>CM064552.1:44833469-45296739 GCA_032716605.1 Paralithodes platypus | reverse complement strand
GAGGCACTCGCTGCAGGCAGTTATGCCTTTTGTCTCCCTCATTCACATAAAACAAAAAATAATAATATCCAACACTAGATAAAGAAGAGAAAGAAAAGTATGCAATAGCAAACCTAAATATTAATTAGAGAAAGGAAAAGGTAAATATATTGAGAAGAAGAAAAGATCAAGAGGAAGACGAAGAAATCACTGTAGGATAGACTATACTCTGTTCCAAATAGGTAGGTCAGAGATCGTGAACCCTAACCTCTAACTACAAAAGGGCTGGACCAAATGTTCTGTAAATCTCCACACCTATTCTCTGGCTGACCCTTCCTAAATGGTCGAATTATTAGCTCGATTAATCTAGTAATTTGTGAGTTATAAAAGTTAATGTTCAATATTTTTGGCCTTCTAGCTTGGAACAGGGTGGGTATACAGTCGTCCAAGGCTAGACTACCACATTCACGATATAAACAATAAAAAGGCAAAGTAGATAAACAAGTGATGATGCACAACGATATCACTGAGGACAAAGTAACTGAATACATGAATGGCAATAGACTGCTTGCCACTATACTCCGTTCAGCGTAAACAGTCCGTTGGTAGGGCAGAACTTGACAACACTGTTTTACCCTCGCTATCAGCTGATAAGTTGAATTTGCCCTCTCACCAGTCTCGCTCTCTCTCTCTCTCTCTCTCCTTCTATCTCTCTGGGCGATGTATAATATTAATTATTATTATATACCCTAAATCTCTATATATATATATAATGTCTTAAATGATAAAATAAACTATTGGTCAAAATATTCTGTGTGGCAGACTTTAAAGTGTTTGCTTTTATTGTACGGTTTTCTGTAATCATAACTTCCAGTGGGATGTATCAGAAAATGAACTACATGTGTGACTACCAGTTTTCACACCATGACTTTTAACCACCATTCTAGGTGTAAAAGTATATGTAACTACGAGGTTTCATAGTTAGAGGTATCTGAGTATTTGAATCATAACTGCCAGTATGGGTGTATAAGGTTATGAAGGGCGAATAGCTACTTGTGTGGAACTTTAAAGATTTCCAGTACGACTTTTCTCCCAGTGAGGATGTTTCATGAATTTTCTCCCCATTTTGGTTGTTTTGAGAATTTTAAGCGACATTTCCGCCCCATTTTGTCCAATTCTAACTACGACCTACAATTTGGTGGATTTATCTGGAATTTTAGGTGCGAGGGATAGCAGCCATTCTGAATTTGTCAAGAGTATATAACGGCTTATAACTACCATTGTGGATGTGTACCGAAAAAAAAGTACAAATTATAGCTAGCCGTGAAATGGGTCAAGGGGGTGAAAACTTAGAACTTGCTGGAGGAGTAGGAAACAAACTAGAAACCTCCCCTTAAGGTGTTAAACCTGTGGGATCAAATGAACCAATTTAAAAATCATTAGGATGTATCATCAAGATGTATTAATCCTGTCTACCAGTACGCTCATTTGTACTCTCTTCAGGAAGGGTAAAACGGGCTTGGCTACCGTCACCGTCTGTCTGTCTGTCTGGATTTCTCTCCGTCTACGCGCTTGGCTACCGTGACCGTCTGTCTGTATTTCTCTCTGTCTATCTGTATATCTGTCTGTCTGCTTGTGTATAGGTCTGTTTGTCTATCTGTCTCTCTATCTGTACATCTGACTGTGTCTTTGTTTGTCTGTATAGCTCCCTGTTTGTCTGTCTGTCTGTTTATCTATGTTTGCTTATCTGTATATCTGTTTGTCTGCATGGTATGTACTTTATATCTGACTGTTTGTATATGTGTATATCTATGTTTGTTTGTCTGTCTGTTTATATGTCTGTCTGTTTGTCTATCAGTATACCTGTCTGTCTGTCTGCAAATATGTCGGTGTGTCTATCTGTATATCTAACTGTATGTATATCTGTATGTCTGTTTGTCTATCTGTATATGTGTCTGTCTGTCTCTGTCTATCTGCCTGTCTGTATGTTTGTATATATCTCTATCTGCCTGTCTGTATGTTTGTCTATATCTATATATTTCTGTCTGTCTGTCTATCTGTATATCTGTCTGTCTTTCTATGTCTGTGTATCTGTGTGTTTATCTGTCTCTGTGTCTGTCTGTCTGTCTGTCTTTAGTTGTCTGTCTATCTGTATATCTGTCTGAATATCTGTCTGAATATCTGTCTGTCTGTGTGTATATCTGTCTGTATATATGCCTGTTTGTCTGTATGCATATCTGTATATCTGTCTGTGTGTGTGTATATCTGCCTGTATGTCTGTCTGTATATATGCCTGTTTGTCTGTATGTATATATGCCTGTTTGTCTGTATGTATATCTGTATATCTTGACCAATGTTTTGACCAATAGTTTATTTTATCATTTAAGAAATTATATATACTGTATATAGATTTAAGGTATATAAAAATCACGTTAATAATTAAGTTATTACAATTTCATCTCCCAGAGAGAGAGAGAGAGAGAGAGAGAGAGAGAGAGAGAGAGAGAGCAAATGGTTTCTCGCCCCCATTATCAACTTATCAGCTGATAGCGAGGGTAAAACAGTGTTGTCAAGTTCTGCCCTACCAACGGGCTGTTTATGCTGAACGGAGTATAGTGTGTTGTTATTGTTATAGTTCAGGGACCCTCTTTTTCCTCATGCTTAACCCCATTACTTTGGTGATTTTAAGACTTTGTGTGCCATTTAGGTGTCTGCTTTTTTTCCTGGCGAGCGACAGCGAGCCTGTAATTTATGAGAAACCGGCCTTCGTTTGGTATATAAGTCTATGAAGGAGGCAAAAAGCAGGCTGCCTGCAACTCGTGTCTCTTCCCAAAGCCAAAATAGTGACAGTGAGTCAAATTCAAAGGATGTTAGGGTCAAAATGCCTGCACACACGAAGTTTAAAGCAGTCTAAGTTATAGGATGAAGGAAAAATTGATTGAGGAAAGAGTTCCAGAGTTCACCCATTGAATATAAGAAAGACTGAGAAAATTTGCCAATTCTTGGGTTGGAGAGCTGGACAGAATAGGAGTGGGGCTGTGTTGAAAGGCGGGTACCACACACTCGCCACAAGGGAGGAGGTATGCACTGAGAGAGCTCTGAAGAGTTGCAACATTGCAGCGTGTAGAAAGAGATTGTAGGGAACGAGTTAGACGAAGTAAGTAAATGAGGCGAAAAGCTTTTGACTCTACTCTTTTGAGAAGTGCGGTCAGTATTGGTGGAACCTCCACACATGCGAATAATACTCGATACATGGGCGCACTGTGCCCCTATACAGAGCAAGAAGCTGTGCGTGGTGCAGAACCCATGGAGATGGTTGAGCACACCTAACTTCTGGGAAGCTGTCTTAGCAAGAGTGGTAATATGATCATTCTAAGAAAGGTTGGATATTATTATTAAAGATTTATTATGGAAAAAGATACACCAAGAATATCGAGAGAAGATGAAAGGTTAATTTGTGCATTGTTGAATCATAATTGATAGTCTTGTGGAAGATTACGACGGGTAGATAAATGTAGAAGTTGAGTCTTGGAAGCATTGAAAGTAAGAAGATTTTCATTCAGAAAGAATTGATAGATCAGAAGATAGGCGCTCTATGACCTCGAGGTTTAGTTACGGTATTTTGTAAGAAAACAGACAAGGGTTTGAAGATAAAGGAAAAGGTAGATTTTTAGCAGGAAAACGAACAAATAATGAAAGAGGAAAAGACAAAACATCAATTCAAATAAATAATATGCTCGAATAAAGAGATAAAAAGACTCAACAAATATCCGAAGAGAGTTGGCATTGTAGTAAAGACAAAAATGTAAAGCAAAACAATCAGGAAACTACATGCGAGGAGAAAGAGAAAGAACAAAATGACGGTGAAAGAGGTGGACACAAAAAAGATAAAACACTCAAAATGTCCACTCATTGCAGTCTTTGTATTGGGGAGGTTGGCTCCAACGCGCAGGCAAAAGAAGAAGAAGAAGAAGAAGAAGAAGAAGAAGAATACAAACATATTACTAAGATGGTAAATTAAAATAAAGTACAATTAGAAAATGAGGAAGTAGATGAAACTTAAATAAATTAATAACGGAAGAAATAAAACCCAATAGATAAAAAAAATAAAATAAAAAATAAAAAAAATATATATATATATATATATATATATATATATATATATATATATATATATATTATATATATATGTATTTTGTATATAGATATATATATATATATATATAGCTAGTAGTTAAAGATTTTTTTTACAAACCAGACAAGATGGCTGGAGTAAAATAGGAAAGAAGAGTAATTGGACAGAAGAAGAACAAGCTGAGAAGTGAGAAGTACAGTAGAAGACTGAAAGTTCTCGGGCTCAACCAAGTTGCTTCAATTGTATAAACGTAAACAATATATACAGTATATTAACGTAACAGATACTAAAGTGGTAGGTGTTTTATATATATATATTATTGTTTTAGTTTCATTCCTAGACCTTCATCAAGTTTAGTAAATTATTCTCAAGTTCCCCCTTCGAGATAAATTTGCATGTTTTTTTTGTTTTTTTGGTAAAAAAATTGTCCCGATCGAAGGACGCTTCCTCCAAGATTACAGGCTCATTATCGCTCGCATCAGACGATTTTAGTAAGCTTATAAGGGTTTGTAAGAGTTAAAGGAAACACTGACATAATTTACCCTTTTAATTGCTAGATCTTTAGTTGAATCAAGTCGTCTAGTGTTAGCAATATTGTAATATAACAGAGGCCATTATACTGAAAAAGTTTATTATATAGGCCTACTGACCCGTCATAGGTCAGTATATTTGTTGTGGTCAGTAATGATTTCAACAACAACAGCACCAACAAAACAATAATATCAATAACAACAACTACAACAATGATAAAGACAATGACAAAAACAACACTACAAACAGCAGCAGCAACAACAACAACAACAACAAACATCAACATCAGAAAACTGCAACAACAATAAAAACAACAACTTAACCCCTCATAGTCTTGCTATATTTAGAGGACTTCGTGTAGTTTAAGAACGATCCGAGGTATTAAAATTGTTAAGTTAGATAGTTCGGAGCCTGTTAGTTGCTGGAGGCCCTTTATAAACTGAATCAAATCGTCTAATGTTAGCCAGAATAAAATTAAAAGAACGGCCCCGGTACCGAAAAAAGTAATAATAACATCATAATGTACAACAACAATAACAAAGTCAAAGTTAGAATAACATCATCATAACATTGACTGCTAACCAAACCAAACTACCGGTATGCTATTGAAAGCTGCTAACCAAACCAAACAATAACACAACTGGAGCATTAGAAGAGTTGCCTACCGGTATGCTATTGAAAGCTGCTAACCAAACCAAACAATAACACAACTGGAGCATTAGAAGAGTTGCCTACCGGTATGCTATTGAAAGCTGCTAACCAAACCAAACAATAACACAACTGGAGCATTAGAAGAGTTGCCTACCGGTATGCTATTGAAAGCTGCTAACCAAACCAAACAATAACACAACTGGAGCATTAGAAGAGTTGCCTACCGGTATGCTATTGAAAGAAAATAAACTAAAATGATTGAAAATGCTACACAGAATGAGAAAAGAGTTGCGAAAGAATAACATCAGGAAGACGGTATAAATTACATACAGAATAATATTTACAAAGTTGATGATGTTTTTTGAGACGTGCGCAACAATGCTTGCTGTTTTAAGAGTTTATTCTGGCTATCATTAGACGAACCTATTTAGATTAGTAAGGGTATATGGAAGTCAAAAGGTTTATTGAGACAGTCTTTACACATTTAGTTCCCACAGATCCTTCCTAAGCTGTATCAAATCGTATAATGATAGGGAGAATAAACTGGCAAAATGCGTCAAGATCCTCAAGGGGATTAAGTGTATGTGGAACAAAGTGAAATATGGCCGTGCATAATGTTACCTAAATTATGGTGGGGTTCACACACACACACACACACATGTACACACACAAAGAGAGAGCTAAGCTGAAACAAAGTTGCGCGCGAGCGTGTGTGTGTGTGTGTGTGTGTGTGTGTAAGAGAGAGATAGAGAGGGAGGAGGGAGTGGAAAGGAAATTGTTCCGTTATGTGGCTAGAGTATTCAGAGCTACGAGAGAGTAGTATATCTATATATTTATAGGAGAGGTGAGTACAACATATATTAATTAAGGATAAGGGAGGGTGGGGAGGAGTGGCTAGTATGCATAGTTAATCCTTTCACTAGAGTCACTCATTGTACTGTTAATTATATCTATTATTTGGCGATTTATATTATATTTTGAAATGACCTATGAGTCAAAGGGTTAATCGAGATTATCTTTATCCCTTTTTAGTCCCGGTGACCCTTTTTAACCCCCATAAAATCGTCCATTGTTTGCCAGAATCATAGCAGAATGACGCCATAGAATACTGAAGGATGTGAGAGAAACAGAGAGTGGGGTGACGAAGGAGGGAAGAAGGAAGGAGGGAAGGATGAAGGAGGGAAGAAGGAAGGAGGGAAGAAGGAAATGAGGGAAGAATGAAGGAAGGAAGGAAGAAGGAAGGAGGGAAGAAGGAAAGAGAAAGAAGGAAAGAGGAGTAAACAAGGAAGAAGAAGAAGATGGACTAAGGGAGAAAGTATTGAAGTCTTAAAGAAGGGACGTGTGATCATAGTGGGTGAATGGTAGAGAGGGCTGGGGGGGGGGGAGTAATCATAATAAAGAAATGAGGTTGAAGGAGGGAGGGTGTGAGGGGTAAGGAGGATTCGAAAGGGGAGGGGGGGGAAGACGAAGGAATACAAAATAATACAAAGGAAGACAAGCAACAACAGACCTAATAATCCTTACTAGGATATTTGTTTAAATAAGATATATACATACGAAGTAAATATAATAATAATAATGATTGCCACGGCAATCAAGGGGAGGGATTCAGCTCCAGAAAAGCTGTGGACCAGTAATGCAAATCATAGTAGGCTACTGTACTATGAGCGATATTGATACAGTCACATTATTAGGCCACATACGCAATCAGTCGGAGATTCATGGCAAGATATTTATCTAGGCGACAATTAAATGCCTGGACTGTATGACACTCTACAACATTTCTAGGCAATGTGTTCCATTGTTGACTACTCTGTTGAAAAATAAGTGCATTGCTTCATGAGAAGGTGGAGGGGCAAGGCAAAAGGAATGATGTGACGGAAGAGGGAGAGAAGAGTGAAGGAGGGGAAGGGAGAGAGATGACCCATGAAGGAGAGAGAGTGAAGGAGGGAGGGATTTGTGGCCAATGGAAGTGTTGAAC
This sequence comes from Paralithodes platypus, assembly GCA_032716605.1. Lineage (NCBI taxonomy): Eukaryota > Metazoa > Arthropoda > Malacostraca > Decapoda > Lithodidae > Paralithodes > Paralithodes platypus. The sequence goes on along the minus strand of CM064552.1, from coordinate 45,289,462 downwards.
ACATGAATCAAGTAAGGAGGAGGGTGGAGAGAGAGAGAGAGAGAGAGAGACAGAGAGAGAGAGAGAGAAAGAGAGAAGGAGGATGAGGGTGAAGGAGGTCAGTGCTTCCGGGTCAGGAGAGAAAGTGACCTGAGGGTGGAGGTGGACAAGGCCGTTAGTCCAGAGTCTGCTAGGATACAGAGTTTGGCCAGACTTCCAGCTGCAGCCATTGTGCAGCGGCTGCAGCCATCTGTCAGTCAGGGGGCGCATCTGAATGGTCGCTTACAAGTTAATTATCATCATTTATATATTGTATTATTTAAGTTTATATTATTACAACTGATCATACCATAGTACATGTATCACTGTATATAGTGAATATTTATTAGGCTATAATGCACTAGCAGTTATTTTAGGCTCAGATCTTCGTGTTTTACATGTGAAGTCTATTCCTTGCTTTCAAGCTATTTACTGTATAATATACGTAATAGCGCATATACATGTGAGCATGTGTGTATATCTAAGTGTGTGATAATTATTACAGTAACTATCTACCTACCTTTGTCTACCTTTGTTGAGTTTGCCACTGCTAGTGGCACCGAGAAGCGCGCCGCCCCTCGTTCTGGGTGGTGATTTGGTGCAGCAGACTGTTCGAGGGGGCAGCACGCTCCCCTGCGAAGATGGGCTCGTCTGGCACTTTTTGAAGTTCGACATCGAGGGCTCTCTTGAAGTTGTCTAACGAGATGCCCCTCATGCCTCTTACTCGCCGCGGGAGTTTGTTGAAGAGACGTGGGCTTCTATGTGATAACCAGCCCTCTCGCAGAGAGCCCATAGCACCCCTGTTATTCATCTGGGGGATATCGCATTCCCAGCCTCTCCTATCACTGAATTTCATGACTATCGAGGTATGTATGTTTGGTACTAAACCCTCTGCGATTTTCCATGTGTATATTATTAGGTAATATTCTCTTCTACGCTCCAACGAGTACAGTTCCCAATAGTGTAGCTGTTTTACCGAACATATATGCGAAGTGAAATTCCTTCGTACACTCTCTAAGTAATTTATTTCACATGTTTTGTATGGGGATGTTAATACGCTACAGTATTCAAGCACTAGAGATTTGAAGAGCGTTATCATAGGTAATTCACCGCATGTTTTAAATGTACGCAGAATCCAACCTGTTAGACGTTTCGCAGCCGCAACTTTGACCTGGTTATGTTCTTTGAAACCCATATTTTCAGACATTAACACCCCAAGGTCTTTCACACTCTTTCCTTTCTATTATGTGGTTAGATTCTGTTACGTAGTTCGTATTCTCTTTAACAACATTATTATCTCTGTATCGTATTAATTGGAATTTTTCTTCATTGACTTGCATGTTGTTTTCCCTGATCCACTGGAACACTACATTTACCTGTATGTCTTCTTGCAGCCGGCCCATGTCCTCTTGTGTGTTGACTATCTTGCTTAGTTTTGTGTCATCAGCAAAAGAAGACACCGTACTGTGTCTTGTGTTGGTATCAATGTACGTAAATTAGAATAAGGAAAAGAAGGGGCGCTAGCACTGTTCCTTGGGGAACTGAGCTTTTGACATCCGAAGGCTCCGATGTGACTTGGTTTACTGCTACTGATTGTTTCCGGTTTACGAGGAAATTGTGTATCCACCATCCGATTTTCCCAGTTATACCTTTTGCTTTTAGTTTGTGGGCTATTATACCATGGTCACATTTATCAAATGCCTTAGCAAAATCAGTGTAAATGACATCCACGTTTTTCTTTTCTTCTTGCGCTTTAAAAAATGTGTCATAATGCTCCAAAAATTGTGAGAGACATGATCTTCCCGCTCTGAACCCATGTTGACCGGTGTTGTGTAGTTCATTTGCCTCCATGAATGCTGTGATTTTGCTTCTCAGGACTCGTTCGAAAACTTTAATGATATGGGAAGTTAGAGCTACCGGGTGGTAATTTTTTGGTAGTGCTTTATTCCCGCCCTTATGCAGTGGGGCAATTATTGCGTTTTTCAAGCTATCTGGTATTTCACCAGTGTCTAGACTCCTTCTCCACATTATAGCCAGGGTTTTTGAGAGATTTTCCTTACATTTCTTCATTAGGATCGAGCTCCATGAGTCCGGACCTGGTGCCGAGTGGGATGGCATGTTTAAAATGGCCTCTTCTATGTTTTTTGGACCGAAATCAATATCCAGCATCTGGGAGGTTTCTGTAGGGGAGGTTTCCATGAAAAATATATTTTGGTCTCTGATGGCTTTTGTTTTATCAGGCTCACTGAAGGCCATTTCATACTGCCGGCGTAAAAGTTCGCTCATTTCCTTTTGTCCATTTGCCCGTTTGTCATTGTGAGTGAAGGAGTTGGTGTACTGTACATGCGCAGTTATATATTATCCTATGTGTGTGTGACTGAAAAGTGCTTGATTGGCAAGGTGTTTTATATATATATATATATATATATATATATGTGTTATAATAACTTTCAAAAGGTCATAGACATAATAGTCATTTTGTCGGAAATGCATTAATGTCTAGTGGTACTAGGTTTAAATATAAATATTTGAGGATAAGTGAAGGCAATTATTTATATTGACACTGAAGTCGCATTAATGTTTATCATAATTTAATGTAACTTTTTGTTTATACATGCTGAGTGATAACTATATTAAGTGTACTGCATATCCGCAGGTATACTACCGGTACCGTTAGTTTGTGCAGGGTCAACTGTCATAGAAATTATGAATACAAATGTTCTTAGTGTGTTCCTTTAGCAAAGCGTTTCTGTACTCTCAACAATAACTCCTTTAGAATATTAATGTCATGCTCACTCTTAACTGTGCAGCTACTAGAATTAACTGCATTCAAAATAATCTAAGATCCATTACACAGCTTAAGACTAGGCTACTGGTCTCATAGGCTGTTTATTTCAACAGTACCTACTGTATATAAGCATATGTCAGGATGGTGATCAGTTAGCAGGGAGTCTTAGGGCGGTGTCACACCAGCGATTGTTACGGAAATTTACGGGCAATTATTGCCTGCAGCTTCAAAATATAAGTTCCAAATGAATTAAACTACCTAACATAATTTACCTTCGATCTAGTTTCCAATTCCAATGCGAAAGAGCCTCATTATAGTAAGAGAAAAAACTTGCTCATCAATAATTGCTGGAAAAAGGGCTCGTGTGACACTGACTTTAGGCAACAGATTAGTTAGAAACGTTGGTAGGGACCGTAGGGTGGGTGAAAGGTGGTGAGGCCGGAGGATAATATTATCTTAATGATTCTGACACAACAAAAGGAGGAAGTTTCATAATGATAGAGACACACCCAGATGTTGCTATATATACGGTACGTTATTCAGTGAAGCTAATCTGCTGGGGCGAGTGTTGCGCTCCGTGTCTAATGTAATCACTACATTAATGTATAGTAGATATTGAATCATATTGCTACATTCATAAAAGTCTCTGCATGGCCAAGTTACATATTATAACTAGTCAATTCACTATTGTTATGTTTATTTTCAGAAAAGAAACACTTATAGATGAATAATGCTTTTCATTTTGCAAATATAATAATCAGGATTGACCTATGGGACCTATGGGATCAGGATTAACCTATTACAGAATGATGAACATATATTTAATTATTATTACTTTATTTTTTAGCTTTAATTGGAAAAATATTATTAGGTCTGCGACGTTCTAGGTTAAAACACGATAAAGTGAAAGACATCCTAACATTTTGAGACAGACAAGCAGAGAGTTTGAGATACACTTGTTTCATAATTATGTTTGTTATTCACAGGCTCTATTTACGATTAACTTTAACATCTTATTTTGTCGCACATTTTATATCTTGTGACTGTCATACAGTTTAAATGGATCAACTGCATGCAACCCCGTAGAGATCAGTACACATTATGTTGTTAATTGTCTTGTGCTTTGTAGTTATGAAATAATTATAGGTGCTAGGCAAAGGAGTTAATACGATGTTTGTTCTCTCTCTGACAAATAGGCTTCTACTCTGCTTCGTCTTATGTCAGATCAATGTCTGGTTGTTGGTATGTTTGTTTGTTTCTATTTCCCTGCTCCCTGGTGTAAATAATTGTCTGTCTACACTATCAAATATTGTGTGTTTAAGCCTTTCAATATATCGAAACACATTCTTTCTGGTTATTCTGGCATCTATTAGACGGTTATACTTAGTTTAGGAAGGATCTGTTGGAGTCATATGGGTAATTGGTATAGAGTGTTTTTCTTTTGAATGCTAATAAAATCATCCAATATTAGCAGCAAGACTGAAATGGAATTGACGCCAGGTCAATGAGAGGGTTAACCCTTTTAGTGCGAGGATGTATTTTAGTGCGAGGATGTATTTTAGTGCGAGGATGTATTATTACCTCATATTCTGGCTAAAAGGAAACTATTGTATACAGTTTAAGGGGAGATCTCCACTTGAGGGATTTTTTTCTTGACCCCTTTCTCCCTCATGTTTAGCCCCATTGCTTTTGATATTATAAAACGTTTTCCCCATTAGTTTAGCGATTTTAAGAACTTTCACCCCATATTAAGACCTTCCGTGCAATTCAGGTGTCGATTTTATCCTGGCGAGCGATAGCGAGCCTGTAATTTAAGAAGAACCGGCCTTCGGCCGGGACATTTTTCTACCGAAAAATGTACAATTTATCTTGAAAGGGGGTCAAGGGGGTGTAATTTTAAGCTTGATGGAGGTCTAGGGAACAAACTAAATACTTCCCCTTAATTAAGAAGGACCTTTGTCATTCAGAGGGTTTATTGAGATCGTATTCGTACTAACCACTTTCAGTCCTAGAGGGAGATTATAAGCTAAAGAAAATGGCTTAATGGTAACCAGAATAAGATAAGCATTGGGTGATCGTGCTGAAGGGGTTAACACCGAACATAATGGTTGTAACATAACTGGTATACACAGTTTAACATGTTTAACCCTTTGATGATCATAACGCGTGTTGATAGTATATTCTGGCCAGCATTACACGATGTTATTCAGCTTAGGGTTAACTTGTGAGAGCTTAAGAGTTAACTGAGATAGTATTTACCCCTTTGATACCTAGAGATCCTTCTTAAATTGCATAAACTCGTCTAATGTACATAAAATGTAAAAATGAGTCTTAGATTCTTAAGGAGTTAATTTGAAATAACATTATAAACTTTCAATAACGATATTAACATGTGTGTACAAATAGTGAAGTTTTCGCATTGTTACGTACAAATATAATTGCACACACATAAGACGTTCCAGTTTTGGCTCCATATGTTTCATGTACTGCGCACCGATTTCGCAGTGTGATTATCTACATGTCTGACATTTACCAGTGTGATTATCTACATGTCTGACATTTACCAGTGTGATTATCTACATGTCTGACATTTACCAGTGTGATTATCTACATGTCTGACATTTACCAGTGTGATTATCTACATGTCTGACATTTACCAGTGTGATTATCTACATGTCTGACATTTACCAGTGTGATTATCTACATGTCTGACATTTACCAGTGTGATTATCTACATGTCTGACATTTATCAGTGTGATTATCTACATGTCTGACATTTACAAGTGTGATTATCTACATGTCTGACATTTACCAGTGTGATTATCTACATGTCTGACATTTACCAGTGTGATTATCTACATGTCTGACATTTACCAGTGTGATTATCTACATGTCTGACATTTACCAGTGTGATTATCTACATGTCTGACATTTACCAGTGTGATTATCTACATGTCTGACATTTACCAGTGTGATAATCTACATGTCTGACATTTACCAGTGTGATTATCTACATGTCTGACATTTACCAGTGTGATTATCTACATGTTTGCCATTTACCAGTGTGATTATCTACATGTCTGACATTTACCAGTGTGATTATCTACATGTCTGACATTTACCAGTGTGATTATCTACATGTCTGACATTTACCAGTGTGATTATCTACATGTCTGACAATTACCAGTGTGATTATCTACATGTTTGCCATTTACCAGTGTGATTATCTACATGTCTGACATTTACCAGTGTGATTATCTACATGTCTGACATTTACCAGTGTGATTATCTACATGTCTGACATTTACCAGTGTGATTATCTACATGTCTGACATTTACCAGTGTGATTATCTACATGTCTGACAATTACCAGTGTGATTATCTACATGTTTGCCATTTACCAGTGTGATTATCTACATGTCTGACATTTACCAGTGTGATTATCTACATGTCTGACATTTACCAGTGTGATTATCTACATGTCTGACATTTACCAGTGTGATTATCTACATGTCTGGCATTTACCAGTGTGATTATCTACATGTCTGACATTTACCAGTGTGATTATCTACATGTCTGACATTTACCAGTGTGATTATCTACATGTCTGACCAGTGTGATTATCTACATGTCTGACATTTACCAGTGTGATTATCTACATGTTTGACATTTACCAGTGTGATTATCTACATGTCTGACATTTCCCCTGTCTGTAGGAATTGCCTTTAATTTTGATATCTGTATATTATTATATAGATATCAACATTGATTGTACTACAGTTATTCTTTGCTTCGATAATTGTCATAAATTGTTATAAAGAATGGCTGGTATTTGTATTGTTATAAAGAATGGCTGGTATTGTTATAAAGAATGTCTGGTATTTGTATTGTTTGCATAATGGTGTAACTGTGTTTTATTTGCTCAACTGTCTTATGTATTGTAATTAGGATTATTTGTTTACCATTAGCCCTTAAAGCCGGATCACGCGCGTTGGAGCCACCTGTTCTGTGTGCTCTGTTTTCTTAACTTAAGGGGGAGATAGTGGCTTTTTATGGACCCCCTTCTCCCTCATGCTTAGCCCCATTATTTTTTTTAGATTCTTAGAACTTCACCCCATTACTTTGTTGATTTGAAGACCTTTCATCCCATTTCTTTATGAATATCAAGACCTTGCGTGCCATTTAGGTGTTGATTTTTTCCTGGCGAGCGATAGTGAGCCTGTAATTTTGGAGGAATTGGCCCTTGGCCTGGATATTTTGCTACCCAAAATTTTACAAATATATCTCGAAAGGGGATCTTGAGATTAATTCAATAAGTTTGATAGAGGTATAGGGAGGAAACTAAAAACATCATATTTAAATAAATAAACTGACCAGTAAATAAGCCCCCCCCCCCCCCTATTGTTGGTCGTCTGGTCACTTTGGGGGTGCCTGTGTGGATGAAAGGTGCGCTGGGTCTCTCTCTCTCTCTCTCTCTCTCTCTGGCACAGTATTGTTGGTGGTGTGTATTGCAGTAATTCTTATCGTGGGCATAACATATTGTTTGCTTGTTTACCTTCTCGCGTTCCTGTCTGATTGTCTGTCTGTTTACCTGTTTGTATGTCTGATTGGTTGTCTGTTTACCTGTTTGGATATCTACCTGTTTGGATGTCTAATTGTCTGTCTATTTACCTGTTTGGATATCTACCTGTTTGGATGTCTAATTGTCTGTCTATTTACCTGTTTGGATATCTACCTGTTTGGATGACTAATTGTCTGTCTGTTTACCTGTTTGGATATTTACCTGTTTGTATGTCTGATTGGTTGTCTGTTTACTTGTTTGGATATTTACCTGTTTGGATGACTGATTGTCTGTCTGTTTACCTGTTTGAATATTTACCTGTTTGGATGACTGATTGTCTGTCTGTTTACCTGTCTGTATGACTGATTGTCTGCCTGTTTACCTGTATAGATGTCTGATTATCTGCTTGTTTATCTGTCTGGATCTCTGATTATATGCCTGTTTACCTGTTTGAATGATTGTGTGTCTGTGTATCTGTCTGCTTGTTTGCTCACCTGTTCGGATGTCTGATTGTGAACTTACATGATATTCTGCCTGTTTAACTGCCTGAATGTTTGCTTATTTGCCTGTGCCTGAACCGCTTGCCTGATAAGTCATATGTTTGGGTCGGTCAAAGAGAGGGAGGGAAGGTAATAGAAGACACCAGTGGAAACGACAGAGAGAGAACAGAACAGGAGAAGAAGATACAAGTATAATGATAATAATAGGGGTGGGGGTGGGGAAGGGTTTATTAACTGGTCGGTTTATATACTGTACAGGTTTATATCTATTTGTTTATATTTTCCTCTAGACCTCCATCAAGCTTAAACAAAACGGCCTTATGCTGGGATATTCTTCTACCGAAAAATTTACAAATTTATCTAGAAGAGGGTTCCAGATAAGTTTGTATATTTTTCGGTAGAAAAATATCCCAGCCAAAGGCCAGTTCATCCTATATTACAGGCTCACTATCGCTCGCCAGGAAAAAGTCGACACCTAAATGGCACGAAAGGTCTTGATATTGACAAATAAATGGGGTGAAAGGCCTTAAAATCACAAATCTAATGGGCCAAACGTCTTAAAATCTGATAACTAATGAGGCTAAACATGAGGGAGAACGGGGTTAAGAAAAACCAACCATCCCTCCTTAAACTATTATCAGATTAGTTAGAGCCTCTCCCAGTCAAAGGGTTCACTGTGATTGAGTGTACCACTTTGTGATTCCTAGAGGTTGTTCCTAAGCTCAGTACCAATATCTGGCGGTAGCAAGGCTTTAATGTAAAGATATTTATTGAGAGCTTTGTTTTATCGGGGAAAGGGTTAATTTTTTGGTCCATTTACTTTTTAATTTAATAGTTTCCTCGCTAAACCTCCACCAAGCTATAATACATCCCCTAGAGTGACCACCCTTCGAGATATATTAGTACATTTTTCAGTAGAAAAATGTTCCGGCCGGTTCCTCCTAAAATGTTCCGGCCGGTTCCTCCTAAAATGTTCCGGCCGGTTCCTCTTAAAATGTTCCGGCCGGTTCCTCTTAAAATGTTCCGGCCGGTTCCTCTTAAAATGTTCCGGCCGGTTCCTCCTAAAATTACAGGCTGGCTATTGCTAGCCAGGAATACATCGACACCTAATTGGCATGAAAGGTCCTAATATTGACAAAGCCATTGGATGAAAAATCTTAAAATCGCCAAACTAATGGAACGAACGTCAATAAAATCTGAAAACTAATGGGGCTAAACATGAGGGAGACGGGTGAAGTTGAGGCATTGGTGATTGATAGGTAGCCTTGTTGTTTGTGCCTTGTATGTCATCTCTGTCATAGTCAAGACTTAATGATGAGTAAATGAAAGATGACCAACTTTGTTGACTACCGTCTCACTGATGACTATACTATAAATGTATCGCCTCCCTTTGTGTTCTCTCGGACTCCCTTCCATCGCTTTTTAGCAGCTGGGGTTGATGACTCACTCACTCATTACTTTACTCTTTGTTTTATTACTAGAATATATATATATATATATATATATATATATTATATATTAATGCAAGACTCGGCCGGTCCGGGTGAGGTGAAAGGAGTCAGGAATGTGAGTGTGTGTGTGTGTGTGTGTGAAGAAGAGGTGGGGTCACTGCCAGGGCCCTCAAGTAAGGTCAACCGCTTCACTAAGATGAAAATGTGTGATTTTTCATCCTTACTTTCGTGAATAGGTTCAGCAAATAAATGTTTCAGCTATTAAAGTGTTACAGATCTTCCTCAATTTACCCACACCATAAGATCTTGCTTTGCTTTGCAATAACCATTCTGAACCAAACGATAACGTAGTGACAGTACCGTGCAGTTTTGGTCATCATGCAGTTACGTAACAATCAATAGATCAGATATTGTTGGCTTTACCTTGTACCCATAACAATATATAATGCTAACCCACATTGAATTGAGTCTCCAAACCATCTACTTAGTGTTGTATGTTGCTTCTTCAGCTCATCGGCTTAAATTCAAAATTGTTGTCATCGAGTAGGATATGAGAGTGAAAGGTGAGGTCAAGCCGGCACTGCAAGACTCGGCCGGTCCGGGTGAGGTGAAAGGAGTCAGGAATGTGAGTGTGTGTGTGTGTGTATATGTGTGTGTGTGTGAAGAAGAGGTGGGGTCACTGCCAGGGCCCTCAAGTAAGGTCAACCCCTCACTACCACCACGGGGGGGGGTTCAGTCAGAGAAGAAAGTTTTATCAGTTTGATTGATATCCATTGTTCCTGAAACGAGTGATCCTTTTAGATTCAGTTAATATAAAATGAATGATCCTTTTAGATTCAGTTAATATAAAACGAATGATCCTTTTAGATTCAGTTAATATAAAACGAATGATCCTTTTAGATTCAGTTAATATAAAACGAATGATCCTTTTAGATTCAGTTAATATAAAACGAATGATCCTTTTAGATTCAGTTAATATAAAACGAAAGATCCTTTTAGATTCAGTTAATATAAAACGAATGATCCTTTTAGATTCAGTTAATATAAAACGAAAGATCCTTTTAGATTCAGTTAATATAAAACGAAAGATCCTTTTAGATTCAGTTAATATAAAATGAATGATCCTTTTAGATTCAGTTAATATAAAACGAAAGATCCTTTTAGATTCAGTTAATATAAAATGAATGATCCTTTTAGATTCAGGTAATATAACACGAATGATCCTTTTAGATTCAGGTAATATATAACGAATGATCCTTTTAGATTCAGGTAATATATAATGAATGATCCTTTTAGATTCAGGTAATATAACAGGAATGATCCTTTTAGATTTATGTAATATGAAAGGATGTGAAGATGAGACACTACTTAAGAGCTTGAAAGAAGAGGTATATGGCCAGTGCTGTAAATCTCGGTCATGTGAAGTGAAAGGAGTGAGGCGTGTGAAGTTAAAGGAGCGAGGCTGTGTGTGTGTGTCTGTGTGTGAATGTATCATAGCTATTATGTTATATTAGGGTCACGGCGGTCCCTGAGGCTAGTCACACTTGGAATATAATACACAATGCATAGTTTGTTTAGCTTCCATTATACATGCGCATCATTTAAGGGAAGGTTTATTGGTCGATTATTTATTATTATTATTATTATTTATTTATTTTTTTTTATTTATTTTTTTTTCCCTAGACCTTCATCACGCTTAAAAACAATACCCAAGATAAATTGGCACATTTATCGGTGGTAAAATGTCACGGACGGAGGCCAGTTCTTCCCAAAATTACAGGTTCACTAACGCTCGTCAGGAAAAAATTGACACCTAAATGACACGAAAGGTCTTACTATTGACAAATAAATCTGGAGTATTATTACTGTAGAAGTGGGAGCGGGAGACCTTAGCCGTAGCCACTATGCCTCTACATTCGTACTTAATCATGATTGTATTTCGATGTATTTTTACTTATTTTGTACTGAATTGTATTGCATTAGGTTAGGTTCAGCTGGTTAGGTTAGTTATTACAATCAAATTAAGTAAAGCACTTCAAAATACAAGTGTGATCAGGCGCAAATGTATGGGCATGACGGCTGCGGCCAAAGCCTTTTTTTTTTTTTTTTCCCCAGCGCAGACGATTACAATGAGAAACGTTCTAAAATGTACTTTCTGTTTTCACTGTTAATTTATTTTAGAGATATTTTGTTAATTGTATGCTTATATAAATATAAAACAAATATTTCAAAGTAAAAACAACATCAACTAAGACCGATCATTATTAATTTATACCGAAAATAATGGTGAACTATTATAGTCAGTCCTAAAATGATACATTTTCAGTTTTCTTTACTAAATTATCCAAAGAAAACTTTATTATCTACGGCTAAGGAAGATGGAGGAAAGGATTTTCTGTGTAAAGTAATGTATGTTTAATAGCAATGACACAAGTGAAGTTGGTTCCAGTACATAATTGAAACCATACATACACACATAAACCTGCGCAAGATTGCTTACCAGAGTATCGAGACTCTTACTCAAGTGTAAATAAGGAAAATAATATGATTACCGAGTGTATTTTTCCCCTCTCGGTATTTTGACCATATTTATTGAAAAATTGCAGTAATATAGGGGTAAACTGCATACTCATATGAAGTCAATTATTTATGTAATATCCCTACTTATGATAGCATAATGTACAAACTACTTCAGAAGTTATATTTCGATAATATATGTAACAGAAGCCCAGAAGATGCTGAGAAAGGCTTCATTAACACCAACATTATCGATATATATGAACACATTAGGGCCAGTTATATACTAGAATTAAGTTGTTTAGTCTTTTATCAACTCATTAAAACCATTGTTACAAAACCGTATATACCAGTATTCCATATGCTTTAATTTTACCAGAACCACCGTTAGTAAATAAGGAGGTAGCAAGCGTGGAGGTTTCAACGTGACTTCACAGGTTCCAATATTGTTTTGGTAGGTTTACTTGTTAGTGTCTATATACTTTGGTAGCTCCCCCCACAGAGACAGGTTCATGAGGTCAACTGGTCATTGACACTCAGGTTCCGGCTGCCAACATTATTATAAACAACCTAGATTGTGGCGTTTATACTTTATAACAACAACGATCATAGTAAACCTTGCCTTCAATCATCTTAATTAACTTAATCTTGCCTAGGCTAGCCTTTTATAATCCAACTTAACATAACAGTATAATATAATTTAGCATAGCCTAACTTAGTCTAACAAAACATAGCCAGGTAATGTACTGTATACTCAAACCTACATGCATATATAGAAAAGACGACAAATCAAATAAATGATAAAACATCGGACTACTACTGTGTGCAAGGTGGGAGTTAGTCAGATAAGACGTGGTGGTGTCAATAATTGTTGTACACTCGCTAGCGAAAATATTGACCTACCTCTACAACTTGAACTACAGACGTTCCCATCTGGTTATATATAGAGGACGCTCCCTAGCACACCTCATTACAAATTTGCATTATCTAAAGTGTGTTGAAATGCGTCTGAGGAAAATCTTATTTAGTTGCTCATTTATGTGTATTTTTATTATTTTTTAGTTTCCTCCCTAGTCCTCGTTTAAGCTTAAAAAAACACCTCCAAGACCCTCCTTCAAGGTAAATTTGTAAATGTTTTCGATAGGCCGGTTTCTCTTAAATTACAGGCTCTCTATCGCTCGCCAGGAAAAATATCGACACCTAAATGACACGAATACTCTTAATATTGACAAAGAAATGGGGCGAAAGGTGTTAAAATTGCCAAAATAATGGGACGAACGTCTTATAATCTGAAACCTAATGGGGCTAAACATGAGGAAGAAGGGGGACCAGGAAAACAACCCATCTCCCCTTAACACTTAAGAAGTTCAGTACTGTTGTTATAGTGGTGATGAAGGAATGTTGTAGACGACTGTACACACTCTTAATTTGGTTGCATAAAAGTAATACTTGGTTCCTGGAACACGTGAGGCGGAACTGCTCGGTCTGATTTCCAATACCTTGTTTTCACTGTGAACAACGAGCGAGCAGACCCGAGTTTCATAGTCTGTCTATCTGTATACCTAATGATTGTCTGCCTACCATAATTATGGAATAAATACTTCAGCACTTTAACACTGAGCCAAGGTTTTACGCAAAGCCTATTTTCATCAAGATAAATAACTTAAAACAGTGATTATATTAATGTTACACGCTCGAGACGGATCTGCGATATCCGACTAACTTTTGAGGCAACTACACTAATTTATTATTATTATTATTATTATTATTATTATTATTTATATTTTTGTTTGGTGATTGACGGATGTAATTCTGGATCAATTAAAACTTGGTACTTGAATATAACTAGTATCATGGCTAGGTGTACTCTTATAACCAGTGCCACACGAGTCATTTGAACAGCAATTTATTTATCATAGTCTGGTATCCATGACAAATATTCATATCTTGAGGAGTGCGTAATTTACCGTATTTTCAATTTGAGTATTTAGGATTAGCAGTCACATAATTCAGAATACCGCCATAAAGACATGCAAATCATGAGATACTGCATTATAATAAAGTATATAATCGTAATTTTCTTCTTGCAATTTAACTATATCTCAATTCGAGGACTGTGCGTGATTCAGTGGTGTTGCAACTCTAACATGGCCTCGTGATTCAGTGGTTGCAACTCTAACATGGCCTCGTGATTCAGTGGTGTTGCAACTCTAAAATGGCCTCGTGATTCAGTGGTGTTGCAACTCTATCATGGCCTCGTGATTCAGTGGTGTTGCAACTCTAACATGGCCTCGTGATCCAGCGGTGTTGCAACTCTAACATGGCCTCGTGATCCAGCGGTGTTGCAACTCTAACATGGCCTCGTGATTCAGTGGTGTTGCAACTCTAACATGGCCTCGTGATTCAGTGGTGTTGCAACTCTAACATGGCCTCGTGATTCAGTGGTGTTGCAACTTTAACATGGCCTCGTGATTCAGTGGTGTTGCAACTCTAACATGGCCTCGTGATTCAGTGGTGTTGCAACTCTAACATGGCCTCGTGATTAAGTGGTGTTGCAACTCTAACATGGCCTCGTGATTCAGTGGTGCTACAACTCTAACATGGCCTCGTGATTCAGTGGTGTTGCAACTCTAACATGGCCTCGTGATTCAGTGGTGTTGCAACTCTAACATGACCTCGAGATTATAATATCAGTAATGAGGTCTTGGTTACTTTCTCATTATAAGAAACTCTACTTATTAACTACTGCATATCAATCTGATGACGATTACTATTACCAAACGATTATATTTCGAAAAAGAAGGCCTTCTCAATGACATATTGTTGAAAACCGTCTCAAAAGATCCGTTAACTCCAAGTTCCGTCAAATCGCCTGAAATTAATTAGAAAAGTTTTAAAATAAGGAAATGGGTAAATACTTTTAAATGTCATTGTATCTACCGCTCTAAATAGCAAACAAATAATGATAATTGTGTAAGCTTAGATTCACGCTTGCCTGGGTGAAATGTCTTGTTACAACTAGTTACTTTAACTACACCTTTTATCCGTGGTAAACGAAATTTTCTCGATCCTAAACGACGTACACCATACCAATTCTATAATATACTTTTGAAATTGTTATTGCTCGAGGTTAATCAACAATGTCAACAAATTGAATGAACGATTGTTCGGAAATGTAGAACACACACTTGGAACGATATTTATCACTTGAAATTGGCTACTTCCCACATGAGTTGGCTTAATTTGCACAGAGTTCGAAATATTGCAGTTGTTTTCGACAACCTTCATTTGAAATCTCATGGAGAAAAACACAACAAATGTTTACACCTTTTAATTAGTGTCAGGCAATGAAAGAAGCTGCTTTATTGCTTCACACAGCCAGTTATTGTGATTGGGTATCGTATTTAATATTATATTGTTATTGGTTAATGCGATGGAATCGAGGTAATGTTAGGGTCAGATATATTCAAAATGAGTTAGTTGACCTCAACATTCCCTACAAACATGTTTCCTTGCAGGATACTTGGCACTTGGTAGACAGTTACACGGAAGGATATGACTATGTGGCTTTGGCTACACAGCAGAGAATCAAGCGCACCACAGCCTGGATTGTATATTCATATTTGTTTTCACCAACCCACCAATAAACTTACAAATAAACCTTACTAATGAAATCAAGGAAAGTAATGAATACATGTGGTGCTCCAAGGGCTCGAACCTAGGATATATCTCGATTGGTGAAACCGTTGCATCGTGAGGAAGGGTGACCCTCACGAAAAAAGTATTTTGTTTAATTAATCCCCATCAAATGTTTTAATGTTTATCAAATGTCCATTATTGTTGTATACCTTTGTCTATTTGTAACCCAAGATTGTGATGTGTATAAATGTATGTCAGATATATATATATATATATATATATATATATATATATATATATATATATATATATATATATATATATATATACTCTCTCTCTCTCTCTCTCTCTCTCTATATATATATATATATATATATATTAATTTTGATAAGCGAATCCTCGGAATGATAAAGTGCCATCAACAAACAAGTTGAGTGTCAGCCAGACTATATAGAGTGGTCACAGCATAATATTGATAGGGTTAAGGTCACTATAAACTATATCACAACCTTAGACCTATCGTTACGTGTCACCTCCACTGTTGCCATTAAGGGTTTACCTCTCATTTATTTGCATATATACTTATTTATTTATAAATATATTAGTTTCCTCCATAGGCCTCCATCAAACTTTAAACAAATCCTCAAGATCTCCCTTCAAGATTAATTTATAAATTTTTCGGCAGACAAATGTCCCTCCAAAATTACAGGCTCGCTGTCACTCGCCAGGAAAAAAAATCGACAACTAAATGGCACGGAAGGTCATAATATTGACAACAAATGGGGTGAAAGGTCTTCAAATGAACAAACTAATGAAGTGAACGTCTTATAATTTCAAAACTAATGGGGCTAAACATGAGGGAGAAGGGGGTCCAGAAAGAGCAATTACCTCCCCCTTATCACGTAACTTAACAAAGAAAAGCAATCAAGGCTACTTACAGGTAGGTCTTTGTTTAGTTCACTATTGTTTCACATTTTAAGAGCCACATTGTTGACTCTTTCTTAACATTTAACTTTAGTTCACTGTATGCAATGTAAGGTATCAGGGTATTTAAATGTTATATACATTTATTGAGTATATTGATAGTAGTTTACCTTTCTATCCATATAATATTAAATGTGTTTATAACTACCAATCCTTTTTTCATAAGGATATATTATAAGAGTTACTTTAATTACTCTTTTCAAATATTCTTTACCCCATAATTGTTGATAATGTTAATTTCCGCATGTAAGCTATTTACTTGATGACTGTTTCATTGTTAGTATTATATTTGTCTCTTCAGGGTTGTATATTCCAGTAGGCCTATTTACTATACCCTCTTCCAAATAAGTAGGCCAAAACTCTTTAACATTAACCTCTATAACTCACAAACGACTAGAATAATTGAGCTAATATTCCTACCATTTGGGAAGGGTCAGCCCGGAAATTGGTGTGGAAATGTACAGGCCATTTGCTCTAGCCCTTTATGAGTTACAGTGGTTAGGGTTCATTAGTTCTGGTCTACCTATTTAGAGTAGGGCATAGAGTTTACAGCATCATTATACATATTATTGGTTCTACGGTATTTCTCAGTTATATCATTATTATAGTGGGTAATCTAACTGCTTAAGGGGGAGGTAGTTGATTTTATGGACCCCCTTTCCTTATGTTTAGCACCATTAGTTTTGAGAGCTTAAGACGTACGTCCGTCCCATTTGTTTGTAGATTTTCAAACCTTTCCTCCTATCCCATTTCTTTATTAATATCACGACCTTTCGTGTCATTTGTTATTTATTAGTATAATTATATATGTATATATTTATTATTGTTTTAGTTTCCAACAAGCTTAATAAATTATCCTCAAGATACCCCTTCGAGATAAATGTGTACCATTTTCGATAGAAATTTTTTCCGCCGAATGTCGGTTCCTACAAAATTAAAAGGTCGCTATCGCTCGCCAGGAAATAAAAACAACACCTAAATGGAAACCAAGGTCTTAAAATCGCCAAACTAATGGGGTTAAAGTGTTTTTTTGTGTTTTTTTTTTTTTTGGTGTGAGGGGGGGGGGTACCGCAACTTTTGTATTATCCTAAATGTTCCATTGTTGCGTTGTATAGTTATCAGCAGCTTAATATACCATCGTTATAGGTAATAACTGTTCCATTGTTGCGTTGTATAGATATCAGCAGCTTAATATACCATCGTTATAGGTAATAACTGTTCCATTGTTGCGTTGTATAGATATCAGCAGCTTAATATACCATCGTTATAGGTAATAACTGTTCCATTGTTGCGTTGTATAGATATCAGCAGCTTAATATACCATCGTTATAGGTAATAACTGTTCCATTGTTGCGTTGTATAGATATCAGCAGCTTAATATACCATCGTTATAGGTAATAACTGTTCCATTGTTGCGTTGTATAGATATCAGCAGCTTAATATACCATCGTTATAGGTAATAACTGTTCCATTGTTGCGTTGTATAGATATCAGCAGCTTAATATACCATCGTTATAGGTAATAACTGTTCCATTGTTGCGTTGTATAGATATCAGCAGCTTAATATACCATCGTTATAGGTAATAACTGTTCCATTGTTGCGTTGTATAGATATCAGCAGCTTAATACCATCGTTATAGGTAATAACTGTTCCATTGTTGCGTTGTATAGATATCAGCAGCTTAATATACCATCGTTATAGGTAATAACTGTTCCATTGTTGCGTTGTATAGATATCAGCAGCTTAATATACCATCGTTATAGGTAATCAGTTTTACGTTTGAAGATTCTCCTGCATTAACCCGTGCAGTACCGATGACCTGCTTTTCATTATATTCTGTCTACTAGTAAGCGAGTTTATTAAGTTTAAGAAGGACCTCTAGCAATAATAAGGTTTCAAATTAGTTTATTTAATCCTTTTAGCTACCACAGATCCTTCCTAAGCTGCATGAAATCGTCTATATGTATAGCTAAACTGACATTTAAAAAGATGTCGCCGGTACAGAAGGGGTTAAATATTGAATTGTACGATATATCGACAACTTAATTCTAGATTAATCCCATAATGTTTGAGGTACTTAATTTCACATATGTGGTTTATACTTGATTAGCATTGCATTGTAATAGATATTGAGTACTTTACATTTCGACTCATTCGTCTAATATTCAAATTATATTTGTTTTAATCGGTGTTCTCTGTACCTGTGACCTGACCTGACTAACGTGTTGCCTTGTTGACTACCTGAGTTACTGTGTCTTTAACCAGTGTTCCCTGTACCTGTGACCTGACCTGACTAACGTGTTGCCTTGTAGACTACCTGAGTTACTGTGTCTTTAACCAGTGTTCCCTGTACCTGTGACCTGACCTGACTAACGTGTTGCCTTGTAGACTACCTGAGTTACTGTGTCTTTAACCAGTGTTCCCTGTACCTGTGACCTGACCTGACTAACGTGTTGCCTTGTAGACTACCTGAGTTACTGTGTCTTTAACCATTGTTCCCTGTACCTGTGACCTGACCTGACTAACGTGTTGCCTTGTAGACTACCTGAGTTACTGTGTCTTTAACCAGTGTTCCCTGTACCTGTGACCTGACCTGACTAACGTGTTGCCTTGTAGACTACCTGAGTTACTGTGTCTTTAACTAGTGTTCCCTGTACCTGTGACCTGACCTGACTAACGTGTTGCCTTGTAGACTACCTGAGTTACTGTGTCTTTAACTAGTGTTCCCTGTACCTGTGATCTGACCTGATTAACGTGTTGCCTTGTACTTGTACCTCACTAATTGACCACTTGAGAGTTTCGGGCTATAAGGAAGTTAGAGCTGTAAACATCGATATTTTGCAGAAATGACTAAACTCATATGAGCGTTTGATGGATAGAGAGTTTGTTGGATATTATATATGATTTTATATATGCACTACAACTATGTTTTAGCTTGTAATTACGCTGAATATCGATACGTATAACTCAACATTTCTTATAACTTGCAACTTGCAATTGTGTCTATATCTCGTTATTCCATCTATAGCTACTCCGCCACTACTCCCTTTATTGTCCCCCCCCCCCCCACACCGTTCTCTCTCTCTCTCTCTCTCTCTCTCTCTCTCTCTCTATATATATATATATATATATATATATATATATATATAAATATAATGGCGTGTTAATTGTCATTTCTTCATAATATACTGTATATACTGTATATATATATATATATATATATATATATATATATATATATATATATATATATATATATATAAATAAAATATATCTATCTATCTATCTATTGCCGGACGCCTTACTCCCCTTAATGGGGGTAGCCATACACAAAATGCCCCCAAGCAGACCTATCCCCTGTAAGAGGGACAACCCATGCCAGTTTACTGAAGGACCACTCAATTTAGTGTCTGCCCGACTCTGAGGCCCTTTATGTATTTTTTAGCACTATTTTTCTACAGTGGTGTGCGGCTAATCCACCCACTAACCTGCTTCACCCTAAGGTAGCAGTACGAGTCCCATCCACCCAAATTTGTATAAGGTTATCTCCCCTAGATGGGTTGCCAACTAAGGCTAACGATATATATATATATATATATAGAGAGAGAGAGAGATAGAGAGAATGTGGGTGTGTGTGGGTGATGGGGGGTGAGAAGATAAGTTATTAAGTTAAGCGGACGTGAGTGTTGTTGTGAACGTTTTTTTGGCAGTAGTGACGTGTGGCCGGAGCATCAGTCTACCTCCTGGCCAACATTGCCACTTTCTCCTTTCCGTTTCACTTTGTTTTTTCATCTCCCTTCACCCTCATCCCTGCACCTGGTCTCGTGCTGGGAATGAAGCTTTTCTTTATTGTTTGGCGTATCTACCGTCACACGATATTTGTTCACTTTAGGAAGTATATCTCGAGGTCAAATATTTACAAGTGGGTGTCATCCATTTTTAATCCAGTACTTTCTATGCTGTATAATATATTGTCTAATATGCTGTATATTGTCAAATATAGTTTACCGGATTTAATGCATAAATAATCATGATATATAGTAGCAATCTGGATCCTTTAATATGGGAGGGAATATATCAAGCCCTGTTCCACGCCGCTGTTAAAACAATGGTCCCTCCTCAGGCCAATTCCTGTAGTCCCAACCGAGTTTAAATACAGTATAGATATATAAACATATAAACCGAGTTTAGCATGCCCCATCGTATCTCAAGGGGTAATGGTTAGGTTTTGTCTCGGGTTTTGTCAAGGTGACCAGTAAGACTCGCGTTCTATCCACTGGTTCTAGCCCACATGTTGGTAAAGTTAATATATATAATTTATTTTTATTTTATTTTTTTAAATGTATAATTAGATTATAATTAGTTACACTTGGTTAGGTAAGGTTAGTTAGGTTAGGTGTGTCTAATAAATATAATCATCGAAGAAAAAATCAAAGTCGTCACGCATACTCAGATCAGTGGAGAAGCTGTGTTACGGAGCTCGGTACAGTACATGGCCTGTCCTTTCATATTACTTACAGTTTTTTGTATTCCACACAATATTCTCCAGCTTACAAAGGGCTAGACGATATACGAGTATTAATATATTTTTGGTATATATATATTATGAGGGAATATTGTTCCAGGTAGAACAGATCGTATTTGTTATTTCCACATATAATAGTGTTTAACCTCTTCAATTATAATTTCTAGCCGTTGTAGCCGCATTGAGGCTAAATATATTGCTATAATCCACATTGATACATATATATATATATTATGTGGAGAGAGAGAGAGAGAGAGAGAGAGAGAGAGAGAGAGAAAGAGAGAGAGAGAGAGAGAGAGAGAGAGATACTTTACTGATCTCTCTCTATTCCTATTTACTTGGGAATTAACATGTTTACCACATTTATTTATCATCATGGTGTTTTTCATTACCCAGACTGACACATTATCAATTCCTACCCTCACACTTGAATAACCAACAGATGCATGGTTGAAGTGTTATGGTGGTCCATAGTTGAAAATGTGGCGCAAAATCGGCAAAGAGTATTGTTCATATGTGTTGGGAGGATCCTCTCACACAGCACTCCTAGACAAAGTAGAACATAAAGCCTTTCGTATCATTAACCCTTAACTGGCGGCGCGCAACATAAGTCGAGTGAAAGAAATTTGGACTATGTGGCGGCTCACAACATAAGTCGTGTGCCATTTTCAGCACGTAATGTTGCTGAGAGAGAGAAACAAGTGGTGGCAGGAGAGTAGCGAGCGTATGACTGCTCCAGACCACCGCGGTGGACCAACTGACATGAATCCCACCCTCCTCCACCCTCTCTCACTCGCTACACAGTGAATTGTGTGGGGAAAGTACCGAATTACATGGTTTTTGCACTCGTGTTGCGAGATTGTTGCAAGAAAACTAGCGGTAGTACAAGGATCGTTGGGGTGTCATTGGAAAGCTCTGTTTATGCCCTTTCAGGGATAGATACTTGTTTTATGCTCTGGGTCTTATTTAGGCATGAAAATGATCACGTAAACAACCCTATTTTGGGTAAAAACACCCGCTGGTGGCTACATATTATTTACCGCCTAGGCCGCTCGTTAGGTGTTAAATAACGTCCACTCACCGATTCTCTGCAATCTCTCTCTCTTTACAGCAATGTTGCATATCTCTCGCTATTCTATCGCTATTACAATAATCAATGTTCCTCAGAGCTATCTCAGTGTATTCATATTTTTTCACCAACTAACTTTACTTCTAAACTCAATTAATGAAATCAACAAATACATGTGGCACTCCAAGGACTCGTACCTAGGATACTCACACATAAATTCCGCGCATTTATGCATTACGCTATCAAGACAGTTAACCCGGCAAGTGCAGATCCACTAATATAAGGTTTTACTGGTGCGCTGTGGAACCCCTTATATAATCCCAGGCCTAAAAAAAAAACATTTAAACCAGCCCAATATCAATTGAGTTTTTTTTTAAATTTATTTTCTTTATTTTTTATTATTGCCCCTTGGCCATGCCAAATATCACTCCTGCACATCCCCTCCTTTCCCCCCCCCCTTCAATTATCACCTATTTTCTCTGTTATTCCCTTTTTTCGGCGGTATATTTTCGTGCTATCAATAGCGAGTCATAAGCAGGCTATGCTTGTATGTGTTACCAAGCGAATGAAAGAGAGAGAGAGGGACAACTACACGACAGTGTCTCTCCAGACGTCGTGAGGGGTGGATGTTGGCAGGCTGGCTGGCACTCGATGATTATAACTCTCTCTCATTTCGCGATTTTGACCAGCCAAACGCTGTTTCCACTTGTTTTATGGTTGTAACAGGTTAATATCTTCATAATCAACGTAAAATAGGCGCATATGGATAAGTATTAATGATATTTATGGTACGATGACGATTTGAGTGAAGGAAACAGTCTAAATACCTCCGCACAGGGAGGTGTGGCCACTACCCCACCCTACACACTTAAGAGGTTAAAGAATGATACACAAGCCTACGATTTATCATGCAGTTTCGGATCCTGCATATTAATCTGAGCATGTACAGTCGACGCTCCATTTAACAGACGTCGATTTAACGGATTTCGGATTTAACGGACTCCAGCTGGTAAATTAGGCCTCTAAAATCAACCAACATTTTTAGACATATCGAGTCTACACACAGGTATCGAGTCTACACACACTCAGATGTAACATATAAACTAAACACTATGGTACACAATGCTAATATAATTGCCCAATAATGTATATAATGCTTATTGTCTGGCATTATGAGTATTGTACATATCAGTAATGGGCGAAATTGTAACTATCCTGGAGACGCCATTTGCAATGCTTACGTTTTGGCCTGACCGCTACGGTACAACGATCCGGTACACTGCACTTTCGGTACAGTAACAATATCGTCACCTTTTCGTTTTTTTTATTTCGTAGGCTACAAATTTGCATCCACATAATATATTATGGTATTATTGGGTATTATTGTAATAAATAAAACACACTTTGATAATGCTTTATATTTATCCCATAAAATATTACGAACTATGAATACTTTGGTAGTATCCAAAATAGTAGGCTACAGTATTGCGTACCAAAACAGACCCTGCACCGTATTGTTTGACTGAACAGGGACGCCAAAATGTAAACATTGCAAATGGCGTCTCCAGGATAGGGTTTATTTACAATTTCGCCCATTACTGATATGTACAATACTCATAATGCCAAACAATAAACATTATATACATTATTGGGCAATTATATTAGCATTGTGTACCATAGTATGTAAATAAGGTAAGAAAAACCGAATTTTTGTCATTTTATTAATGAATAGGCTAACCACTTTTCAGAGGTCATTTGCACTTAACGGACTTTTGCACTTAACGGACTTCGCTTCCCCCCTAAAAGTCCGTTAAATGGAGGGCTGACTGTACATACATTCCAACTGTGCTATGGTAGCCTAATGTATACCAGCTCCTCTACGTAGGGTACGTAGTACATGTCTTGCAACACAACCACTTCTCTGTGCAACTCTCCAACCCTAGAGTGAAACGATACTCCTAATCTTTTTTCTATTCAACAGCTGAGCTCTGGAGTTCTCTCCCTGACTCCATCTTTTCCTCATCCTATGACATAAATTGCTTTAAACTCTGTGTGTCCAGACATTTTGGCTCGAACATTCCTTGATTTTATCCCTGTCACTCTTTCAACTCTGGGGGAGGCACTCAGCCAGGCAGTTTTGCCTTCAGTCTCTCTCATCCACATAACACAAAAAACCCCAAAAAACAACAACAACGAGCGGCTGTGCGTATGGGAGTATTGCTCATGTGGAGGGAGGAGGAGGGAGGAGCAGGGTGGAGACGGAATGAGGGGCAGTAAATGGCATTGGATTTTCACCACTATAACCCTGACAGTCCCACGTGTTGTTTTTTATATTGGAATGTTTTGGTAAGTGTTTGAAATCTCATCTTCCGAGAGGAGCATCGCAGCCCACCAGTAAAACATCTCGAGAGGACTGTTGCAGCCGCTGGGTTAACCATCCCTGGCCGACCAAATATGGAAGACCTTACAACGACCATGGTGTGTGGCACCCATGCCTTGTCATTGCCTACCCCTGGCACCGGTCAGCCTTAAGGGCCTGTCACACTTGCATCTCAACGCTTCCAGACTTTGAAATGACCATGTGTTTTGTAAAGTCTGGTGCAAAGTCCTGCCAAGTCAGAGCAATGTCAACGGAGTCATGGAAAGGATGCATTAAGGCAAGGACACACCAAGGTGGAGAGGTCGGCTCTAGGTCAGCACCTACGCTAAATGGGCGTAGGTGGGAGGTTCATATGGATGGAGGGAGGGTGGTGAGAGGTCATGCTGGGGGCGTACAAACGCGGGTTTCCCGTCCACCTACCGTTCATCAGCCGCCCTTGTTCAGCTTTGTACAGTCCATATAACAAGGATGAAACAAGGACGGGATATGGACAGAAAAAAGGTTACAGTCCTGAAACGTCCATTATTGCTGTTTGGAAGCAATACAGAGTAGCAAATGGTGAAGTTAGTAAAATATCTTGTATATTATATAATGTAATGACAAATATGTATGACTTAGGTGTATATACAGTATATGTCCATGGATAGATCATTTTTAGAAATTACTGGACAGACATGGTATACCTATTTTTTTTCAATTAAGTAACTATTATTAATGTCAATTGGTTCAAGGAATCATTCAAGCTATGATCAAGTTATACAGTATATACCAACATAACTGGTTGGAGGAGATTAATAACAATACACTATGTCTAAAGTATAGTGTAATGACAACACACAAAAAAACTACAACATTATTTCCTAAAGCTTCCTAATCAATACTCCATTATATTATGCAAGTTCAAATGATGTAATCACAGGTTACCAATAGTAACAGGTAGGTATAATAATGTAAATGTAGATGAGTGTGTGTATTATGTATATAATACCAACAGAATTGGTGACGAATATCGCTATGTGTTCTATCTATTCTATCTATATGCTCAGGCCCAATCCCCATTATGGGGGTAGCCGACTTAAGACAGAGCAAGAACAGGGAAACTCACAAAAACAACATAAAACAACGAATAAACACAGATAAAAAACACAAATTCACACACATCTAGGTCACCCAGGAGAAGACCCAGAGACCAGGGTCACCAAGGTTGCTCCAGCACTCCCCCGGCCCCCGACCACCCGGAGAGGTTCCGATCTCGGCAGGCAGACATGCAGCGGAGCTAAAGCCACAAGCCCTCCCACCACACTTCCAGGCGCACCCTTCATATTAATCGTCTCCCCGGGCCAGGCGCCTGATGGACTATTATCTAGTTCAACTTGCGCCCGACCCCTTACTCCAAATGACCACGTGTTCACTCAACTATTCACAAGCATTCTCCATTCACTCCTGTCCACCACCACTTCCCCTACCTGATCTATAGTCATTCCTCTATCATCCAAAGCTTTTTTACACAGTCTCTCCATCTCAATGGGGGTCTTCCTGCCCTTCTATCTCCCCTTGTACCTGACTCACATATTCTCTTTGTAAGCCTTTCATCTCCCATTCGTTCAACATGACCATACCAGCTCAGCACCCTTCTGTCCACTCTGGCTGACAAATGTTCCTGCTGCCCCACTCTCCTACGTATCTCTTCATTCCTCAATCCGTCTCTACGAGTAACTCCACACATACTCCTCAAGCAGCTCATCTCCATCACATCCAGCCCTCTTTTCTCCTTTTTCTTCAGAGCCCATGTCTCAGCCCCTTACATCACTGTTGGCACAACAATGTGTTAGAATGCCCTTATTTCGATTAACATAGAAATAAATATATTGAAAGGTAGTTTTACAATAATCCAAACACTGAGAAGATGACAAACCTATTTAACGGTAATACATATTAAGTTACAATGAACTTGGCCAAATATGTTAATATAAATAATTATTCAATCCTTTTAAAATGGTGTGATTGTGAGATATCAACAACCATCGGTTCAAAAGGTCAATATTATTGTCATGAGCACTGAATTGTGACTTTTTATGTTTTGCAATGTTCTTTCTTTTGTATTACTCTGTGTTCACTAACTTTCAATTGATTGTTCTAGAGCATAGGCTACCAATCTTTATTGTAAATTATGTTTAGATACTATATTTGCTATCGTTTTAATTACATAATTACTAATGTAAAAATATGTAGTGTTATACCCTGCTTGGGGTAGCCTGAGTAAATGAAAACCTTTCAAACCTTTCAGGTGAAACTTGGTCAGCACCTTTATGTTTTGCTCAAATAGAAACAACTAATGTTTGTTTATCAACCAAAGGCACCTCCACCCATCCAAACCCCAGCATTCTCTTAAATAAACCTCCAATAATGATCATGCACAAAGTAGTGATCAATTCCACACAATAATACATGATGATTCAAAATAATACATAATAGCCATCTATGAACATCGGTGATGATAAGTTATATTTACATGCACCACGAAAAGACTATATCAATATAATGTTTGTCTATGTGTATGAAGGAGACAAAAGACAGATTGACTGTAACGAGTGCTTTCCCCAAAGCCAAAAGACTGACAAAGCCAAATTCAAGGGACGTTGGGGTCAAAATGCCTGGACACACAAAGTTTAAAGCAGTTTACGTCATAGGATGAAGGAAAGATTGATTGAGGGAGTGAGTGCCAGAGTTCACTTGTTGAGTAGATGAAAGACAGAAAATTTGCCAATTTTGGGGTTGGACACATTACACATTAGGAGTGAGACTGTGTTGAAAGGCGGGTGCCTCGCACTCGCCTATCTCTCTCTCTCTCTCTCTCTATATATATATACTGTATATATATATATATATATATATATATATATATATATATATATATATATATACTGTACATAATATATTCAATCAATCGTTCTTGCTATTTGCTGTAATTACAATATTGGGATTATTTTCACTTTGTTGGCAACTGTGTATTTGTAGCTTTATTGTGGAAGGATTTCTGGCCGCTGTTATATTGGTGCCAACAAATAGTATTAACCCCTTCACCATCATTACGTAATTTTCATCATATTCTGGTTATTATTAGACGATTTTCTTTCGTTTGAAAACTACCTTTATGACTCAAATGGGAAAGTACGATCTCAATAAACCCTTTAAGTAACATAGGTCTTCTTCATCTGGTTAAAATAATCTACTTTTAGCCAGTATACAAGGTGAGAGGGCGTGATGGTGCTGAAGGGGTTACAGGTAGATTGGTATACAAGGTGAGAGGGCGTGATGGTGCTGAAGGGGTTACAGGTAGATTGGTATACAAGGTGAGAGGGTGTGATGGTGCTGAAGGGGTTACAGGTAGATTGGTATACAAGGTGAGAGGGCGTGATGGTGCTGAAGGGGTTACAGGTAGATTGGTATACAAGGTGAGAGGGTGTGATGGTGCTGAAGGGGTTACAGGTAGATTGGTATACAAGGTGAGAGGGCGTGATGGTGCTGAAGGGGTTACAGGTAGATTGGTTTACAAGGTGAGAGGGCGTGATGGTGCTGAAGGGGTTACAGGTAGATTGGTATACAAGGTGAGAGGGCGTGATGGTGCTGAAGGGGTTACAGGTAGATTGGTATACAAGGTGAGAGGGTGTGATGGTGCTGAAGGGGTTACAGGTAGATTGGTATACAAGGTGAGAGGGCGTGATGGTGCTGAAGGGGTTACAGGTAGATTGGTATACAAGGTGAGAGGGCGTGATGGTGCTGAAGGGGTTACAGGTAGATTGGTTTACAAGGTGAGAGGGAGTGATGGTGCTGAAGGGGTTACAGGTAGATTGGTTTACAAGGTGAGAGGGCGTGATGGTGCTGAAGGGGTTACAGGTAGATTGGTATACAAGGTGAGAGGGCGTGATGGTGCTGAAGGGGTTACAGGTAGATTGGTTTACAAGGTGAGAGGGCGTGATGGTGCTGAAGGGGTTACAGGTAGATTGGTTTACAAGGGGAGAGGGCGTGATGGTGCTGAAGGGGTTACAGGTAGATTGGTATACAAGGTGAGAGGGCGTGATGGTGCTGAAGGGGTTACAGGTAGATTGGTATACAAGGTGAGAGGGCGTGATGGTGCTGAAGGGGTTACAGGTAGATTGGTTTACAAGGTGAGAGGGTGTGATGGTGCTGAAGGGGTTACAGGTAGATTGGTATACAAGGTGAGAGGGCGTGATGGTGCTGAAGGGGTTACAGGTAGATTGGTTTACAAGGTGAGAGGGCGTGATGGTGCTGAAGGGGTTACAGGTAGATTGGTATACAAGGTGAGAGGGCGTGATGGTGCTCAAGGGGTTACAGGTAGATTGGTATACAAGGTGAGAGGGCTTGATGGTGCTGAAGGGGTTACAGGTAGATTGGTATACAAGGTGAGAGGGCGTGATGGTGCTGAAGGGGTTACAGGTAGATTGGTTTACAAGGTGAGAGGGCGTGATGGTGCTGAAGGGGTTACAGGTAGATTGGTTTACACTCCTTGATAATGTTGGATATTAGCACTTAATCAATACATATTTGTGGTCGTTATGGTAAAGGTGCTTGTTAAAAGATAGACTTATGACGGGGGATGGTTGGTTTCTATGGACCCCCTTCTCTTTCATGCTTAGCTCCATTAGTTTTCAGATTTTACGACGTTCGTCCCATTAGTTTGGCGATCTTAAGACCTTTCACCCCATGTCTTTGTCAATATTAAGACCTCTCGTGCCATGTAGGTGTCGTATATTTATATATTTATATTTTATATATTTTTTGTATTTATTATTACTATTGTTGTTGTTGTTGCAAACAATAGCGCCCCTGTAATTTAGGTAGAACCGGCCTTCGGCTGGAACATTTTTATACTGAAAAATGTACAAATTTATCTAGAAGGGGGATCTTGGGAATGTTTGTTAAGGTTTGATGGAGGTTTAGGGAGTAAACTAAAAGGATGATAAATAAATGAAACAATCGACCCCCCCCCCCCAATAGCCTTCCCTCTTAACCCTCTCACATCCGGACGCGATTTTTGAGCCTATTAGGGATACTTTAAATCCTTTGTTACCGTCAGGGGTATCTATAAACCTTTAGTTTGTTTACTTCAACCTCTGCAGTTGTCTTTGAGTTAGCTGTGGGCAGAAAACTAATTTTGGAGAGGTAATTATAACAGTGAGAGTAATCTTTTTCTTATTGCTAATCTGGCAACCTCTGCTTCCTATGGTCGTGAGAGGGTTAACATACAAGCATCCTCGTTATTGTACGTACATTCCCTATTGAAAACATAAGATGTTTATGTTTTCCTTTTACAGGTTAAATAGGATCAATAATGTATTAATATTAATTTATATTAATTCATTATATATAGCTCAATGCATAGCAAAGTAGATTTTTAGATAATTTCCTAAAGTTAATGCAATAGAGATACACATAAGAAGTTCTTACTTTTTAGCATGAATGATGAAAATAAGTTTGAATGAGATTAAATTTTTGTTGATCATAATTCACATCACACATACATATTTCGCAAAGAATAAAATTATGATTTTTGAGTTTGTCATTTTTCTTTGCACCTTGTTTAACTTAATCAGTTTGTGAAAAACAAAATATAAATTAAAATCGAGCAATAGTGAATAAGAGAGACGACACATCTTCATTTGTATTTTGCCTTTATTTCACCAAATGTCTCCACTTTTAGATTAAGAAATTAAATCATATGCGATTGCAATAGTGCTACTTTATTTTTCCTCATACAATTACACCCCCCCCCCCCTTCTCTCCTCTCTCGTCAACATTAATTTAAATACAAATATATGGATGTGTTCAGAATTTATCTGGGTAAGATTGTCCCACGTTATTGTTATCTATGTGTAAGATTTTTTTTTTTTTTTAAATAAATATTTAATTGTTACATTTTTCATGTGTAATATTTCCATTTCCAGTCTTTCAATATTTCTGATTTCCTGTTATACTTTCATAATTAATTCGAAATATTTCTTTATATGTAAAATGTGTTTTGTTTGTTGATTGTCGGGTTTATTGCGATTATAATAAAAAAGTTGAAGTACTTTATGTGAAAGCTATACTATTATTGTTGTATGTACATTACCGGTACCTTACACTTGTTTGATCGATAAGTATTTCATTTGTTTTAGAGGCAATAATGAGTTAGTATATTATACTGGAAATATTGTTTTATCGATAATATGCTTTATGGGTAATTAACCCCAAATTATATATATTTTCTCCAGAAAGTTTAAAAATACTAACGATATTTGTTTTCTTTGTTTGTAGAGTACCAACAACTGGCCTGGCGTACCGTTGGTGAGTAACAATTGTCTGTACAGCACCAACAATGGATATAGGTGTATGTGTAGGAATAAGCGGATTTTATCATCAGTGTGGCTAGTTTAAAAACTATTGTAGGTATAGGTTGACTGATGTGGAGCCCCTCGTTCCCCTCATCAGTGTGACCGCTGGGTGTGGGTGGGTTCTGTACTCATTGTACTTATGGTCAACCCACGTGGTGGTGTCTGTTGGGGTGGGCGTGGGCTGCCTACAACTGCCTTCCTCACTTTTAAATTCAATACCTTAATTTTAAGTTTACTGCAGTAATCGAGTTATGCACAAGGGGCCTTTAAGAGAGATTTGTCTCAAAAGGCTCAGCCATTGTAATACGTTTACATAATTGTATTTTAATTGTATTTGGATTGGATAAATATCAAGTATTATGATTATTATTATAACTATCCTGGTGTACCGTTGGTCTGTAATTATTGTCTATACAACACCAATAACTGCCCTGGTGTACTGCTGGTCAGTAATAATTACCCAGGAAAATCTACCTACACAACAGAGCAGACATGGGAGCCATCTCGGTAGACTTAGCTGACTTTAGAGACACATTCCTCGACAACGACCCTTGGACAAGACTTTGGGACTTTATACATGACACAATGGACAAGCACATACCCACGAATACAGTTACACAAAACCAATCACCACCATGGTTCAATAGACAGTTACGAAAACTACATAGAAACAAGATTAAAGCATACAAGACAGCTAAACATGACAACGATACAGAACACTGGGAACACTACACAAACACGCAAAAAACATTACAATGAGAAATCAAATAAGCAGAAACTAACTACACAACCACTTTCCTCACATACAACATACACAATCACTACACAACCACTTTCCTCACATACAACATACACAACCACTACACAACCACTTTCCTCACATACAACATACACAATCACTACACAACCACTTTCCTCACATACAACATACAACCACTACACAACCACTTTCCTCACATACAACATACAACCACTACACAACCACTTTCCTCACATACAACATACACAACCACTACACAACCACTTTCCTCACATACAACATACACAATCACTACACAACCACTTTCCTCACATACAACATACACAATCACTACACAACCACTTTCCTCACATACAACATACACAATCACTACACAACCACTTTCCTCACATACAACATACACAATCACTACACAACCACTTTCCTCACATACAACATACACAATCACAAGACATTCTACAACTACACAACCACTTTCCTCACATACAACATACACAATCACAAGACATTCTATACAACCACTTTCCTCACATACAACATACACAATCACAAGACATTCTACAACTACACAACCACTTTCCTCACATACAACATACACAATCACAAGACATTCTACAACTACACAACCACTTTCCTCACATACAACATACACAATCACAAGACATTCTACACAACCACTTTCCTCACATACAACATACACAATCACAAGACATTCTACAACTACACAACCACTTTCCTCACATACAACATACACAATCACAAGACATTCTACAACTACACAACCACTTTCCTCACATACAACATACACAATCACTTTCCTCACATACAACATACACAATCACAAGACATTCTACAACTTCTTCAAAGTGCACAAACAAGACTCAACTGGTATAACATTATTACATAACGATTATCTAGTCACACTTCCACGAGACAGAGCGCATGCACTTAATTCACAGTTCCAGTCAGTTTTTACACAAGAACAAGCAGACTTGCTGGAACTGTCACCATCACCACATAAGAACCATGGCGGTCGAGTGGAGAGCACGCTCACGTGTAAATCTGCTTGACCTGGGTTCGATCCCAGCCGTGGCGGACATTTAGTGGGTGTGGTAGTATGTCCTAGCATGTACAGTATATCATGTTCGCACCCAGTCGGGGGACACTTTGACGACATATACAGACTATTAACCCGGGAGCTGCGGGGAGACTCTTAAGAGTTCCCCCGGCGCACTGCGGGGAGACTCTTAAGAGTCAGAGAAAAAAAAAATCAACTTTTGACATTGAAATTTTTTATTTTTTTTTATTTTTTATTTTTTTTTTATTTATTTTTTGGCCCCTGGGCCATGCAAAATCTCAGTCCTCTACCTCCCCTCCTTCCCCACTTTCCTCCTCTCCTTCAGTTATCACCTATTTTCCCTGTTATTCCCTTATTCTGAGGTATATTTTCGTGCTAACATTAGAAATCCGATTGGAGGGTGTGGTCATCACTGATAGCAAGCGAGTGCAAGAGAGAGAGAGAGAGTATCGATCGACTGTGTCTCAGTGGCCTTGGGGGAAATTGGCGGGAAAGCAGATTGCCTCACCCATACATTATACAACTCGCGGGCTATATCTCCGATTTTGACCATCCAAACGCTGTTTTCACTCGTTTTATTGTTGTTTCAGGTTAATACCTTTATAATCAACCCATAATAGGCGCATATGGATAAATATTAATGCTATTAATGGCACAATGAATATTTTAGTGACGGAAACACCTCAAATACGTCAGCACAGGGGGACGTTTCCAATTACCCCCATGCGCACTTCAGAGGTTAACACACATACCAAAGCCATTCCAACAGCTTCCTCTATCTACAACACCCCTTCTCTGCTATCTACACTCTCCCAGCCGTATGATCCTAGTGTACTGTCTGATAGCGTTAATGGGTTTCGAAATGTAACCACATCCACCTAAACGTCCACTGATTATACATACCCTACATACCCGTGGAATCGAGAAACATTTATCGGAGGTAAAACGTTAACAAAGTGACTGGACCAGACAATATACCCTGCAAGATACTTAAGGCGAATGCTGCCATTCTTGCCCCTATCCTGCAAGTTATATTCTCACAGACCATTGACACTGGAGAACTTCCCCATGACTGGCTTTTGGCAAATGTGATACCTATTTTCAAATCCGGAGACAGAACCCTTCCAGTTAACTATAGACCTGTTTCGATTACCTCAGTTCCGTGCAAAATTTTAGAATATATCATCCACCGATATTTAATGGGCAATTTAGATAGGCAAAACATACTGACTAACGCACAGCATGGCTTCTGGCCCAAACGGTTGTGCGAGACACAACTACTTGTAACCACACATGACATTTTCCAAACCCTTAGCAACCCCAAAATTCGAAAAGTAGACGCCATAGTACTAAACTTTATAAAAGCCTTCGACAAAGTCCCTCACCAATGACTGTTAGCCAAGTTAGATTATTATGGCATCCGAGGACCACTTCTTCACTGGATTAAGACTTTCCTGACCAATCAGGATCAATGCGTTGTTCTCGAGGGTTTTCATTCTTCGGGTCCCACAAGGCACCATCCTGGGTCCCCTACTTTTCCTGTCTTACATAAATGACCTCCCTCTATCGTTTACTTCTACTACTAGACTTTTTGCAGATGATAGCGTCGATGATAGACCAATTACTAATAGGGACGATTGCCTTCGACTACAGGATGACTCAACTGCCTTTAAAGAAAGGGAAGACAAGTGGCAGAAGACATTTAGACCTGACAAATGTCACCATATCCACTTCACCCGTTTAAACAAAACCATCCCATTTTCCTACAAACCTTTTAGCACTTTTCTAGATACTGTTCCCTCCCACAAATATTTGGGGGTCCACATCTCAGCGGACATGAGGTGGACCACTCACGTTAGCAGCATTAGAGCAAAGGCTAATAAGTCCCTAGGCTTCCTGTGCAGGAATCTCACTAAGTGTAACGCAAATATCGAAGTTCTAGCATTTACAAATCTTGTTCGGCCACACTTTGAATACTCTGCCACCGTCTGAGATCCACACTCACAATAACATAAATATACTAGAGGCCATACAAAACAAAGCTGCAAGATGGATGAGACACACTACATCTGTCACTTTGCTCAAACAAAACATTAGGCTAGCCCTACTTGCAACAAGAAGATAAATGCACAGACAACAGATGTTATATAAAATCACTAACAACTTAGTAGATATAGACAAAGATATATATATAGATACACCCTAAAAGTATATGATTTAAGAGACGCAGCCACAATCTAAAATACCACACCTATCAGGCTAGCACGGATGTATGTAGACAATAATTTTTTCCCAGCAGCATCCAAGAGTTCTTTTAGAACTAGATTCACCAGCCATTACATCCGTAATCCTGATCCTGTCCCCAACCACTAGTCTCCATGCACAACTCCCGCACATCATGCTGCCCGAGAGCAGCCCTCTGCGGATCCCAAAACGTAAACGTAAACATAAATGTACTGTACCAACAACTGCCCTGGTGTACCGTTGGTCAGTAATAATTGTCTGTACAGTACCAATAACTGCCCTAGTGTACCATTGGTCAGCAATAATTATCTGTACAGTAATTAACTCAAGAATCCCGTACTTTATATGTTTCTGCCCAGAATCTAGCCAAATCTGTCCTTCGACTTGCCAAAATCTCTTTCATCAATAACAAATGCTCTGAACTTTCCAACTCTAGCTCTTCACAAGCTTTTTGACACTTAGCCAAAAACCTCTCTAACAATTCAACTTCCTCGTCTTTCCCTCCTCTTTTCCAATCTGATGGTACCACCGTCACCTCTTCCTCTGACAAAGCTGAATTTTTCGCTCAAATTGGTACCACCGTCACCTCTTCCTCTGACAAATCTCTTCGCTCAAACTTTCGCAACATACTCCACCTTGGATGAATCCGGCGCTACTCCTCTCTCTCCACCCCCCTCACACTTACTTATGCTTAAGATCAAAATCTCTTCTAAGGATATACTTTCTGCCCTCTCTCGGCTTAATACTAAGAAGGATTACGGACCGGATGGTGTTTCTCTTGTTGTACTCAAAAATTGTTCTTCTGTGCTGACTCCCTGCCCAGGCAAACTCTTTCGTCTCTGTCTTTCCTCTAACGTCTTTCTTTCTTGCTGGAAGATTGCTCTTATTCAA
Organism: Paralithodes platypus; assembly: GCA_032716605.1. Taxonomy (NCBI): domain Eukaryota; kingdom Metazoa; phylum Arthropoda; class Malacostraca; order Decapoda; family Lithodidae; genus Paralithodes; species Paralithodes platypus. Next base: position 45,253,661 of record CM064552.1, on the reverse strand, counting down.
CCTGTCCCAAATAAGGGTGACCGCTCCCAACTCTCCAATTATTGTACAATTGCTCTCATTTCTTGCATTTCTAAAGTTTTTGAAACTATTCTTACTTCAAAATTTCTTAAGCAATTCTCTTCTCATAATCTACTCTCAGATCACCAGCTTTTTGCTCTCTACAGGGGCACAGTGCGCCCATGTTTGCATGTGTGGGGAGGATTCTCTCACACAAAACATTTAGACAAAGTAGAAAAGAAAGCCTTTCGTCTCATTAACTCCCGTCAACTCAACGATTCTCTGCAATCTCTTTCTCTACACCGCAATGTTGCACCTCTCTCTATTATATCACTATTACAATAATCAGTGTTCTTCAGAGCTCTCTTAGTGTATACCACCTCCTCTACGTAGGGTACGTAGTACCCATCTTGCAACACAATCCCACCTCTATTCCGTGCAGCTCTCCAACCCAAGAGTGAAACGATACTCCCAATCTTTCTTCTATTCAACAGCTGAGCTCTAGAACTCTCTCCCTGAATCAATTTTTCCCTCATCCTATGACTTAAATTGCTTCAAACTCCGTGTGTCCAGACATTTTGAATCCTACATTCTTTGATTTTGGCCCAGTCACTCTTTCCACTCTGGGGGAGGCACTCGTCACAGGCAGTTTTGCCTTTTGTCTCCCTCATCTACATAGAACAAAATATATATATACTACAATGTAATTGACAAACTAATGGGCTAAACGTTATATAATCTGAAAACTAATGGGGCTAACCATGGAGAAGAAGGGGTACCAGAAAAAACAACTACCTCCCCTGAAACTGAATAGTATCATTTAATGGTAGCACATAATATAATATATTTATTTGATTCGATTAGTTACTAGTGAATCTCCCAAACCTATTAATTAGCAATATAGTTTATATGTTTTATACTTTCCCTTGGTACTATGTAGACTTAAACCTATTAATTAGCAATATAGTTTATATGTTTTATACTTTCCCTTGGTACTATGTAGACTTAAACCTGGTACTATGTAGACTTAAACCTATTAATTAGCAATATAGTTTATATGTTTTATACTTTCCCTTGGTACTATGTAGACTTAAACCTATTAATTAGCTATATAGTTTATATGTTTTATACTTTCCCTTGGTACTATGTAGACTTAAAGATTAGTTGATTTATCTCTGTCGGGGATCGTTTCTCTTTGTCTAACTCCCTGTTTGTCGGCATGATTTAGATCAAACTTCGCCATTATTCTAATTTAATATGACCATAGAAACGTATATCATATAAACTCCCCCAACGTATCTTTGAGAAGTTGTTTTTTCTTATTAATGTGCATGACAGAGACAGAAGGCAGGCTGCCTGTAACGAGTGTCTGCCCCATAAACAAAAAAGTGACAGAGAGTAACATTTAAGGGACGTTGGGGTAAAAATGCCTGGACACACAAAGTTAAAAGCAGTCTAAGTCATGGGATGAAGGAAATATTGACTAAGGCAGAGTTCCAAAGTTCACTTGTTGAGTAGAGGAAAACTGAGAAAATTTGCTAAATCTTGGGTTGATCTTGACGATATGGTACCCACTATGGGATATAAAGCACTTGTTGTTTAAGGAATTCAAATACGCAAGAAACAAGAAGGAAACAAAATATTTGGATGACCCCAATGGGAGGCTTAGGGCTTTAGCCACTAACATTTAGTATGCCATATACGGATAAGCCATCTCTAATGTGCACGGAAAAAATTGAATGAAATGTGGATGCTTCATTCAGTAAATACCAATTATTCTGTGACCTGACAAACTCAACCAATAGTCCATTTGAACCAGTAGTTCTCAACCAGAGCCAAATCAACCAATACTGTTAAGTTAAGTTAAGTTAGGTAGTGTTTGGTTATAACTTATATTTGACACCTTTTTAGTTCGCCCTGGTTAATTTGACACTGGTTGAGATCTACTGGTTTTGAAAATATCTGCTGGTTGAGTTGTCCGTGAACTCAATTATTCAAATTAGTCAATCAGACCAAATAAGCCGTTGATCAAAACAGCCAATCAGCTCAAATTGGATGTTGAGCAAATCAGCCACATACTGAAATTGTCCATCAAATAATGATCGTTCAGATTAATTGAACCGCTGTAGACACCGGAAGGGGTGGGAGTGGGGGTAGGGGGGGGGGGGGGTAGGAATAGCAGCGAACCAAGATGGACATGAACCGAAACAGTTAGCCTACTTGGCCAATATGAGCTTCAGGTTATAAGGAAGTTGGAGCCGTAAATATCTATTTTAAAACAAATTCAATAATAATGTATGTTTCCGATGGATAGGAAATACACTACAACTGTATTGGATGTGTTTATAAACGCACTACAACTGTATTTTAGCTGGTATTGCTGCTAAATATCGTTGTCTACAGCTCCAAATTCCTTATAGCTTTGAAACTCACATGTGGTCAAATCAAATGATGGACTCAACTCTGAACATTTGACTCAACTTTATATGACACTTGCTCTGGTTTGCACGCATGTGAAGATTATGTACTACTACTACTACTACTACTACTACTACTACTACTACTAATAATAATAATAATAATAATAATAATAATACCGATAATAATGATATAAATAATCGGTTTATTTATGTGATCTGTTGAACGTGCTTATAGTGATGCGTGACTCGTCAGTTGCTTTATCGACTTTCATTATATACTGTAGATATTAATAGATGATGCTCAAAGCATGTTCTGTCACTTATACAAATGTGTGGACCAATTACGTTTTTCATTGTGATAAACAACCATCAGGATTTGTTTAAACTATCAATTGTATTTAAAATAAATAATCTAGTTTTTATTTAATTGTATTCAAGATTACACTCATAAATAAGCTTATACACATATACTTGCACAAAGGAAGAAAACGAGAGGTCCACGAACTTTTATGAATGACTGTACCCAATGTTCTGACTTAACCCCTACTACAGTGTACCGGTGACGTCTATTTAATTTTATTCTAGCTATATTTAGACGATTTTGTGCAGCTTAAGAAGTATCGTCAGTAGTATAAAAGGTTAAGTGAGATAGTTCGAAGCCTGTTTATTGCTGGAGGCCCTTCTGAAACTGAATACAATTGTGTGATAGCAGTCATAATAAAGCTAAAAGGACGGCACCGCTACTGAATGGGTTAAAGGGGTAGATGTTATTTATTTGTTTATTATTATTTGAGTTTCCTATATAGGCCTCCGTCAAGCTTTGGAGAAAAACAACATCCTCAAGAACCCCCTTCGGGATAAATTTGTATATTTTTCGGTAGAAAATGTCCTGGCCGAAGGCCGATTACTCCTTAATTACAGGCTCGCTATCGCTCGCCAGGAAAAAAATCGACACCTAAATAGCACGAAAGGTCTTAATATTGACAAAAATATGGGACGATTTTTTAAAAATATGCCAAAATGATGGGCCGAACATCACAAAGCCTGAAAAGTAATGGTGCTAAACCTGAGGGAGAAGGGGGGCCAAGCTTCCCCTCTTAATAATCCAGCACACTGTACAGTAAGATCCCCCCTCCCCCCCCCCCCCGCCCCCGTCCCTTGACCACCCACCAGGTTCACTATACCAACCAACCAACCAAGCCGGGATTTCAACAACATAGTATGTTTGAAGGGGAGAGGTACAGTACGTACGTGCTTTTTCTGGACCCCCTTCTCCCTCGTGCTTAGCCCTTTTAGTTTTGAGAGTTTAAAACATTTACCCCTTTAGTTTGTAAATTTTAAAACCGATCGTTCCATTTCTTTATCAATATCAAGACTTTTCGTTCTATTTAGGTATAGATTTTGTCCTTGCGAGCGAAGGTAAGCCTGAAATTTTGGAGGAAATTTTTTCTACCGAAAAAAGTTAAAACAATTCTCGTAGGGGGATCATGAGCATAATTTATTAAGCTTAATGTACAGTAGGTCTGGGGAGGAAACTAAAACAATGATAAATACATAGATATAATAAGTAATAAATAAACCCTATCCCTTTAAACACTGCAGCCTTGGTGGATTAGTGGTAGTGCCCTGCTCTCTCATCTCAAGGTTCAAGTTTCAAATTTGTGTTGGTAGTTGTTGGAAAATACTATTTAGACTAATCATGTTGTCTCAGAATTGTTACCTCAAACTCAGAGCATTCAGCTATACTGGTCTGCTACATTATCTCGGAATGGTCAACTCAAAGCAACAAACTATCTTGCCTAAACTAACAACTCCAAACTATCTTGTTGAGAGGAGGTCAATGTGATCATTGTTGAGCCTGTCGTGAGAAACAGGTCAGTGACAACAATACACTCACAAACTGCAGATCACATCACAATGTGTTCCACCTAATATAATCACACAATTACCCACGCTCAATTACAGTCAACTTTCATTTTGTAGATTCTCATAATATATTTTGGTCTTCTGATTGTGTCCCGTATTGTGTGAATATTTTTGCATCACACCACTAGACACAGTACGAGTGTGTGTAAATATATTAACCATAAGTGAGGCATTAATATACTCACCTCATGGTCAACATAGTGCTTTCAAATCCTAACTAGACTGAGTTCGATCCCCTTGTTATGATATATATATAATATATATATATATATATATATATATATATATATATATATATATATAAATAAATATATATATATATATAATTATATATATATATAATAATTATTATTTAAGTAAGAGCTCCAGCATCCAATCAGCAAGCAGCATTTTAACTAGAAAACCAGAACAAAAAATCAGCCAGACGGTCCCCGTGTAGGTATTACAATGTCAGCCAATCAAGTACCGCCCTCGAAGCTTGCTAACTTTCAGATACAAACGCATTATACAGCTCATATTTCTAACTCACCCTCAGTTGTCTCCCGTATATTATTTCCCGGTACAAAAGCAGTCTATTACCATGGTGCCAACCCAGTGCTACCGTCAGCCACTTGAAAATGTGGAAAATGCGAGATAAAACAGGAAGAGAATAGAGAAAATCTTCAAAGATACTGCACGGCTACCTCTGCCACCTCTCACCCGTCGCAGCCAATCAGCGCGCAGCCTGATGTGAGCCAGAGGTATTAACTCATAAAGTCCGAAGCTATGGTATTTGAAAGGTCCCGTGGTGCGAAGGTATTTGCTTCATTTCTGACGAAAATCGTAATCTCACCCGGACCGGCGAGAGAGACACCTCCCTCTTTCGTGTCTCGCATGGTACTGAGAGACTAGGAGAGCTCTGTGACTGGCCAGAAGGTTAGAGAAAGACTCCCCCATTCTCTCCCCCCTTTCCCCCAGCTGTCCTCGCGCAAAAATACTCGATAAATATCAGGAATAATAGGGAAAAGACCGGATAATTGAGGAGAGGGAAAGAGGGGGGAAGAGGGGGTGGGGGGGGACACATGTGGAGGAGTGATAGGAGGTATGGAGGGGAATTATCTCACTTAATCACATATTGCTTTGTTTTGAGTGCCAGTGGGGTGTTTTTAAAGGCATGATTTATGCCTAGAGTCTTATGAGTCCCGGCACCTTCGTCTAGTAAAGCCTCATAAGAGTCTTGGTGCCTTCCCCGGGTTAAGGGTGGGGTGCCTGGCTGGGAGAGTCATTCTGTAACATGGGTCAGAGCAATACACATCTCCCTAAAGGCACTCTACCCAAGGCCATTATCTTTCCCCACCACTCTGGGAGGATAAGAGAAGGCCCAAAAAGCTGAGCAGTTGATAGCGGTTGAAGGCGAATACCAGAATATAAAAAAAGAAGATAAGCCGTTCAATCCACCTGAAATATCCAGATGTGTGTTCACACATAGCATGCTTGCACACTATATCCAGAGCCATTCACCACCAAAGCCAGGTAGTGAACGAGACGGAAGAGTTTGGGAGGATACATTGGCCAGCACTCAGATGGTAGATGATGGAGAAGCAGGAAAATAGAAAAAACCCTGAGAAAGAAGCTAACAATTATATTAATGGACCCTTATGCTGGGGTCACACATTCACGTATATGCTCCCGTATGCTCCCGTACGAAGGTTTATTGGTAGTTGGCAATCGAATACGTAAAACGTAAGGGCTTAGTACGCAAAACGTAAATGAAATTGTGTCTAGTCGTGGGGGTTAGTACGCATGGCGGGAGTAGCCACGCTGGTCGGGGAGGTGGTGGGTGCGGCCAAGGCCGCCCGGTATGTTTTGGATTTCGAATCAGATACGTGGCTCGCGCTCACGTATGTCAAAAGTCGGGAAATCCTACGTCTGACCGGGCTAGCTGCTACGTCTTACGGGAGCAGCCCCGTAAGACGTAGCAGCTAGCCCGGTCAAACGTAAGCTTCTCCCGCCAATCGTACAATATTTCCGTCAAACAGGACAGTTAAAGTTAGTCCGGGCGCATCTGGCAGCACCGCCGCACTGCGTGTTGGCGGGAAGACGCGGCAACGTTGTACGGGGGACGTTGTATAAGGACCAGCGGGGGACACTCCCGTCACACCTCTCACCACACCGGAGCAGCAAACAACAAGCCAACCCTGCCACCTGCTTGCCACCCTCTGCACCCTGCCCTGCCCTGCTTGCCACCCTCTGCACCCTGCCCTACCCTGCCCTGTACCATGCATAAGAAAGGTGTGAAGAAGGCCAGGAAGGCTTCCCCTGCCACTTCGACGTCTGCCACCTCACCGCCTGCCACCTCACCTTTGGACCCCTCTCAGCCTGGCGTAGGCGCGCAGAGGGAATGCATCATCACCTACTAAGAAGTATTCCGTGGGTGGTCCAGTGGGATCGGTAGAGATGACCTCGGCGGGTGGCAGATTTGCGTTCTGTTTCTCAAGCAACTTAGACAGACTGGTGTGTGCAAAGCCACCACCATCAGACTCTGACCCTATGGCACCAACGTCGACGTAAATGAACTTGTAGTTGGAGTCAACAATTGCCATCAGGACAATGGAAAAAAACTTCTTGTAGTTGAAGTAATATGTGCCACCAAAGTTTGGGTTTCGGATCCGTATGTGTTTGCCATCAATGGCTCCTACACAATGCGGCAGATTCCATCGTTCCTCATAGCCGCTGCCAACCTCCTTCCATTCAGCAGGCGATTGTGGCGTCTTGATCTCCTGATCTCCGTAGACAGAAATGATGGCCTGGCAGGTGTCTGGAACAATTTGGCTGATGGTGTTGTGGGCAACACGAAAGTTGTATTGCAGGCTCTTATAGGAATCACCCATAGCGAGGAAACGTAGGGTGATGGCCACCCGCAGACCAGGAGGAATGGGGTTCCGCCAGAACGTAGGTTTCCTCTGAATGAGGGGGGTGACACGTTCCACTATCTCATCAAATAGTTGTTTGTCTACCCGGGTGAAGTTTTTGTACAGTTGTGGACATTCTGTGGCCAACTCTTGCATCAGCTTCTCATAATGGCCATGTTCAGGCCTTCGTTGTAGATATGGCCACACCCACACTGTCCTCTTGCTCCTTTCCTTCTTCTTCTCTTGTTCATCTTCATGGATGTAGTTTGCTATTGCAAGCATTTCTAACATTTCTATGTAGGAAATGATCCATTGAATGAGCCGAGTGTTATGCCTGTTCTCCGGTTTGATTAGGGAGTTCACCATCTTGAACTCCTCTAGGATGTATTCCGTGATGTTCTTCATGGTGCCGAGTCAGGAGTGGGAATGGGAACGTTGTGGCCAGCCCTGCCCTTTTGTAGTTCCCAGATTCCAACCCAGACCTACGTGGTTGACAAAGACTGTCTTTGTCTGTGTTTGGACAGACGGGGTGTGCCTACGATTGTCCGGAAACGGTCCACGTAAGTCCTACAAACTCCCAAGACGTACGGCCTCAGCTACGCAGGTCTTGTGGGGGCGTGGCCATGGGCGTGGCCTGTGTTCCCGCAAATCGGGCAGCCCAGGCGGACTAACGGGGACATGCTTACGCAAGTCGCAAGCACGTACGTAGTTCCATACGACTACATTACGTCTGACGTAACACTGGCCCCGTCACGGTACGTCTGTCGGGAAGTGCAATAGTCGTGGTCTATACGGGCGTACACGGCCGGACTAGCCCGTCAGAACACAAAATTGGCAATCACACCTGACGGGAGCTGTCGGGAGCGATATACGTGAATGTGTGACCCCAGCATTATGGGCCCGCAGAGACTTTAAGAAAGAGAGAACATGTTCTAACTGATCCCTGTGATCATAAATAATTTATGTGCCTTATTGGCAAACCTTTAAAGAGAAAAGACAGACAAATGATACAATAAACTTGATCCGAGTTGATGTTTAGTTCTTAATTGTTAGAATAGCGAAAGCTATGTAGTTTATGATAGCGATAGGGTCTGACAGGTATATAAAGATAAAGTGAAATGTATAGTTCATTTACCTAAGCCTTTTGAGAGCTTATCTTAGCATATGCAGTCAGTAGACAAAGGTATACCCACCCAACCTACTGAAATAGTCTAGGCATAGCTTATGTAATCAGTAGATAAAGGTATACCCACCCAACCTACTGAAATAGTCTAGGCATAGCTTATGTAATCAGTAGATAAAGGTATACCCACCCAACCTACTGTAAACAAGACTAGGTATATAAGTTAAGTAGACTATTTGCTGACATTGTATAAATATAGTCTGACTGTGTAAAGAAGGGTTAGGAGTACAGTAAAAACCACCTGCAACCTATGTGGGTTTGACCGGATAGTATTGTGATTAGTTGAGTTTTAGCTATAGTTAGGAAATGGTAATCAAGCTTGCACATTTGGAAACTTCTTATGTTAGATGGAAAATTGTGTTATAATAAATCGATAATAGAAATCACTGCGTCGGAAGCTAGCTATCGATTGCGCTTAATACCTATTCTGAAATATAATTTGGACGCACCTTATTTAAAGTATAAGTTCTCCTTTTTTACTTAATGGTTATTGAGACATGAGACCAAAGTCGGAGTTGGTCAAATTCTGAATAGCGACCGTACAAGTAGATTTGTAACGGGAATTAAACCTTCCGAAGGACAAGTTTACATTGTGTGTTTTCTTACGTATTCAACTTTGTCTAATTTGAACGTACTTTGACCTGGATCGAGAATCATTATCTGCTGAGAGGACAAGAAGTTTCATTTATTGTTTCATAAATATACAAGGGACATTAAAGTTATGTGAATTCACTAGTTATTGCGACTTGAGACCGAAGTCGAAATAAGTCAAACTCTGAATAGCGATTGTACAGATAGATTTGTAATGGGAATTTACAATTCCGAAGGACAACTTTATGCTGTATTATCGTAGGTATTCAGCTTCTTCCAGTTTCAATATATCTCGACTGGATCGAGAACCATTAACTAAGAGAGATGTTGTTTGCCTTGGAGTTTATTAAATAAAGCTACACACTCCGCTCAACTGTCGAATAATTCAAACCCCAGTAGTACTAGATTTTTTAGAATTAAATACAACAATTATCATTATTATATGCTCACCCAGGATCGAACCACGGACAGTCAAGACGAGAGTCCATGCTTTAACCTTAGCTAACCTTTCCCTGTGTAAATTTAGGAGATGGGTAAATCCTTACTTCCTTTGACTCAATACCAAGTCGTTGACCCATTGTTCATAGTACACGTACGGTACAAGGAATATTTACAACTAGACTCACACACCTTGCCTGGAGGGGAATTAAATTAGATCAGTTCAACTTGAGTTTCGATGTGGGGTAGTATAGTTTATTAAATCAGATAAGTCCCTCTTTAAAACCCTCTGAGGATCATGCCGCGTTTTGACAGTTTATTCTGGCTATGATTACACGATTTTATTCAGCCTAGGGTGAACTTGTGAGAGCTAAAGACTTAATTGAGATAGTATTTACCCCTTTGTTTCTTAGATATAATTCCTAAATTGCATATTATTATCTAATGATAACCAAAATATACTATAAAACTATTTGTTAGATCGTGAATGGGTTAATGTATAAAGTGTATTATATATTTCCTTGACACTGAGCTACTGTGTTTGTTATAACTATGTGTTCCTCCCACAGGTCAATGCAGCTACCGAGCACCAACTTCCTAGTATGGTGAGCAGTATGACATTTTAGTTTTGTATCAGTAATCGGGCTTTGTTTACATACTATTAAGGGGTGGTTTGTAATTTGCTCCCTAGACCTTTATAAAACTTAAAAGGGAATCCCCCGATTGAGATAAATTTGTACATAAATTATTTCGATAGAAAAATGTAGCCGCCAAAGGACGGTTCCACCTACATTGCAGGCTCGCTATCGCTCGCAAGGAAAAAATCGACACCTAAATGGCATGAACGAGCTTAAATAGACAAAGCAATGGGGCGAAAAATCATACTATAGCCAAACTTATGGGGTGAACATCTTACAATCTCAAAAGTAATTAAGCTAAACATGAGGAAGGGGGTCCATAAAATACAAACCTCCCCTTAATTGGCGTTTTAAAGTATATTCCAATCCATGGAGTTAGTGCATATTAGTCTCAATCTTTTAAAACTTTATTTATTATATATAACTAGTGCATACATAGCTTATGCAGATTTATTATTAAGCATTAGTTTCAATTAGCCTTATTCTAACGACCCACCAAATACAAAAGAAGAAAAGCAGGCTGATTATAGCAGTCTTAATATTTCGCATTTAAACTCCACAAACATGTATATTTCCAGGAATTAGTACATTACGTAGGACGAATCTATTATTGCAATTATTAAACATATAAGACTATCCATATCATGAGCCGAAATTGTGCTCATGTAATCAAAATCCTATTAATACAGAGCACTTCACAATCGAATTTTGATATAATTATGTTTATACTATACTAACAAACTATATGCAAAAGTACAAAAACAACCATATGTATGACCACATTAGCAATGATAAACTTTCGATAAATGCTACTCTGTTAAGAAATAAGTACATTTTGCAGTTAATAGCTGTTGTCGGCGATGCCGCATTCGTATGTAAACAAAATGTAGAGGTTTCGTATATTTGTGTAAATGTACACAATTATTAATAATTAATTTACTTTTACCCTATATTGATTATGAGAATCGTCATAGAATGAGTTACTAAAGATGGATGAAGTCTAATATTCCTGATAAAATTTGCCTGTAGCATGAATTGCCAGACACGCGGTGATAACATTTCCTTTAGATCGTAATCTCCAAAATGTCCCAATCCAATCATAAATAGTTGATAGATCAGAAGGTAGGTGTGCTATATCCTCATCACCTGAGTTTTTTAGTAAATACATGCTGGTTCGTTGTGGAAAACTAGTAGAATAGTGCAAGATAGAGTAATCAGCATATGAGTGGATAGGACTAAAGGAAAGGAAAGAGTAGAGGTACAATTGAGAAGATCATTAATGAATATTATAAAGAGAACTGGAGTCAGGACAGAACCCTGAGGGACACCGGAGTTGATAGGTTGAGGTAGTGAGTGATGGCCGTCCACAACTGCAACCATGGAACGGTCAGAAAGGAAACTAGAGACAAAGGTACAACTGGAGAGATAGAAACCAAAGGAGGGTAGTTTGGAAATTATAAATATGTGCCAGACTCTTATGGAAAGCTTTTGATATGTCTAGCACAATAGAAAGGGTCTGACCGAAGTCCAGAAAGGAGGATGACCAAGAGTTAGTAAGATAAGAAAGAAAATCACCAGTAGAGCGGCCTTTAACGAAACTGTTATGCCACGTTATAATTAAACGTGATTTACTTGATTGCGTTTTCCACCTTAGGAAATAGTCAATCAACAACTCTCTCTACTGGGAGATAACTAACTACTTTGTTTTTTATAATCTCATTACAATATTAATCAATGGACACACAATACACAGTCAAGGTTCACAAGTTTTATTTTCTTAGTAGCTAGGGTACATTTTCAAGATGTTTAATGGAATAAATATAGATCTATAACCTCTAGATAATCATAAGGTTAATGATCTGACATAGAATAAATAATAATAATAATAATAATATATGATCAATAATATAAATAATAATAATGAATAATGTTACTAAGAGAACATATTATAAATAATAATAATGATACTAAATGAACATATAAATAATAATAATGTTACTAATAGAACATATAAATAATAATAATGTTACTAAGAGAACATATAAATAATAATAATGTTACTAAGAGAACATATAAATAATAATAATGTTACTAAGAGAACATATTATAAATAATAATAATGTTACTAAATGAACATATAAATAATAATAATGTTACTAAGAGAACATATAAATAATCAGAATGTTACTAAGAGAACATATAAATAATCAGAATGTTACTAAGAGAACATATAAATAATAATAATGTTACTAAGAGAACATATAAATAATAATAATGTTACTAAGAGAACATATAAATAATCAGAATGTTAGTAATAGAACATACAAATGATAATACACAGAGATGCAAAGTCTCAAATATAATAAATAGTGTCTTGATGGAAAAAAGCGAAACTCGAAGTAAGGTCCCGCTCAGAGTAAATACTAGTTACTGCGTTAGCATACACGCGGCACTAAAGGTATGTAAAATAAGACACTATTTGATCCTCAATTAACAATAAGTTAATTTAACTTGAACAAGAGATTAATCTCAAATAACTCAAAGAGTAATAGTTATGTATATAAATTCATGAAGAGGTTAAATGTGGATAATAGTCATGTATGCGTGACAGATTTCTAATCGAACAATAAGTTAATGCGACTTGAATAACAAGGGGCTTGTCTCTCGGGGTAGTAGGGGCATGTGGGAAAGTACTTTTTGATTTCTAGGGAAGCGGGAGGTGGCATTAAAATTATGTGCAGGATGCTTCTTAGTCGAGGAGAACATTCTATATTTACTGGTAAGATGGTTATCCTCAGGCATGACCTGTTGAGGAATAAAATAGGGAATTACTGTTTTGGGGCTGGGTAGGGTATTTGGATGTTCTATGGTGGTAGACAGAGAGGAAGGTAGACAAGGGAAATTGGCTTGTTGTCTAGCATGGCAAATTTGGTTTGCAATATGATTACAAGACTCGATGGGGGGGTATTGAGGGGGTTGGTGAGGAACTTGAATAAAATGTTCCTCGCTGTAATCAAGCACTGGGGTGGTCAGGTTTTCGTCGAGAGTTGGAGGAGCGTTTTCTGTCTTGCTTTTCACTCGATGTTGTTGAGGTTAGTCCTGGGTCCTGGAGGGCCTGGTTTGCAGCGGTTGACTTCCTATGGTAGCAATACGGCAGGAGTTGTGAGAGTTGCTGCTTGAAGACGGGAGCAGGTGTATAGCTGGTTTTGGGTTTTGTTGGCCAGACCCCGTCATCTCAGAAACTATACTGACGATCTGAAGGTAGATGCTAAAGACAAATGCTAAAGAAATTTTGAATTCAGAATAGTTTCAAAAACCTTAGAGATGCAAGATATGAGAACAATTGGATGATAGTTGGAAGGTTGAGAGCGGTTACCCTTCTTTTGGACATGTTGTTTGAGAGCAAGCTTCCAGCAAAGACGATAGATGCTAGAGGAAAGACAGAGATGAAAGAGTTTGGGAAGATAAGTTTTTCAATGCAACAGGAGGAACGCCATCCGGTCCGTACGCCTTCTTAGTATTTAGCCCAGCGATGGCAGAAAGTACATCCTAAGATGAGACTATGATATTAGGCATACGTAAGAGAGATGGGGGTGGAGAGTGAGGGACTGCACCGGAATCTTCAAAGGTGGAGTCTTTTGCAAAAATTTGAACGAAGAGTTCAGCTTTGTCAGAGAAAGACAGCGGTGGTGCTGTCAATGTGGAAAAGAAGAGGGAAAGATATTGAAGTAAAATTGCTGGAGAGATTATTGGCTAGATTTAAGTAACACCCCGTTCTTAACATTAATCATCAACTACAAACCCCAATACACTTGAATAAACTAATGAAAGTATATGGTCCTCTCGGGATTCGAACTCGGGACACCACACCCAGAACATAAGCATCTAAACCATTACACCACCAACGCAGTTAAAGGTTGAATCAGTTAAAGGTTGAATACACGATCACGATAAATCTCCATTTTCGAATATTGGATATCAATCTAATCATGTACTCAACCCAACTGCATTATGGAAAGCGTAATGTTGTAGTTAGTGCCAGAAAGCTTGGGAAGAGCTAGAGTTGGAAAGTTCAGAAAATGTATTATTGATGCATGAGTTTTTTGGCGCGTGGAAGAACAGATTTTGCTTGATTCTTGGCAGAAACATAAACAAAAACTAAATTCTTGAGTTTGAAGGCTACGGTACCATTTGAATGCTTCCTCCATATTGCGGATTGTAGTAGAACAAGCGTTAGTAAACCAAGATTTTTTTGCATTAGACTGAAAAAGAAAAAACAAATGTAAGCCTCCATGCGCTCGGCACACTCCGAGGGCCCTCGGCCATGGAAGTAAAAATAATTCCATGGGAAATCGAAGAAGTACCGCCGAAGAGCCTCCTAATCAGCAGCACCAAAGTTCCACTAGCGCCGCCGGCTGGGAGAATTGAATGGCCGTACTAGAGAGATAGGACAGTAACAGAGATTAGGTTATGCTCGAAAGAGCCCAACGGGGAAAAAGGTTTACTGCGTAAGTGGAAGGATTAGAGGTTAGAAATATGTCAAGGATGTTGGGCCGATCTCCAGGATGGTCAGGGATACGAGTAGGTTGCTGGACTAACTACTCTAGGTAATTTAAGATAGAAAAGGCTTGTTCACCAGGTTGGTCAGTGAAATGAGAGGAGAGCCACTGGCAGTGGTGAACATAGCAATCTTATAAGATGGAGATTTATGCAAAAGAAGAGATAGATGGAATATGCTCCACTTTGGAAGTTAGATAGGCTGTGGCAGTGATAAACAACGAACAAAGCAATATAGAACCATCAGGTTTTCACCATTCTCAAGCTGAATGAAGGTATGTGATCATGATATTTTAGTAAATAATGTATTTAAATATGTATAAGCTACAAGACTTATAAACAAGACGATTGCGCGACCAATATGCCCGGGTGGAAGGTGGCGGGATTATTTAAATGGCTAGGCCTGGGAGCTCAATATGTCATACTTAATCAAAATTGTGGGTGGGATTCTTGACCTTCTTTTACTAAACTGGCAAATCCCGGGAGGATCATAATTATGCTTTCATTAATTTATTCAAGTACATTGGGGTTTGCAATGAAGGATTAATGCTAAGAACGGGGTGTTCCTTAATTAGCACCAACACTTAGTTACGGAAGAACAAACTATATAAGTGACCATGGCATTTGAGTGACTACTATATGTACAGTACGTCTGATTATATATTATTTGTCCTGTCTGTGTTACTTCCTTGTTTTTTGTTTGCTTGCTCAGATAGTAATATATACAGTATATAATCTTGGACAGTAGTATTGATTACTTAGTTTTGTCCCCATATACGTGGGATTAAGTTTTGGTAAGAATGATATACTCCTTCACCCACCATTATAAATCCATACGAGCCTAGTCACTTAAGGGGAATGTAGTTACTTTTTTCTGGACCCCCTTCTCCCTCATGTTTAGCCCAATTACTTTTGAGATTTTTAGACGTTCGCCCCATTAGTTTGTTGATTGTATGACCTTTAGTCCCATTTCTTCATCAATATCAAGACATTTCGTGCCATTTAGGTGTCGATTATTTCCTGGCAAGCGATAGCGAGCCTGTAATTTGGAAAGAACCGGCCTTTGAAATTTTTTCTACCGAAAAAAATTACAAGTTTAATTCCAAGGGGGATCTTGAGGACAATATAATATGTGTTTGATGGAGGTCTAGGGAGGAAACTAAAACAATAATAAATACATAAACAAAATATATACTGATAAATGAACCCTACCCCCTTAGAATGTAGGTCTCGGACCAAATAGTGCATGCATGCTGAAGACATACAGTAGTTCTGTTAAACACCCTTGACAGCATTATCAGTGCGCACGGTATACTACTGTACATCCTCTTCGGATTATCAGTGCGCACGGCATACTACTGTACATCCTCTTCGGATTATCAGTGCGCACGGTATACTACTGTACATCCTCTTCGGATTATCAGTGCGCACGGTATACTACTGTACATCCTCTTCGGATTATCAGTGCGCACGGTATACTACTGTACATCCTCTTCGGATTATCAGTGCGCACGGTATACTACTGTACATCCTCTTCGGATTATCAGTGCGCACGGCATACTACTGTACATCCTCTTCGGATTATCAGTGCGCACGGTATACTACTGTACATCCTCTTCGGATTATCAGTGCGCACGGTATACTACTGTACATCCTCTTCGGATTATCAGTGCGCACGGTATACTACTGTACATCCTCTTCGGATTATCAGTGCGCACGGTATACTACTGTACATCCTCTTCGGATTATCAGTGCGCACGGTATACTACTGTACATCCTCTTCGGATTATCAGTGCGCACGGTATACTACTGTACATCCTCTTCGGATTATCAGTGCGCACGGTATACTACTGTACATCCTCTTCGGATTATCAGTGCGCACGGTATACTACTGTACATCCTCTTCGGATTATCAGTGCGCACGGTATACTACTGTACATCCTCTTCGGATTATCAGTGCGCACGGTATACTACTGTACATCCTCTTCGGATTATCAGTGCGCACGGTATACTACTGTACATCCTCTTCGGATTATCAGTGCGCACGGTATACTACTGTACATCCTCTTCGGATTATCAGTGCGCACGGTATACTACTGTACATCCTCTTCGGATTATCAGTGCGCACGGTATACTACTGTACATCCTCTTCGGATTATCAGTGCGCACGGTATACTACTGTACATCCTCTTCGGATTATCAGTGCGCACGGCATACTACTGTACATCCTCTTCGGATTATCAGTGCGCACGGTATACTACTGTACATCCTCTTCGGATTATCAGTGCGCACGGTATACTACTGTACATTCTCTTCGGATTATCAGTGCGCACGGTATACTACTGTACATCCTCTTCGGATTCGCTTTTGTCTGTGTTCATAGTTTATGATGACTCGCAGTACATTATTTCAGTTAACAATATCACAATTCTTTCTATACCAATGAAATTTGACGAGATTATATTTTCCTTGATCTTGATGATGTTATATGAAGCTTAATTAGGTGATTTTGCCAGAAATTGGTAATTATCTGCAATTGAATCATCCATAGATATTACTGATTTTGGTTAAATGTTGGCAACTACTAAATAACAGCCCCTAATTGTATGCATCCCTGGTCAAATATTACCGAGATATCTACGGTATATACCCGATTATTGCTATATAAACTGTGCTACTGAATTTTGATGTTATCCAAATGCTTCAAAACTAACATTTGGTGATGATTGTATGACTCAATGAAGGACCTGAGGGTGGTAGGTCAATTATAATCAACATGATATTTATCAAAATGCTATGACAGGAAGAACAAAATTGATGTTAAGTAAAATTTCATTTTTGAAAGCGCCTTTAGTCAACAATGTTTGGCTGTATAGCTTTATTAGAGCACTAACTGGTACACGAGAACATTTGTACATTAAGTACAACCAAAACCCAAAGTACTCTCCCACCTTTGCTCGGAGTCAAGTAAAAAACAAAGGTTTTAAAATCTTAAATACGGTAACTCTCTTGCCTTCCTTCTTGAACAAGTTATTTTGATGCAATTATTCAGACATTCAGGATTTCGTTATGTACAGGATATGAAAGTGGAAGCGTGACCATTGTATGGTCCCTGTATATCTCTCGCTCTCACTCTCTTTCTATCTCTCGCATTCTCGCTCTCTTTCACCCCATTCACTGATATATTAAGGTTGTAGCAGTAAATGTGTGATATATTACTTGTGGGTCTGGGGCTCTGTAATAAGCGAGTGTTAAGCTCCAGTTGATATTCACGCCAGCCTTCACACTCTCACCACCAGATAGATCACTCATAACCATGGCAATAAAGCGAGTGTTAAGCTCCAGTTGATATTCACGCCAGCCTTCACACTCTCACCACCAGATAGATCACTCCATGACAATAAAGGAACATTTTCACTTCTACAATTGTATGTTGTGTTATTACGCAACATTGTAATAGCTAGTATGCCTATCCAATTAAATGGAATTGTGATTGGTTTCCAATAAAATTCTATCAATGAGAGAGATACTTTGATGTAGGCGTGTAGCTCTCCGACTCCACTCCCCGGGGATTTCTTCAGCCGTGGCTCCAGGTCACAGCTCTTTCCATTCTATCCATTAAGGGGGATCCTTGGTTTTTATGGCCCCCTTCTCCCTCATGTTTAGCCCCATTAGTTTTCAGATTTCAAGGCTCATTAGTTTGGCGATTTTGAGGCCTTTCACCATATTTCTTTGTCAATATTAAGACCTTTCGTTACATTTAGGTGTCAATTTTTTCCTGGCGAGCCTGAACATTTAGGAAGAACCGGCCTTTGGCTGGTTCGCTATCCCTTACCAGTAAAATCGATACCTAAGTGGCACGAAAGGTCTTAATGTTGACAAACAAATAGGTTGAAAGGTCTTAAAATCGCCAAACTAATGGGTCGAACGTCTTGATATCTGAACAATAATAGGGGCTAAGCATGATAGAGAAGGGGGGGGGGGGGCCAGAAAACAACAACAACCATCTAAGGCATCTTATTTATAAATTGACATTTTTTTCAACAAACTAAAACCATAATCAAATTATGGATCTATAACGTCCCACAGTATATTATAACCCTATACTATACATTACATAGTGTAATTATGGATCTATAACGTCCCACAGTATATTATAACCCTATACTATACATTACATAGTGTAATTATGGATCTATAACGTCCCACAGTATATTATAACCCTATACTATACATTACATAGTGTAATTATGGATCTATAACGTCCCACAGTATATTATAACCCTATACTATACATTACATAGTGTAATTATGGATCTATAACGTCCCACAGTATATTATAACCCTATACTATACATTACATAGTGTAATTATGGATCTATAACGTCCCACAGTATATTATAACCCTATACTATACATTACATAGTGTAATTATGGATCTATAACGTCCCACAGTATATTATAACCCTATACTATACATTACATAGTGTAATTATGGATCTATAACGTCCCACAGTATATTATAACCCTATACTATACATTACATAGTGTAATTATGGATCTATAACGTCCCACAGTATATTATAACCCTATACTATACATTACATAGTGTAATTATGGATCTATAACGTGCCCCAGTATATTATAACACTATACTATACATTACATAGTGTAATTATGGATCTATAACGTCCCACAGTATATTATAACCCTATACTATACATTACATAGTGTAATTATGGATCTATAACGTCCCACAGTATATTATAACCCGATACTATACATTACATAGTGTAATTATGGATCTATAACGTCCCACAGTATATTATAACCCGATACTATACATTACATAGTGTAATTATGGATCTATAACGTCCCACAGTATATTATAACCCTATACTATACATTACATAGTGTAATTATGGATCTATAACGTCCCACAGTATATTATAACCCTATACTATACATTACATAGTGTAATTATGGATCTATAACGTCCCACAGTATATTATAACCCTATACTATACATTACATAGTGTAATTATGGATCTATAACGTCCCACAGTATATTATAACCCTATACTATACATTACATAGTGTAATTATGGATCTATAACGTCCCACAGTATATTATAACCCTATACTATACATTACATAGTGTAATTATGGATCTATAACGTCCCACAGTATATTATAACCCTATACTATACATTACATAGTGTAATTATGGATCTATAACGTCCCACAGTATATTATAACCCTATACTATACATTACATAGTGTAATTATGGATCTATAACGTCCCACAGTATATTATAACCCTATACTATACATTACATAGTGTAATTATGGATCTATAACGTCTCACAGTATATTATAACCCTATACTATACATTACATAGTGTAATTATGGATCTATAACGTCCCACAGTATATTATAACCCTATACTATACATTACATAGTGTAATTATGGATCTATAACGTCCCACAGTATATTATAACCCTATACTATACATTACATAGTGTAATTATGGATCTATAACGTCCCACAGTATATTATAACCCTATACTATACATTACATAGTGTAATTATGGATCTATAACGTCCCACAGTATATTATAACCCTATACTATATTACATAGTGTAATTATGGATCTATAACGTCCCACAGTATATTATAACCCTATACTATACATTACATAGTGTAATTATGGATCTATAACGTCCCACAGTATATTATAACCCTATACTATACATTACATAGTGTAATTATGGATCTATAACGTCCCACAGTATATTATAACCCTATACTATACATTACATAGTGTAATTATGGATCTATAACGTCCCACAGTATATTATAACCCTATACTATACATTACATAGTGTAATTATGGATCTATAACGTCCCACAGTATATTATAACCCTATACTATACATTACATAGTGTAATTATGGATCTATAACGTCCCACAGTATATTATAACCCTATACTATACATTACATAGTGTAATTATGGATCTATAACGTCTCACAGTATATTATAACACTATACTATACATTACATAGTGTAATTATGGATCCATAACGTCCCACAGTATATTATAACCCTATACTATACATTACATAGTGTAATTATGGATCTATAACGTCCCACAGTATATTATAACCCTATACTATACATTACATAGTGTAATTATGGATCTATAACGTCCCACAGTATATTATAACCCTATACTATACATTACATAGTGTAATTATGGATCTATAACGTCCCACAGTATATTATAACCCTATACTATACATTACATAGTGTGATTATGGATCTATAACGTCCCACAGTATATTATAACCCTATACTATACATTACATAGTGTAATTATGGATCTATAACGTCCCACAGTATATTATAACCCGATACTATACATTACATAGTGTAATTATGGATCTATAACGTCCCACAGTATATTATAACACTATACTATACATTACATAGTGTAATTATGGATCTATAACGTCCCACAGTATATTATAACCCTATACTATACATTACATAGTGTAATTATGGATCTATAACGTCTCACAGTATATTATAACCCGATACTATACATTACATAGTGTAATTATGGATCTATAACGTCCCACAGTATATTATAACCCTATACTATACATTACATAGTGTAATTATGGATCTATAACGTCCCACAGTATATTATAACACTATACTATACATTACATAGTGTAATTATGGATCTATAACGTCTCACAGTATATTATAACCCTATACTATACATTACATAGTGTAATTATGGATCTATAACGTCCCACAGTATATTATAACCCTATACTATACATTACATAGTGTAATTATGGATCTATAACGTCCCACAGTATATTATAACCCGATACTATACATTACATAGTGTAATTATGGATCTATAACGTCCCACAGTATATTATAACACTATACTATACATTACATAGTGTAATTATGGATCTATAACGTCCCACAGTATATTATAACCCGATACTATACATTACATAGTGTAATTATGGATCTATAACGTCCCACAGTATATTATAACCCTATACTATACATTACATAGTGTAATTATGGATCTATAACGTCCCACAGTATATTATAACCCTATACTATACATTACATAGTGTAATTATGGATCTATAACGTCTCACAGTATATTATAACCCGATACTATACATTACATAGTGTAATTATGGATCTATAACGTCCCACAGTATATTATAACACTATACTATACATTACATAGTGTAATTATGGATCTATAACGTCCCACAGTATATTATAACCCGATACTATACATTACATAGTGTAATTATGGATCTATAACGTCCCACAGTATATTATAACCCTATACTATACATTACATAGTGTAATTATGGATCTATAACGTCCCACAGTATATTATAACCCTATACTATACATTACATAGTGTAATTATGGATCTATAACGTCTCACAGTATATTATAACCCTATACTATACATTACATAGTGTAATTATGGATCTATAACGTCCCACAGTATATTATAACCCGATACTATACATTACATAGTGTAATTATGGATCTATAACGTCCCACAGTATATTATAACACTATACTATACATTACATAGTGTAATTATGGATCTATAACGTCCCACAGTATATTATAACCCGATACTATACATTACATAGTGTAATTATGGATCTATAACGTCCCACAGTATATTATAACCCTATACTATACATTACATAGTGTAATTATGGATCTATAACGTCCCACAGTATATTATAACCCTATACTATACATTACATAGTGTAATTATGGATCTATAACGTCCCACAGTATATTATAACCCTATACTATACATTACATAGTGTAATTATGGATCTATAACGTCCCACAGTATTATAACCCTATACTATACATTACATAGTGTAATTATGGATCTATAACGTCCCACAGTATATTATAACCCGATACTATACATTACATAGTGTAATTATGGATCTATAACGTCCCACAGTATATTATAACCCTATACTATACATTACATAGTGTAATTATGGATCTATAACGTCCCACAGTATATTATAACCCTATACTATACATTACATAGTGTAATTATGGATCTATAACGTCCCACAGTATATTATAACCCTATACTATACATTACATAGTGTAATTATGGATCTATAACGTCCCACAGTATATTATAACACTATACTATACATTACATAGTGTAATTATGGATCCATAACGTCCCACAGTATATTAAAACCCTATACTATACATTACATAGTGTAATTATGGATCTATAATGTCCCACAGTATATTATAACCCTATACTATACATTACATAGTGTAATTATGGATCTATAACGTCCCACAGTATATTATAACCCTATACTATACATTACATAGTGTAATTATGGATCTATAACGTCCCACAGTATATTATAACCCTATACTATACATTACATAGTGTAATTATGGATCTATAACGCCCACAGTATATTATATCCCTATACTATACATTACATAGTGTAATTATGGATCTATAACGTCCCACAGTATATTATAACCCGATACTATACATTACATAGTGTAATTATGGATCTATAACGTCCCACAGTATATTATAACCCTATACTATACATTACATAGTGTAATTATGGATCTATAACGTCCCACAGTATATTATAACCCTATACTATACATTACATAGTGTAATTATGGATCTATAACGTCCCACAGTATATTATAACCCGATACTATACATTACATAGTGTAATTATGGATCTATAACGTCCCACAGTATATTATAACCCTATACTATACATTACATAGTGTAATTATGGATCTATAACGTCCCACAGTATATTATAACACTATACTATACATTACATAGTGTAATTATGGATCTATAACGTCCCACAGTATATTATAACCCTATACTATACATTACATAGTGTAATTATGGATCTATAACGTCCCACAGTATTATAACCCTATACTATACATTACATAGTGTAATTATGGATCTATAACGTCCCACAGTATATTATAACCCGATACTATACATTACATAGTGTAATTATGGATCTATAACGTCTCACAGTATATTATAACCCTATACTATACATTACATAGTGTAATTATGGATCTATAACGTCCCACAGTATATTATAACCCGATACTATACATTACATAGTGTAATTATGGATCTATAACGTCCCACAGTATATTATAACCCTATACTATACATTACATAGTGTAATTATGGATCTATAACGTCCCACAGTATATTATAACCCTATACTATACATTACATAGTGTAATTATGGATCTATAACGTCCCACAGTATATTATAACCCGATACTATACATTACATAGTGTAATTATGGATCTATAACGTCCCACAGTATATTATAACCCTATACTATACATTACATAGTGTAATTATGGATCTATAACGTCCCACAGTATATTATAACCCTATACTATACATTACATAGTGTAATTATGGATCTATAACGTCCCACAGTATATTATAACCCTATACTATACATTACATAGTGTAATTATGGATCTATAACGTCCCACAGTATATTATAACCCTATACTATACATTACATAGTGTAATTATGGATCTATAACGTCCCACAGTATATTATAACCCTATACTATACATTACATAGTGTAATTATGGATCTATAACGTCCCACAGTATATTATAACCCGATACTATACATTACATAGTGTAATTATGGATCTATAACGTCCCACAGTATATTATAACACTATACTATACATTACATAGTGTAATTATGGATCTATAACGTCCCACAGTATATTATAACCCGATACTATACATTACATAGTGTAATTATGGATCTATAACGTCCCACAGTATATTATAACCCTATACTATACATTACATAGTGTAATTATGGATCTATAACGTCCCACAGTATATTATAACCCTATACTATACATTACATAGTGTAATTATGGATCTATAACGTCTCACAGTATATTATAACCCTATACTATACATTACATAGTGTAATTATGGATCTATAACGTCCCACAGTATATTATAACCCTATACTATACATTACATAGTGTAATTATGGATCTATAACGTCCCACAGTATATTATAACCCGATACTATACATTACATAGTGTAATTATGGATCTATAACGTCCCACAGTATATTATAACCCTATACTATACATTACATAGTGTAATTATGGATCTATAACGTCCCACAGTATATTATAACCCTATACTATACATTACATAGTGTAATTATGGATCTATAACGTCCCACAGTATATTATAACCCTATACTATACATTACATAGTGTAATTATGGATCTATAACGTCCCACAGTATATTATAACCCGATACTATACATTACATAGTGTAATTATGGATCTATAACGTCCCACAGTATATTATAACCCTATACTATACATTACATAGTGTAATTATGGATCTATAACGTCCCACAGTATATTATAACCCTATACTATACATTACATAGTGTAATTATGGATCTATAACGTCCCACAGTATATTATAACCCTATACTATACATTACATAGTGTAATTATGGATCTATAACGTCCCACAGTATATTATAACCCTATACTATACATTACATAGTGTAATTATGGATCTATAACGTCCCACAGTATATTATAACCCTATACTATACATTACATAGTGTAATTATGGATCTATAACGTCCCACAGTATATTATAACCCTATACTATACATTACATAGTGTAATTATGGATCTATAACGTCCCACAGTATATTATAACCCTATACTATACATTACATAGTGTAATTATGGATCTATAACGTCCCACAGTATATTATAACCCTATACTATACATTACATAGTGTAATTATGGATCTATAACGTCCCACAGTATATTATAACCCTATACTATACATTACATAGTGTAATTATGGATCTATAACGTCCCACAGTATATTATAACCGAATACTATACATTACATAGTGTAATTATGGATCTATAACGTCCCACAGTATATTATAACCCTATACTATACATTACATAGTGTAATTATGGATCTATAACGTCCCACAGTATATTATAACCCTATACTATACATTACATAGTGTAATTATGGATCTATAACGTCCCACAGTATATTATAACCCGATACTATACATTACATAGTGTAATTATGGATCTATAACGTCCCACAGTATATTATAACCCTATACTATACATTACATAGTGTAATTATGGATCTATAACGTCCCACAGTATATTATAACCCTATACTATACATTACATAGTGTAATTATGGATCTATAACGTCCCACAGTATATTATAACCCTATACTATACATTACATAGTGTAATTATGGATCTATAACGTCCCACAGTATATTATAACCCTATACTATACATTACATAGTGTAATTATGGATCTATAACGTCCCACAGTATATTATAACCCTATACTATACATTACATAGTGTAATTATGGATCTATAACGTCCCACAGTATATTATAACCCGATACTATACATTACATAGTGTAATTATGGATCTATAACGTCCCACAGTATATTATAACCCTATACTATACATTACATAGTGTAATTATGGATCTATAACGTCCCACAGTATATTATAACCCTATACTATACATTACATAGTGTAATTATGGATCTATAACGTCCCACAGTATATTATAACCCTATACTATACATTACATAGGTAATTATGGATCTATAACGTCCCACAGTATATTATAACCCTATACTATACATTACATAGTGTAATTATGGATCTATAACGTCCCACAGTATATTATAACCCTATACTATACATTACATAGTGTAATTATGGATCTATAACGTCCCACAGTATATTATAACCCTATACTATACATTACATAGTGTAATTATGGATCTATAACGTCCCACAGTATATTATAACCCTATACTATACATTACATAGTGTAATTATGGATCTATAACGTCCCACAGTATATTATAACCCGATACTATACATTACATAGTGTAATTATGGATCTATAACGTCCCACAGTATATTATAACCCTATACTATACATTACATAGTGTAATTATGGATCTATAACGTCCCACAGTATATTATAACCCTATACTATACATTACATAGTGTAATTATGGATCTATAACGTCCCACAGTATATTATAACCCTATACTATACATTACATAGTGTAATTATGGATCTATAACGTCCCACAGTATATTATAACCCTATACTATACATTACATAGTGTAATTATGGATCTATAACGTCCCACAGTATATTATAACCCTATACTATACATTACATAGTGTAATTATGGATCTATAACGTCCCACAGTATATTATAACCCTATACTATACATTACATAGTGTAATTATGGATCTATAACGTCCCACAGTATATTATAACCCTATACTATACATTACATAGTGTAATTATGGATCTATAACGTCCCACAGTATATTATAACCCTATACTATACATTACATAGTGTAATTATGGATCTATAACGTCCCACAGTATATTATAACCCTATACTATACATTACATAGTGTAATTATGGATCTATAACGTCCCACAGTATATTATAACCCTATACTATACATTACATAGTGTAATTATGGATCTATAACGTCCCACAGTATATTATAACCCTATACTATACATTACATAGTGTAATTATGGATCTATAACGTCCCACAGTATATTATAACCCTATACTATACATTACATAGTGTAATTATGGATCTATAACGTCCCACAGTATATTATAACCCTATACTATACATTACATAGTGTAATTATGGATCTATAACGTCCCACAGTATATTATAACCCTATACTATACATTACATAGTGTAATTATGGATCTATAACGTCCCACAGTATATTATAACCCTATACTATACATTACATAGTGTAATTATGGATCTATAACGTCCCACAGTATATTATAACCCTATACTATACATTACATAGTGTAATTATGGATCTATAACGTCCCACAGTATATTATAACCCTATACTATACATTACATAGTGTAATTATGGATCTATAACGTCCCACAGTATATTATAACCCTATACTATACATTACATAGTGTAATTATGGATCTATAACGTCCCACAGTATATTATAACCCTATACTATACATTACATAGTGTAATTATGGATCTATAACGTCCCACAGTATATTATAACCCTATACTATACATTACATAGTGTAATTATGGATCTATAACGTCCCACAGTATATTATAACCCGATACTATACATTACATAGTGTAATTATGGATCTATAACGTCCCACAGTATATTATAACCCTATACTATACATTACATAGTGTAATTATGGATCTATAACGTCCCACAGTATATTATAACCCTATACTATACATTACATAGTGTAATTATGGATCTATAACGTCCCACAGTATATTATAACCCTATACTATACATTACATAGTGTAATTATGGATCTATAACGTCTCACAGTATATTAACCCTATACTATACATTACATAGTGTAATTATGGATCTATAACGTCCCACAGTATATTATAACCCTATACTATACATTACATAGTGTAATTATGGATCTATAACGTCCCACAGTATATTATAACCCTATACTATACATTACATAGTGTAATTATGGATCTATAACGTCCCACAGTATATTATAACCCTATACTATACATTACATAGTGTAATTATGGATCTATAACGTCCCACAGTATATTATAACCCTATACTATACATTACATAGTGTAATTATGGATCTATAACGTCCCACAGTATATTATAACCCTATACTATACATTACATAGTGTAATTATGGATCTATAACGTCCCACAGTATATTATAACCCTATACTATACATTACATAGTGTAATTATGGATCTATAACGTCCCACAGTATATTATAACCCTATACTATACATTACATAGTGTAATTATCAGTCCCACAGTATATTATAACCCTATACTATACATTACATAGTGTAATTATGGATCTATAACGTCCCACAGTATATTATAACCCTATACTATACATTACATAGTGTAATTATGGATCTATAACGTCCCACAGTATATTATAACCCTATACTATACATTACATAGTGTAATTATGGATCTATAACGTCCCACAGTATATTATAACCCTATACTATACATTACATAGTGTAATTATGGATCTATAACGTCCCACAGTATATTATAACCCTATACTATACATTACATAGTGTAATTATGGATCTATAACGTCCCACAGTATATTATAACCCTATACTATACATTACATAGTGTAATTATGGATCTATAACGTCCCACAGTATATTATAACCCTATACTATACATTACATAGTGTAATTATGGATCTATAACGTCCCACAGTATATTATAACCCTATACTATACATTACATAGTGTAATTATGGATCTATAACGTCCCACAGTATATTATAACCCTATACTATACATTACATAGTGTAATTATGGATCTATAACGCCCACAGTATATTATAACCCTATACTATACATTACATAGTGTAATTATGGATCTATAACGTCCCACAGTATATTATAACCCTATACTATACATTACATAGTGTAATTATGGATCTATAACGTCCCACAGTATATTATAACTCTATACTATACATTACATAGTGTAATTATGGATCTATAACGTCCCACAGTATATTATAACCCTATACTATACATTACATAGTGTAATTATGGATCTATAACGTCCCACAGTATATTATAACCCTATACTATACATTACATAGTGTAATTATGGATCTATAACGTCCCACAGTATATTATAACCCTATACTATACATTACATAGTGTAATTATGGATCTATAACGTCCCACAGTATATTATAACTCTATACTATACATTACATAGTGTAATTATGGATCTATAACGTCCCACAGTATATTATAACCCTATACTATACATTACATAGTGTAATTATGGATCTATAACGTCCCACAGTATATTATAACCCTATACTATACATTACATAGTGTAATTATGGACGTCTATAACGTCCCACAGTATATTATAACCCTATACTATACATTACATAGTGTAATTATGGATCTATAACGTCCCACAGTATATTATAACCCTATACTATACATTACATAGTGTAATTATGGATCTATAACGCCCACAGTATATTATAACCCTATACTATACATTACATAGTGTAATTATGGATCTATAACGTCCCACAGTATATTATAACCCTATACTATACATTACATAGTGTAATTATGGATCTATAACGTCCCACAGTATATTATAACCCTGTACTATACATTACATAGTGTAATTATATTATATATGGATCTATAACGTCCCACAGTATATTATAATATACTATACATATACATAGTGTAATTATGGATCTATAACGTCCCACAGTATATTATAACCCTATACTATACATTACATAGTGTAATTATGGATCTATAACGTCCCACAGTATATTATAACCCTATACTATACATTACATAGTGTAATTATGGATCTATAACGTCCCACAGTATATTATAACCCTATACTATACATTACATAGTGTAATTATGGATCTATAACGTCCCACAGTATATTATAACCCTATACTATACATTACATAGTGTAATTATGGATCTATAACGTCCCACAGTATATTATAACCCTATACTATACATTACATAGTGTAATTATGGATCTATAACGTCCCACAGTATATTATAACCCTATACTATACATTACATAGTGTAATTATGGATCTATAACGTCCCACAGTATATTATAACCCTATACTATACATTACATAGTGTAATTATGGATCTATAACGTCCCACAGTATATTATAACCCTATACTATACATTACATAGTGTAATTATGGATCTATAACGTCCCACAGTATATTATAACCCTATACTATACATTACATAGTGTAATTATGGATCTATAACGTCCCACAGTATATTATAACCCTATACTATACATTACATAGTGTAATTATGGATCTATAACGTCCCACAGTATATTATAACCCTATACTATACATTACATAGTGTAATTATGGATCTATAACGTCCCACAGTATATTATAACCCTATACTATACATTACATAGTGTAATTATGGATCTATAACGTCCCACAGTATATTATAACCCTATACTATACATTACATAGTGTAATTATGGATCTATAACGTCCCACAGTATATTATAACCCTATACTATACATTACATAGTGTAATTATGGATCTATAACGTCCCACAGTATATTATAACCCTATACTATACATTACATAGTGTAATTATGGATCTATAACGTCCCACAGTATATTATAACCCTATACTATACATTACATAGTGTAATTATGGATCTATAACGTCCCACAGTATATTATAACCCTATACTATACATTACATAGTGTAATTATGGATCTATAACGTCCCACAGTATATTATAACCCTATACTATACATTACATAGTGTAATTATGGATCTATAACGTCCCACAGTATATTATAACCCTATACTATACATTACATAGTGTAATTATGGATCTATAACGTCCCACAGTATATTATAACCCTATACTATACATTACATAGTGTAATTATGGATCTATAACGTCCCACAGTATATTATAACCCTATACTATACATTACATAGTGTAATTATGGATCTATAACGTCCCACAGTATATTATAACCCGATACTATACATTACATAGTGTAATTATGGATCTATAACGTCCCACAGTATATTATAACCCTATACTATACATTACATAGTGTAATTATGGATCTATAACGTCCCACAGTATATTATAACCCTATACTATACATTACATAGTGTAATTATGGATCTATAACGTCCCACAGTATATTATAACCCTATACTATACATTACATAGTGTAATTATGGATCTATAACGTCCCACAGTATATTATAACCCTATACTATACATTACATAGTGTAATTATGGATCTATAACGTCCCACAGTATATTATAACCCGATACTATACATTACATAGTGTAATTATGGATCTATAACGTCCCACAGTATATTATAACCCTATACTATACATTACATAGTGTAATTATGGATCTATAACGTCCCACAGTATATTATAACCCTATACTATACATTACATAGTGTAATTATGGATCTATAACGTCCCACAGTATATTATAACCCGATACTATACATTACATAGTGTAATTATGGATCTATAACGTCCCACAGTATATTATAACCCTGTACTATACATTACATAGTGTAATTATGGATCTATAACGTCCCACAGTATATTATAACCCGATACTATACATTACATAGTGTAATTATGGATCTATAACGTCCCACAGTATATTATAACCCTATACTATACATTACATAGTGTAATTATGGATCTATAACGTCCCACAGTATATTATAACCCTATACTATACATTACATAGTGTAATTATGGATCTATAACGTCCCACAGTATATTATAACCCTATACTATACATTACATAGTGTAATTATGGATCTATAACGTCCCACAGTATATTATAACTCTACTATACATTACATAGTGTAATTATGGATCTATAACGTCCCACAGTATATTATAACCCGATACTATACATTACATAGTGTAATTATGGATCTATAACGTCCCACAGTATATTATAACCCATACTATACATTACATAGTGTAATTATGGATCTATAACGTCCCACAGTATATTATAACCCGATACTATACATTACATAGTGTAATTATGGATCTATAACGTCCCACAGTATATTATAACCCGATACTATACATTACATAGTGTAATTATGGATCTATAACGTCCCACAGTATATTATAACCCGATACTATACATTACATAGTGTAATTATGGATCTATAACATCCCACAGTATATTATAACCCGATACTATACATTACATAGTGTAATTATGGATCTATAACGTCCCACAGTATATTATAACCCGATACTATACATTACATAGTGTAATTATGGATCTATAACGTCCCACAGTATATTATAACCCGATACTATACATTACATAGTGTAATTATGGATCTATAACGTCCCACAGTATATTATAACCCGATACTATACATTACATAGTGTAATTATGGATCTATAACGTCCCACAGTATATTATAACCCTATACTATACATTACATAGTGTAATTATGGATCTATAACATCCCACAGTATATTATAACCCGATACTATACATTACATAGTGTAATTATGGATCTATAACGTCCCACAGTATATTATAACCCGATACTATACATTACATAGTGTAATTATGGATCTATAACGTCCCACAGTATATTATAACCCTGTACTATACATTACATAGTGTAATTATGGATCTATAACGTCCCACAGTATATTATAACCCTATACTATACATTACATAGTGTAATTATGGATCTATAACGTCCCACAGTATATTATAACCCTGTACTATACATTACATAGTGTAATTATGGATCTATAACGTCCCACAGTATATTATAACCCTGTACTATACATTACATAGTGTAATTATGGATCTATAACGTCCCACAGTATATTATAACCCTATACTATACATTAGTGTAATTATGGATCTATAACGTCCCACAGTATATTATAACCCTGTACTATACATTACATAGTGTAATTATGGATCTATAACGTCCCACAGTATATTATAACCCTGTACTATACATTACATAGTGTAATTATGGATCTATAACGTCCCACAGTATATTATAACCCGATACTATACATTACATAGTGTAATTATGACTAAGGCACCGCGGTGTTCAATTCGTGTGGTGTAATAAGCAAACATATCAATACCTGGATATTAAGTGGGGTTTAAAGGGGAGGACGTAGTTGATTTTTCTCCCTCATTAACTTTGATATTTTAAGACGTTCGTTCCATTAGTTTGGCGATTTTGAAACATTTAGGAGAAATGACAGAAAATGATTTAGAAATGTGCAGTACATTAAATAGTCAATTTCTTTCCGTTTTCACTAATGAAAATTTGGCACAGTTTCCAGAAGTCCGTAAGGTATATAGCGATAGTATAGAAAATAGGTTAAGTACGGTTACTATAAGTAGAAATGATGTGCTTAAGGAAATTGACAGACTGAAACCTCATAAATCGCCTGGTCCTGATGAGGTATATGCTAGAGTATTAATAGAATGTAGGGATGAGTTAAGTTACCCATTAACATTTTTATTTAACAAGTCATTGGAGACAGGTATAGTTCCAGAAGCTTGGAAGCTTGCAAACGTAGTTCCGATCTTCAAAAAGGTGACAATCAATAGCATCCAATTACCGTCCCATTAGTCTTACATCAATCATAGGAAAGCTACTAGAGTCAATTATTGCTAGTAAAATTAGAAACCACTTAGATACATTTAATTTAATAAATTCTTCTCAGCATGGATTCGTTCAGGGACGTTCTTGCCTTACTAATTTGCTTAGTTTTTTCTCAGAGGTATATGAAGCAGTAGATAATGACAAGTCATATGATATAATATATTTAGATTTCAGTAAAGCTTTCGACAGAGTCCCCCATGAGAGATTGATGAGAAAGGTTGAGGCGCATGGAATAGGTGGGGCATTGTTGGGATGGATTAGGTCATGGCTAATTGGTAGGAAGCAGAGAGTCAGCATAAATGGTACTAAGTCAGAATGGGGAGCAGTCAAAAGTGGTGTCCCCCAGGGATCTGTATTAGGTCCTCTGTTGTTTGTTATATACATAAATGACCTTGATTTAGGTATAACTAGTAGGATAAGTAAATTTGCAGACGATACCAAAATGGGGAGAACAATTGATTCAGATAGAGATATAGAGTGCCTCCAAAGGGATCTAGATACCTTACACGAATGGTCAGTAAATTGGCAGATGAAGTTTAACATTGACAAATGCAAGGTATTAAAGATAGGGAAGATGCATACAAATGTTAAATATAAACTAGCTAATGTGGAATTAGAAAACTCGAATTGTGAGAAAGATCTAGGTGTGTTTGTTAGCAATGATTTGAAGCCTAGACAACAGTGTATAAGCGTTCGAAACAAGGCAAACAGGATGCTCGGGTTCATCTCAAGGAGTGTGAGTAACAGAACTGCTGATGTTATCTTAAAACTTTACTTGTCATTAGTGAGACCCCATATGGATTATGCTGTTCAATTTTGGTGTCCTTATTACAGAATGGACATAGATTCATTGGAGAGAGTACAACGTAGAATGACAAAATGATCCATAATATTAGAAATCTTCCGTATAAAGAAAGGTTGAAGAAATTAGGCTTACATTCGTTAGAGAGACGCAGAGTTAGAGGGGATATGATAGAGGTGTTCAAGTGGGTTAGTGGGATTAACAAAGGGGACATGACACATGTACTAAAGCTCAGTGATAGCGAAAGAACTCGTACCAATGGTTTCAAATTAGATAAATTTCGTTTCAGAAAAGATATAGGCAAATATTGGTTTGGTAACAGAGTTGTAGATGGGTGGAATGGACTACCAAGTGCTATAGTGGGATTAAAAACGATAGGGAGCTTTAAGATAAAATTGGATAAGCATATGGACGAGAAGGGTTGGGTGTGAAGGGGGAACAGCCGGGTTGGGCCAATCAGCGCTCTGCAGACCCCCGTAATCCTGCGTTAATCTCTAACCGTTTTGGTAAGATGATCCTCAGCCTATAATTGGGCTTTGTAATTGGGGTTGTGTGGGACAGGGATCTGCCTTGCTTAGGCCAATCGGCTTTCTGCAGACTCCCATTTTCTTATGTTCTTATGTTCTTATTTTGCTCCATATCTTTGTCAATATTATAAACCTTTCGATTTTTTCCTGGCGAGCGATAGCGAGCCTGTAATTGTAGAAGAAACCGGCCTTCGGCCGGGACATTTTTCTACCGAAAAATGTAAAGATTTATCTTGAAAGGGGGTCTAGGGGGTGTTATTTTAAAGATTTATGTCTAGCGAGTAAACTAAAAATCAATATATAAATATTAAAATAGACCAAAAATAACCACTACCCCTCCTGTACCGTTGCCGTCCTTTCAACTTTATTCTGACTATTATTAGACTATTTTACTCAGTTTAAAAAGGGGCTTTGGCAATTAACAGGCTTCCAACTATCTCACTTGACCCTTTGTACTACCACATATCCTTCTGAAACTGCACAACATCGTCTAAATATAGTCTCCGGTACAGAAGGGGTTAAGGGGAAGGTATTTCGTTTAGGTAGACCCTTCTCCCTCATGTTTAGCCGCATTAGTTTTGAGATTTTGAGACGGTCGCCCAATTAGTTTGGCGATTTTAAAACCTTTCGTCCAATTTTCTGGCAATATTAAGACTTTTCGTGCCATTTAGGTGTCGATTATTTTCCTGGCGAGCAATAGCGAACCTGTAATTTTGGAAGAATCGGCCTTCGGCTAGAATATTCATATACTGAAAAAATTACAAATTAATCTCGAAGGGGGATCTTGAGAATATTTTTTTAAAGTTTGATGGAGGTCTAGAGAGGACACTAAAATAATGATAAATAGATAAATAAATACACAAATAAAACTACTCATTGATGGTTTATTTTGAATGTCGTGAGGTAATTTGTTTCATACTTTTACACCGATTGTATTCAGCTTCGGAGGGATCTGTGGAAGCTCAAAGGATTAAATGAGATAGTATGTAGCCTTTTAATTGGTAGAGGCTCTTCCTAAGCAGAATAAATTAAATAGTCTAATAGTTGCCAGAATATAATTAAAAATATTTCACCGGTACTGAATGGTTAATTGATGTTGGGATTGTTTGGTGGTCTTCAGTGTGATCGGTGTAACAGATTATTCCGTAAATGTGCAATATATCTACCATTTATGCGATAGCTAAGCATTCCTGGATTAGTATGATAATGCAATGAGTTGCATACAAATATAGCACAGCAACATAAGAACATAAGAACATGAGAAAATGGGAGTCTGCCGAAAGCAGATAGGCACACACAAGGCAGATCCCTCTCACACCCAACCCATCTCATCCATATGTCTACCTAATTTTATCTTGAAGCTCTCCATCATTCTAGATTCCACTATAGCGCTAGGTAGTCTATTCCACATACCTACAACTCTGTTGCCAACCAGTATTTGCCTATATCTTTCCTGAAACGAACCAACAAGAAATAACCTATTCGAATATCTATGACCTAAAAGATATATATACTTGATTTGTGTGGACATAGGCTACCTAGATATATTCATAATTGTTATTATGATTTTTTTTTTTTTTTTTTTTTAGTTATTGATAATGATTTAAAAACAAATCTTGGGTGTCTAACTATTGAACAAGTGGCCTTGAATTTGAACCAATTGAATATTAGTATATGCCATATTTAGCACCATGAGCAGTTTAACATCATGTTAATTGTTGCTTGCAATCTTATCGATCCCTTTTCTCTTTCATACCAAACTCCTTTTCCAGACATGGAGAATCTTACTAGTCGGCCGGTCTATATATAAATCCATGGACTATTACTCCAAAAATGTCACACATACCAAGTGCATTCCCACCCTTCATTTTAGTTGAAGTAGTACAGGCTATAGCACTTGATCAAAGGAGGGGGATTCATCACAGATTTGTGGATCAGACATAGTTAACTGAGCATTTACTATTGAACCTGCCTGCCAAGAGGATCGACCATCATCAACTGGCCAAACAGTCAGCCTAGCTGGCTCTACAGTTATCATAATTGTATATAAATCTGCCATATACTATATGAACTGAATTAACCTGGACTTCCTTAAGGCTCTTTTAGTTTCTTGGTTTCTCCAAAGGAATGTTCTTGCTCTACCGGACAGGGTTCTGTCCTTAACCTGATCTCTAGTTAGTCTGACAGCACGACTGTCTTCTACAATGTCCAGTGGCTCACCTGAGATCAAGCCTCTCCTTGAACTTGTCTTAACTGCAGTACGCTCTTCAGTAGCTGCAAGAACCTTACGTTTGAAGTCATACCAGACAACCCATACCAGTTTACTGAAGGACTTACAGGACTGACCACTCAATTTAGGGTCCGTCCGACTCTGAGGCCTTTTATGTAATTTTAGCACTATTTTTCTACAGTGGTGTGCGGCTAATCCATCCTCTAACCTGCTTCACCCTAAATTAGCAGTACAGATTTTTAAAAGGTTTACTCCCCTAGACAGGTTGCCGACCAAGGATGACGAGTCCCATCCACCCGGATTATTATAAGATTATCTTCCCTAGATGGGTTGCTGACCAAGGCTAACGAGTCCCATCCATCCGGTTTTTGTTGAGGATTATATTTTTCTTGGACGGAATGCCTACCAAAGCTACCGAGTTACATCCACCTACCCCAAGTTGCCACTAAGATATCAAGGGATTACATGGGAAGTGTTCATTTTCCTCTATTGGAGGGAAATTGTTATTTGTTTCGTATTGTGGGTATTTAGTAATATTTTGTTCTATGCATAACAAGGAGACAAATGGCAAAGTTCCTGTAACTAGTGTTTCTTCAAGTTAAAAGAGTGATAGAGAGCCAAATTCAAGGTTCGTTGGAGTCAAAATGTCTTGACACACAGAGCTTGAAGAAGTTTAGGTCATAGAATATAGTAAATATAGACTGAGGTGGTATACATTTTGAGAAGGTTCTGAAGAACATTAATTATTGCAATAGCGATAGAAGAGAGAGAAATACAATAATGTGGTGAGTAGAGAGATATTAGAAAACATTAGTAAGAGTAAGCTTCTTCCAAATAAACAACTTTGATCAACTGCTCGCCACAATTTGAGGGCTCCAATTAACTCGCTCCCTCTGCACATTTAGCTTCACTCATTCACCCTGATTCACCTGCTTGCCTTGAATCACCTGCTGATCCTATTTAGATTCATAGACCAAATTCGACAGCTCAACCTGATTCAACCACTCTCCCCAATTCGCCCTCTCACCCCAATTCTATTGCTCGACCAGTTTGACAATTTTTCCAGTTCAAATGCTCGCTCCAAATTGACCGCTCACCCAAAATTCAACCACTCTCACCAATTTGACCACTTCCCTCACTTCAACCCCTTCTGTACTGGCGCCGTCCTTTTAACTATACTCTGATTACTATTAGACGATTTTATTCAGTTTAACCCATGGGCGCACAGAACCGCAATTCAAGTGATTTGGAGCTTTTACCAAAAGCTATCAACCACGCGTTACGCATGGTTTATGTTTAAGACATTTTGTAGAAAAGAAAAAAAACGCGCAGCAACACTGTGCCTCCAGCCTGAACGGGTAAACTTTGAGCGGGAACCTCCTCAGTCAGGGCTCAACAGTCAAACAGATTGCCGTATCTATTCCCTGGATGACTCGTTCCAACTCGACAGTGTATGTACAATACATTAAACTATTCTTGAATAACATATATGTACAAAATTTCCGTAAATATATATAGTTTATCGTATTATTAATGGGCTGGAAGTAGTGAATGGGATGTCTAACGGTCTCGAGTGTTTATTTCGCTTAATTACGCCGTGATCTATAATAGATAGCTATACACCTCATAACAATAGCTATACACCTCATAACAATAGCTATACACCTCATAACAATAGCTATACACCTCATAACAATAGCTATACACCTCATAACAATAGCTATACACCTCATAACAATAGCTATACACCTCATAACAAAACAATATGACAAATATAATGTAAACCGTTTGCCGCCCAGTTGTACCTTTCATTGTTATATTCATATCAAATAATGTATTGATGATATACAAATGATGATGGCATTTATGGAACGAGCGTAAAAAGTAATTCTTGTATCATATATAACAATCTAGGGTTGTTACTGTAAAACTTTTGAGTAAAAGCAATGGAAATTCTGATGTAGTTGAAGAAATTACGAATTTTTGTAGATAGAATACATTTTATCTATTATTTTCGAGGTTTTGTGCTTATATTGTCTACCATAATGAACTAGATTGGCCATATCTCTATATTTTGTGACATAATAGATTTCAACAGACTCAATTATTGTGGGTGAAAATAATTAATGAATGAACATTTCGAGTTCGGTGGCCTTACTCAAAATCACGAGTATATGGTTTACGATTATATTCATATACAACAAATGATTGCCGATAAACAAATTCTAATGAGTTCGTTGGAAAGCCAATGAAAAATTCATCTTATTTCTTATAACACAAATTATTGCACAGTTTATAATGCAATTGTGACGAGGTGAACGCCGAATTTCAGTATGAAATAACGACTTTATTCCAAGTGTAACGCCTCTTTTTTGTAGTATGGGTTTTCCTCTTTCTTGTCGTGTATAACTCATTAGAGCAGACGCGATTATTGTGGGTTGAAACAGAGGGAAACTAACTTATTTCTTTGTACGCCCTTCATTAGGAGCATGATAAAACATCGAGACCTCATAGCATGTGATGTAAGTTATTTGTGAGGCTCAAGAGGTTAAAAAGGGCCTCCAGCATTTAACAGGCTTCATAATATCTCACTTAACACCATTTACTACCACAGATAATAATATGTATACCGCATAACAACGTCTAATTATAGTTAAAATATAATTAATAACACTTCGCCGGGATAGAAGGGATTAACAATCCAGCCAAAGAGGAAAACTCTTCCAATTTATCAGCTCACCCAAGTTCAACCACTCACACCTATTCCACCACTTGCTGCACTTTAAATACTGTATCCGATTTGCTTACTTGATTTGCCCACTCTCTCAGATTTGCCCACTCCCTTAGATATACCTAATTACTCAGATTTGCCTGCTCATTCACATTTGGTTGTTCACTCAAAATTGCTCGCTCACTTAGATTTACCCACTCCCTCAGATTCACCCGCTCTCTCATATTTGCCAGTTCACATAGATTTGCCTGCTTACCCCAAGTTGTCCACTCACCCAAACTCAACAGCTAACCCCAGCTCGGCCCAATTTGACTTCTCACCCATATACAACCTTTCTCTCTCTATATATATTGTACTCGATCGTAAGGTTCGCCACTCTTCTAGTGGCTCCGAGGAGCGTGCCGCCTCTCGTTCTGGGCGGTGATTTGGTGCTGCAGACTGTTCGAAGGGGCAGCACGCTCCCCTGCGAAGATGGGCTCATCTGGCACCTTTTGAAGTTCAACATTGAGGGCTCTCTTGAAATTGTCTAACAAGATGCCCACCATGTTTCTTAATCGACATAGGAGGTTGTTGGAGAGACGTGGTCCTCTTTATGATAACCAATCATCTTGCAATGAGCCCATAGTTTGCCGATTTTTCATCCTGGGAATATTGCATTCACAGTCTCTCCTATCACTGAACTTCATGATTATCGGAGTGTATAGATTTGGTACTAAACCCTCAGCAATTTTCCATGTGTATATTGTTAAGTATAATTCCCTTCTACGCTCCAATGAGTACAGCTATAGTGATCTTAAACGCTCCCAATAGTGTAGATGTTTTACTGAGTTTATATGAAAGGTGAAGTTTCTTTGTAAACTTTCTAAGTAATTTCTTTCACCTACTTTGTGTGGGGATGCTAATACGTTACAGTACTTTAGTCGGGATAGCACCATGGATTTGAAGAGCGTTTCCATCAGCAACTCACCGCACGTTCTAAATATACATAGAATCAAACCTGTTAGTTTTTTCACAGCTGCAACTTTGACCTTGTTATGTTCTCTGAATCCCATATTTTTAGGCATTAACCCGTTCTAAATGTGGTTAGATTCTGTTATGTAATTTGAGTTCCCTTTAACGACATTATCCTCTCTGTAACATATTTATTGGACATTTTCTTTGTTAAACTCCATGTTGTTTTCCCTGCTCCACTGGAACACCCCATTTATGTCCACCTGAATCCTGCCTGTGTCTTCCTGTTGGTTTATTATCATACTTAGTTTAGTGTCATCTGCCAAGGAAAACACTCTACTGTGTCATATGTTCCCATCTATGTCATTAATCAGAATGACGAATGGAACGGAAGCTAGCACTGTTCCTTTGGCTTGTGACATCTGAAGGCTTATTATTGTATTTGTATTACTTTGTATTATACTCACACATTGTAAGCATTGTAAGCTTTCTGGCATCTAGCCAAAAACCTCTCCAACAATTTCTCTTCCTCGTCTTTCCCTCCCCTTTCCCACTCTGATGGCACAACCATCACTTCTTCCTCTGACAAAGCTAAACTCTTCGCTCAAACTTTTGCTAGAAACTCCACCTTGGATGATTCCGGTGCTATTCCTCCCTCTCCGCCCTCCTCTCTCTTACTTATGCCTAATATCCTAATCTCTTCTAAAGATGTACTTCTACCCTCTCTGGGCTTAACACTAATAAGGCGTACGGTCCGGACGGTGTTCCTCCTGTTGTTCTCAAAAACTGTGCTTCCGTGCTGACTCCCTGCCTAGGCAAACTCTTTCGTCTCTGTCTATCCTCTAACGTCTTCCCTTCATGCTGGAAGTTTGCTCACATTCAACCTGTCCCAAAGAAGGGTGACCGCTCTCAACCCTCCAACTATCGTCCAATTGCTCTTATCTCTTGTCTTTCTAAAGTTTTTGAAACTATTCTTGCTTCCAAATTTCTTAAGCATTTCTCTTCTCATAATCTGCTCTCAGATCGCCAGTATGGCTTCCTTAAGGGTCGCTCTACTGGTGATCTTCTTTCATATCTTACTAACTCTTGGTCATCCTCCTTTCGGGACTTCGGTGAGACTTTTTCTATTGCACTAGACATATCGAAAGCCTTCGATAGAGTCTGGCATAAATCTTTAATTTCTAAACTACCCTCCTTCGGTTTCTATCCCTCCATCTGTGCCTTTGTCTCTAATTTCCTTTCCGGCCGTTCCATAGCCGCGGTTGTGGACGGCCATTGTTCACTTCCTCACTCTATAAACTCCGGTGTTCCTCAGGGCTCTGTCCTATCTCCTATTCTCTTTCTAATTTTTATAAATGATCTCCTTAACTGTACCTTAATTCCCATCCATTCATACGCAGACGACTCAACCTTGCACTACTCCATTAGTTTTTCAGAACGCCCCAGCCAGCAATCCCCCAACGACAAACGTAATGAAGCCATAGAACTCTTAAATTCTGATCTAAATACTATTTCCAATTGGGGCAGAGAAAACCTTGTTAACTTTAATGCTTCCAAAACCCAATTTCTCCATCTATCTACCCGTCAGGATCTCCCAGCGGACTATCCCTTATTCTTCAACAATACAAAAATCAACCCTTCATCTTCTCTCAATATTCTTGGTGTCTCTTTTTCTTCTGCTCTCATTTGGAAGGACCATATTACCAGTCTTGCTAAGGCAGCCTCCCAGAAGCTGGGTGTGCTCAACCGCCTTAGGGGGTTCTTTTCCCCTGTGCAGCTTCTTGCTCTGTACAGGGGCATAGTGCGCCCTTGTATTGAGTATTGTTCACATGTGTGGGGAGGTTCCTCTCACACTGCTCTCCTAGACAAAGTTGAAAGGAAGGCCTTTCGTATCATTAACTCCCGTCCACTCACCAACTCTCTGCAATCTCTCTCTCCGCCGCAATGTTGCATCTCTCTCGCTATTCTATCGCTACTATAATAATCAGTGTTCCTCAGAGCTATCCCAGTGCATACCACCTCCTTTACGTAGGGCACGTGGTACCCGTCTTGCAACTCAATCCCACCCCTACTCTGTGCAACTCTCCAACCCAAGAGTGAAACGTTACTCTCAAACTTTCTTTTACTCAACAGCTGAGCTCTGGAACTCTCTCCCAGAATCAGTCTTTCCCTCTTCCTATGACTTAAATTGCTTCAAACTCCGTGTGTCCAGGCATTTTGGCTCGAACGTCCCTTGATTTTGGCCCTGTCACTCTTTCAACTATGGGGGAGGCACTCGCTATAGGCAGTTATGCCTTTTGCCTCCCTCAATCACATAGAAAAAAAAAAAAAAAAAAAAAAAAAAGTTTACCATTTTCATATATAGATTTCTCATGTTCATCCAATAAATTATAAAATGTGTATTTTCAGCTCATCGGGCTGCCTTTCTTTAAATAAACCGTTTATTATTATTATATGGCTTGATTTACTGCTACTGATTGTCTCCGGTTAACGAGGAAGTTGTGGATCTACCTTTCGATTATACCTGTTATATCTTTTGGTTTAAGCTTGTGGGCGATTATACCTTGGTCACATTTATCAAAAGCCTTCGCAAAATTGGTATAAATGACATCTACGTTTTTCCTTTCTTCTAGGGAATCAACATTTCTACCGTAATGCTCCAATAGTTGTGAGACACACAATTTCACTGCTCTGAAACCATTTTGACTAGTATTGTGTAAGCCATTTGCATCCATGGATATCAAGATTTTGCCTTGCAGGACTCGCTCGAAAACTTTGATGGTGTGGGAGGTTATAGCTATCGAGCGATAATTATTGGGTAGTGCTTTACTTCTGCCTATATGTAGAGGGGCAATCATTGTGTTTTTCAAACTATCTGGTATTTCTCCCATAACTAGACTTATTCTCCACAATATAGCCATGGGTTTTGAGAGGATTTCCTTACATTTCTTTAGTAGGATTGAAATCATTATCAAGGATCTAGCTGTGGGTTGTTTGTGCTGAGGTTTTCCATGAAAACTTCGTTTTGGTCTCTGATGGCGTTTGTTTCGTCAGGCTAACTGAACACTGTTTCATACTGCAGACATAAGAGTTCGCTCATTTCCTTGTTAAACCTGTTCTTACTGTTACTGGTATATACTATATGTATATGACAATTGTTATGCCGGGTCGTAATCCAACAGGCTTCAATATTATATCTTAATAATCCGAATTTAAGATAATCAGATGTGGCCTATATCTCAACAGGGACACGTCGAACTTAGTGAATTTGATAGATAAATACTCAATCAGGCAACGATAACACAATAAACACACAGGTTAGATTACACTCTTATTTATTCAATGGAATGGGTATACATAGAGAAATGGTAACACTGTACTATACTGTTATTAGGACAGCAAGTAAGCATAACATGAATAAGAGAGCGAACTAATTCCACCCTCTACTAGGTTTCAAGTTATTACTTGAGTGGCAATGGAAGCATGGAAATACACAAAGATATTCAGATA
The DNA here is from genome assembly GCA_032716605.1 of Paralithodes platypus. NCBI lineage: Eukaryota > Metazoa > Arthropoda > Malacostraca > Decapoda > Lithodidae > Paralithodes > Paralithodes platypus. Next base: position 45,208,749 of record CM064552.1, on the reverse strand, counting down.
AACATATACACAGACAAGAATCCTTGACAATAATACATATGCGAGCGAAATGTCTAGTGTGAAGTATTCTGACAAAGATACGATAGAGTGTGAAACTTATCGCTCAGCTGCGGAGCTAGTAGGGTTGGTAAACAACAGGTATACAGCCCGCGCTCAGGTGGGTACATCAAAGGAACCGCGTTATAGCCTATAGTTCAGGTGGACTGCGGTCTCGAGCAATAACTATATATTTAATGCGATATTAAATTAGGGGTTAAGGTTAGGCTGTTTACTTAATTCTAGAGAGGAAGATAGTTTAATTTGGAATACAACTATCTAAGATTTATTGTGAATAATCTCTCACACGGGACACAAAAATAAAATTCGTTCATGAATTAGGTTAAGTCACACGGATAAATTAACTCAGATTCACAATAATTATAGTGACTGAATTGAGATGGATAATATGAAGTTTACGAATGAAGGAATAATTTATTCGAGTCTTAAGGAGCACACTTATATATGTGCGTGAAAATAGCTTGTAAAAGGATCTATTTAAAGTTAAAAACGATTATAGTGAAGTTATATTTCAGGAATACCCTAAAGGGTAGCAGGAAAGGAGTTTTACATATGTTAATAAAATCCTAAAGAACGCAGAACTAACGTAGCGCTGTATTATAACGTAAATACGAATATAATCAAGGGATTACTATAAAGTATTAAATATGATCCAAAACCAAATAATAGGCAGATCGAATAAAGAACTGGAAAATCTGAGTTCCTCGAAAGGTGTGGACAGAATTATATGACCCGAATCACAATTATGATAAGATTACTCACAAAAACTAATAGAATTCAAGTATCTTGATTATGAGTTAAATCTAACTCGATGGAAGGGTTCTTTACTTTCAAATTAAAGGGTGGAAGTATCAATTCTCTGGTGATAATTATATGGTTATATAAATCCTAAATTGGGCGTAGGTTCTAGGTAGATATTGAAGTTAAATAGGGAATCACTTCACGGTATACACTTTCACTTCGACTTGAATACACAAAGAATAATCAACACAGGAATAAAATCTGAGAGTATTTTGGTTTAATAACACATGTAAAAATGACTATGTAACGTACCTACAATTTAGGTTTCTGAAGGATTAACACAATTTATCTTGGCAATATCTCTTACTTAATAAAACACTGAACGGATCAAAGTTAGAGAGTTTACACGGATAACACAGATTCAAGATAGATCTTAGGCACAGATGTATAATTAAGTATTTATTGTGTTCTCTCCACTAACCAACCTAATAGAATACTCGCATATTTTATCTTACCTTCACAACAATAGCCACAACTTATAACACGCAGAAACACTTAGGGTATAGGATATACTGTAGGTGGCCATGAACGAGAGTCTGGACGACGTAGGACTCGGAGTTCGGCTGGGCTGGACGTGGAGGGGAACTGGCCTTTCACTTCAGGGGCAGGGCAGCACACTCTCTCGTACAGGATGAACAATACCAATCCTATCCCACATCTGGTTGTAGCCAGTGAAAGGAAGCAATAGTATTTGCTAACTTCTTTCAGTTTCAGTCAGGCTATATTCGGGTTATATTTAGTGTTCAGTTTGGTCCAATTCGGTAACATAAGGACATGTGGATATCGTTGTTTTGGCTATGGTGAAGGTAGTTCTTAAGCTAAAAATACATGGTAGTTATTAATTTATTCACACGGAGATTCTTGATCTTTCAATTTGGTTCCCCTATTTTTAGAGGGTACTACGGTGACGTAATGGATGATTTTCTATTCATCTTAATATTTAGCTTTTCTTATTCTACAGGTTATAGTTCTTTCACGATTCACTTCGGTGGTACTATCCCCAGTCTTCCCGGCAGGTACTGTAGAGGGTGTACTGGGATTCCCATCTATGCAAGTATTGAGAGGGTTCTTGGTGTTGCATTTGCATAAATAGTTCCTCGTCAGCAGGGATCTGCCTTGCTTAGGCCAATCGGCTTTCTGCAGACTCCCATTTTCTTATGTTCTTATGTTCTATGTTCATACTGCAAGTCAGGCTTGAGTTGATGAGATTCCTTGGGATTCTGTCTCGGTCCTTGCCATTGGAGGAGCTGGGGTCCCTGCGATTGGTGGGGACTCGAACTTCTTTCTGGGGTAGACTGACCTAGTTTCCCGGGGATTAGAGTATGTGTAAATCCGGGAAACAGGGTAGGCTGACCTATTCCGGCTGGTATTGAAGCCTGGGAAACTGGTCTGGTCTTATTCTTCTTAGCCTTTTCCTGAGGTTGTCTTCTCCTGCTGCTCTGTATCACTCCTATCCTTTCGGGCGTGATTGGGGTGTGGCTGCTCAACCCCGTAATTTAAAAAATACTCATATAAAATCATAAAATAAAGTTTTAGTGGTAGAGACTTGGTTAATTTTTTATATGCTTCCTAATTCATTATCCTAAGTCGGGAACTATGTTTCATAGACACATAGCTTACCAGATGAGGAGAAATGCATGCATAGAGTGAAGCAAATTTTACCATGATTACTCTTCGCATGACGGGGATGAAAATATTCATATAACATAAAATATTTAATAGACATAAATTTTGTTGTTACCAATGGAAAAAGCATAACAAATACTATTTAGTGCACTAGTAAATAACTTATGTTATGTTGTCATTGAAGTTGTCCTTGAAATTGTCTGTTATATTACACACGGTCGGAAACAAAATGTGCATAAATGTTCACGATGATTTTTCGAGGTTTTAATATTATAGAATGCCCTTTCCTTGTTTTATGTATGTACAATCAAATGTATAAAAAGTAATTCTTTTGGTCTGAAACTGACTGAAAGTAAATATTTTCGGTCTGGTGGCCGTTTTCCTTAAGTGAAAAACGATAAATTTTGAATATTTATATAAAATATTATTTATGTTAGAATATTTCTGAATAAACCATCGAAAAGAGTGGAAAAATACTTGCGATTATATATTACAAAACACAAAGTTTTTTAGTGAGTTTCCAAAATAATTTGAGTTTATGTGCAGAACATATAATTTTATTTGAGAAAAATTACTACTATTCATTTTTCACAATAATCATTAAATTTTCATGGTTTTCTTTTCGGTAATAATGTACTATTGCCTTCCCTCTACCTTCTGATGTATATTCAAGTACGGTTAAAGCAATAATTGTGGGTGAAAAACGAGCGACACTAAACATTTTTGATGCCGCACCATCAGGGATCAGCCGGTTTAGAGGATTTTTTTAACGAGCAAGAAAAAACCTAGTAATTAACTTAAGTAATGCCTAGTGGGTGAGAGGGTTAATTTGTTCAGTGTCATTTAGAATCCAGAGTTTGGATGACTGATGTTGCTTCATATTAATTTTGAGCTAAACCTACCGTGATTGGTCGAGCCGGGTCACGTGACATCCATGGAACCATTGTGCATCCGAATATCGCTGCCCCAGTCCCTAGACAGCCATAAGAAAGTACACACTACGATGGACACTCGTTACGTTTCAACCCATTATCACATAATATACTGTATATTGATGTTTGGTCTTTGTATGTTTCATCTTGGGGTTATTCTAATCACGCAGGGATGGCAAAAATACTTCTAAGATTTCCTAGAGACCCAATAAGATGAAAGGATTGGATAATATAGTTACCAATAGCTTTACTTTACTAGCTCAATTGGAAGCTTGATAAATCTTAGTTTTATTTATATTCACCAAGGTTAAGAGTTACTTATAGAGTTATTGATAGTTAATGGCAGAACCTTTAGACTTTATACATATGTTATATTATGCAATAGGCAGATTAGCACTACTGGTCATATTATGGAGAAAAACAAACATGCATGAAGCCTAAATATACATTATGTAGTTGGAGGCCAATACGAAATGTAACTCGGTATATACTTTCTTGAAGGAGACGAATAGGTTTAATTTTGGAGGTATATATACTATTTAAATAAGATATGGAAGAACACATTAAAACTGTATTTACTATATTTCTACTTGACTCTTGGCTTATATACAGTATATGGTTTACGGTATTGTACGAGTGTCAGTGTTTTTTATTTGTATTATTTCCCGTTGGAAGTAGGGCAAATATGGATGAATCTCGGACCTGTTAATCCATATATATATATATATATATATATATATATATATATATATATATATATATATATATATATATATATATATATATATATATATATATATATATATTAACAAAAATAGCCTCAAGTAACGGTAGGGATAGCTATAGCTTTCGAATCCATTGAGTAGATTTGTTTTGAAACATAAGTACACCTAACACACACACAAACTCACACACACACACACACACACACACACACACACACACACACACACACACACACACCTATTTGATGAGGTAAATCTGTACACATGTACTAACCCACACACACTCATCAAGTTACACACCCACATACTGTATATATACACACCCAACCAATCAAAGACTATCAGTCACATTCACACACACACATATGGTAATACATAACATGGGCATGCACACCAACTTCATCAAGCACAATGACAAACGGGCACTCAGTTAATTATTATCACACTCATATGGACACATATGCTGACTGACGTACTGTACAGTACATATGCGTTCATACACACCCACACACACACAGCCCCAGGCCCCGGGCGGGGAAGAGACATTTGGGCAAGTCTCCTAACGGTGTAGCCTCTGTTCACCTAGCAGTATAAATAGAAACCTGGTATAAGTGGACGAAGTTGTGACGTCCCATCTGGGGTTGGTGATCGGTTACAAGGTGAGATGGGTATCGTACTGGTCAACCTAAGCCTTCGGGTGAGACTGGTACCGTAGTGAGAATGGTATCGTACAGATTAACCCTAAGCCTTCGTTTCCAGATGTCGCCAATTGGCTAAAATACAGACTACACACACATCCACAGCCATTCCAACGATACATAAACACTTAACATGCATTTCACGCAATACATTCCCAGTTAAGGAGGCCCGATAATAATGAGCTTAGCTCGCATTGCGTGGATTCCCCTTGACGAACAAGTAAGTGAATACACGGATGTACACAATATAGTAAATATCGTAGGTATACTCACTACTGTACTGTATATTACACAATACACGGATGTACACAATATAGTAAATATCGTAGGTATACTCACTACTGTACTGTATATTACACAATATGTAAGATGGAATGTATTTTCATCTACACAAGCTATTTCCTTCTATGACTATACAGTATATGTATATAAATAACATTTGTATGATTAGATTACTGGTTTACTTTTGCTATGTAGGAGTTGATTAATTACTAAACAAACTGCTTCATTGAATTATATACTTTACAGTCATGCTATTTGTATTTCCATACATATAATCACGGATAAGGAGAGAACAAATTTGAAAAATTGTATATGTATCTTATATGAGTGATACATAGGTTTTACACCAAATATTCCTTAGTGAATACATATCAAATGAGTAATTATATAATTCAAATACAAAAACTCGTATCTAATTGTCAGTTTTTTAAGTACAATTAATAATTACTCTATTAAAGAAAGAATTAATGAAAGTGCATCTGCCCACAAATACACGCACGCACATTGTCGATAAATGTATTTCTATCAATATTCATATACCATGGCTTTGTAATATACATATACCGTGGCATTGTAATATACATATACCATGGCATTGTAATATACATATACCATGGCATTGTAATATTCATATACCATGGCATTGTAATATACATATACCATGGCATTGTAATATTCATATACCATGGCATTGTAATATACATATACCATGGCATTGTAATATACATATACCATGGCATTGTAATATACATATACCATGGCATTGTAATATACATATACCATGGCATTGTAATATACATATACCATGGCATTGTAATATACATATACCATGGCATTGTAATATTCATATACCATGGCATTGTAATATACATATACCATGGCATTGTAATATTCATATACCATGGCATTGTAATATACATATACCATGGCATTGTAATATACATATACCATGGCATTGTAATATACATATACCATATCATTGTAATATACATATTCGATGTGTACTGTATGATGGTGTCAGAATGTAAAGTGAGTATGTGTAGGAGCTAAGGCAAAACATGTCGGATATCCTAATCATTATGGATTACTGAACAGAGTGTGAAACTTCAGGTAGCATTTTGCATTGTCTGAAGTAATCTGGGAACAAAATATCACACACACACACACACACACACACACTTACAACTCCGTTCAAATGAACTATTTAACATTTTTCCTTCCTTACAGTCACCCCTGATTGGTTCAAGATATGTTTAGCTTATGGTCATAATGCTAGTTCTTAATTATGCAAACAACAATAATGTTAATCCATAATCATGCTTAGGGGGGAGCATTTACTGCCAAGTTAAATTGAACGGAATATAGTTGCACATATACAGTATAGTCACATACACAAACACACACACATACAAACACGTATTCATCAGTCTCACTCATGTATACACACTCACGTCAGTCAGACACAAATACACACTCATACTCTTAACCCCTACTGTACCATAGGGTACTACCATAAATGTACCCCCAGTACCAAGCAATGAGGCCAAAATGGCTTCAGAGGCAAGATATAACAACCTCCCACCTCAAAAGTTGATGAAACACTGACCCAGACAGCCTGTGGAAGCTTGCAGCCAACCTAAAAAGTGTTGCTAATTCCTTAGAACAGTGTTTACAAGTCATGGTACCAGCCACTGCCTGATACTGGCAGTTACAAGGACCGTATATTACTGACGGCTTGCAGCTGTCGTTGGGACTGGGAAGTGATTTATCTACTGACGGCTGGTAGCCGTCGCTGGGATTGTACGGGTTAAAGAGCAAAGCTCACCTAATCAGATATCCTCAGAATCATCATTGTCAATGTACAACAAACCCCCTATGTACAATACTAGGAGGCTGGGTTCCATATATAATGTACAACAAACCCCCTATGTACAATACTAGGAGGCTGGGTTCCATATATAATGTACAACAAACCCCCTATGTACAATACTAGGAGGCTGGGTTCCATATATAATGTACAACAAACCCCCTATGTACAATACTAGGAGGCTGGGTTCCATATATAATGTACAACAAACCCCCTATGTACAATACTAGGAGGCTGGGTTCCATATATAATGTACAACAAACCCCCTATGTACAATACTAGGAGGCTGGGTTCCATATATAATTATATATAAGCAATTTTGTGTTTTCATGGGGGTCGGGGGGAATAGTGATGTCAGGTGTGAAATCAAGAGTACCTATATAAACATATTGACACTCACAGTCGGAGCCGCGGCGGTCGAGTGGAGAGCACGCTCACATGTGAATCTTCTTGACCTGGGTTCGATCCCAGCCAAGGCAGACATTTAGTGGGTGTGGTAGTACGCCCTAGTGTGTTTCGACATGGTCGCACCAAGTCGGGGGACACCTCGACGACATATACAGACTAAACACACTTAAGAAAGCCACTCCAGCAGCTTCCTCTCTCTCCAACACCCCTTTTCCCCTCTCTACACTCTTTAGAAAATAGGAAAAGTAGAAAGTAGCCACGAGGTGTGCCTTTGTAAAGGCTTATCCCTCAATAACCTCACCTGACCTGACCAGTCAAACCCAATCCCTTTGTCCTGCTATTTGTGGAGGTGCCAGTTTCTCTAATAACTATTCCCAATAATATCTAGCCCCATGGAAAGCAAATGGGTATCTTGCCTATCACATAATGCTCTATATGTTAGTAATTGAAAATAAAGAACATTGGTAATAACAAAGATAATTTATATAACCGGAACAAAAAAATTAATTGAAAATGGACTCATCTCATCAACTCCGATGAAGTTGCCAACAACCACCAGATATTTTTGCCTGGTTCAAATTTATATATGTTAATTATAGGCTATTTCGTGACATATTCCATTAAAACTTCGTCCACAGATGTATTACAATATTATCTAAGCGCCAATTACTATTTGGTGTGATATAAAACAGGTAAAATATGAAAAATACTTTGTATGGACATGCAAAATTATAAATATATATACACTAGTGTACCATTTAATAGCTGCGTTTTCCATCACCCTCGCTGATAATCTATTGGGCTTGTGGCAAAAAATACGAAAATGTATCTGTGATATCTGAGACAAGTTTACATACAGTATTCTCATCGACCAGCATTACTGCTTCATAATTATCAGCCAGCTTATAATACCCATATACTGTATAATAATTAATTATCACTAAATCAATACGCTACACCATGTAGGAAGTCTTGTAGAGAAAGGTAACACAATTAGAATACAATACAAGATAAACTAAAGCACAAATAAAATAGAATTGAATAGAATTGAAAAGTCGCTAGATAGTCCCCAGACACTAAAAACTTGCATGTCACTAGAAAATATGGTAAAGCATCAAGAATAATCTTTAGCTATCGAAACATCTCCACAATTCCTTAAAAAGGTAAACAAATCTCTTTAACCCTTGTCTAGCGGGGGGTTTTGGGCTTATTTGGGCATATTCAGGCCCTCCTGCATGATAAATCAAGTATCTGCATGAAAACAAATGTATTTAGCAAAAAACTAGGCGCTAAAAGCTTCAAAATGAGACCAGAACGAGCTACGTAGCACTCGTGGTTCTTATACAGTGATACCAGTAACATGGGAGTTTAGCATATAGCAGCATATTTTTCCCAGCTATGCTCACTACTGGCTACACTGCCGGCCTCTCGAGAACACAGGGAACATAAGTTAATGGGCGGCGGTAAGCCTTGGGAGACGGCTAACTGGCCCGCTGCACTCCCGGCCATTTGCACTCGATTGTAGCCCTTTAAAAGCCCTAATAATGCTCCTAACTTGCTGCAAATTGGAACCGGACTTAAGTCCGACCCCGATCTTTAAGGGTTAACATCGCTAGAAATCATCATATCTTGATGTCGCTAGACGGAAGTGATTCACAGGATCTAGCGGTAACCGCTACATTTGCACCATCGTACAAGACCATTCACTCCGGTTATTATGAACAAGGCCAGATTTCGAAACTATTACAATTAGTTCAAAGTTCCGAGATCAGATTGGTTTAGGAATCGATTTACACAATTACAGACCCATTAGTTTCGAAAACATTCACATTAAACGTTACTTAGAGGGTTAAATAAACGAAGTATTCCTCTCTCGAGATTGTCCAAACAATGGTGCTGCTGTTGTTGTTGTTTAATCTACGACAACAAACGCTAATATTTACCTCGTATATTCAGGTTTTGGCGAACATTTTGGAGTTCCCACTAGTATATTAGAACATATTTATAATTTTCACACTCTCATTATAAGTATCAAAACTCACTTGTTTAGGTAAAAATACACAAAAGCCCAATTTCGAATGATCATGAATGACTTTACTTTGGTGTATGTTTGGGCTATTTTAAGACTACATTTAGATCGATAGATTTTGTTTACACTCGCCAATGAAATATGATAACTTGCTTTCAGATATATACTTAAAACCCAAAATGATTGACTTCTTCGCTTCCTCAAACCAGGATGTTGGAAAACGCGGCTAATATACTTGATTAGAAAACTTGGTGTTAGAGAAAACTATTTTTTTTTCAAATGTCTTCGTCAAAAACCTGATGCAGTTAGACAGATAGACGGTAAGAGAGAAAGATAGTCTAGTTCTATTTGTAGTATAGGCTAACCTTAGTAATGAAGTTTACAAACAACATTACATTATTTATATACAGTAAAAGTACAGCGGAGTCAAGATGGCGTCTATATACTAACTTTGTGGTAACTCTGCTATATAAACTTACCCACACTTGGATTTACGAAGGGCTAATCGACTTTCTGCACATAAATGCCAATTTAGCAAGCTTAATGCTAGATCTAGAAGGTCAGATGAAGGTATTGAGGGATAAGCCTTTACAACGGCACCTTGTAGCTACTTTCTACTTTTTCCTATTTTCTGAATGCTTCCTCCTTATTGTTGACAGCAGTAGAACAAGCGTGAGTAAACCAAGACTTGTTTGCATTAGTCTGAGAGAAAGAAAATGGAATGTATGCCTCCATGCCCGATAGGATTACCTCAGTAATGCGTTCAGCACTCTCCGAGGGTCACCGGCCACAGAAACAAACATCATTTCATGGGAATTCAAAGAAGTAATGCCGGAGAGCCTCCCAGTCGGTAGTGCCAAAGTGCCACAAGCGCTGCTGGCTGGGAGGATCAGATGGCCGTACTGGAGAGATAGGACAGGTGACAGAGATAAAATTATGGTCGGAGGAGCCCAAAGGAGAGAAAAGAACGACAGGCATTTTGGCTCGAACGTCCCTTGATTTTGGCCCTGTCACTCTTTCAACTATGGGGGAGGCACTCGCTATAGGCAGTTATGCCTTTTGCCTCCCTCAATCACATAGAAAAAAAAAAAAAAAAAGTATAAGAAGAAGGGATAGAAGATAGAAACAAGTCAAGAATGTTAGACCGATCTCCGAAGCAATCTGGGATACGGGTCGGTTGCTGGACCAGCTGCTCTAGGTTATTTAGTATAGAAGAGACATAGGCTTGTTCACCAGGTTGGTCAGTAGAATGAGAGGAGAGCCAATGGCAGTGGTGAATGTTGAAATATCTTAAGATGGAGATTTCTGAGAAAGAAAAATTGATAGAATGTGTTCCACTCTAGTGTTTAGATAGTCAAAGAATTTGGGAAAGTCGGTAGAAGTAAGGGAAAGATAGACAGCACAGAAATATGTAGTGTGAGGATGACAGGATAGTTTGAGCCATAAAGTTGAGAATTCAGAGGAGTCGAACTCGGGAACACCAGAGCAAGTGAGTTTGTTGTGCACGTATGCACACCATCAGCTTTTGGCTTTGAAACTAAGATAGAGAAAGTAGGAGCATACAGAGAAGTGGCTGCTGGAAGTTGCTTCAGACACCTGAGTTTCAGGGAGGAAAAGTAGATCAGGTTTATAAGAGGAGAGATGGTGTTCAACATAGGGAAAATTAGAGGAATGGCCACAAATGTTGCAAAAGTTAATAGTAAGAGTAACAGGCCGAGGTCCAGAGAATTTTGAGGGGTCGTCATGGGAAGGTCGGGCGGGTGCGGGAGCATTTATGATCCCCCCCCCCCCCTGGGGAATCCGAGGCTGGGCTATTGTTCATAATTTATCTGAAAATTTTATTGTGGAAGAAGGAAGTGTGGCGTGCATGTTAAGTGTAGTAAAGTGGATAGGAGGAGGAGGTGTTTGTGAGAGCTAGCTGGATTACTCTCAGTGTAAGTGAGGCACAAAGAAAATCAGTAAGAGAGGCCAAGCAAATGAAATAGGAGTTCCAGCGACTCTTTATCAAATGCCTATAGCCTCTCCTGGGTCTAGTCCTGTTCGATTGGTGCCTACAATCTTCCCCTGTTTGTTCTTGTTAACGTATGCAAAGCTGCACTGATTTACAAGGCAACCCTGTTTAGTTGAGAGTGAAATATGGGCACCATTTCCCTACTTCACTTTACTATATCGAAATAATTTCAAATGATTTTTTGTACATTAAGTACATGATAAGTAAAATAATGTGTTAGTGACCAATAGCATTAATGTTTCCTTTCTTTCTTTCAGACGGGTGGGACCCTGGCCATGACTCAGTATGTGGTGCTCACTGTACTGGTGCTCCTGGCGTCCTTCCCTTCCCCAACCACTCCTGACCCTGATCACCCACACCTCTCCCTCTCCCCAAACCCCACCAGCCACCATGGGCTACAGTCACCTCCCCCAACCCCTACCCAATTTACCTTTCCATTCCCAAGTACACAACTGAGTATGCGACGAGGCAGGAAGTTGGAAACCATGTTTATTCCAAGAAATAGATTGAAATCGCTGCCATCATCATTGATATCATCATCATCATCACCAAGTACCTCATTTAGCCATCACCCTAGACCATCATTATCACCATCATTATCCCAAATCATTAGGGAGCATGAAGACCCTCTAATAACTGATACCCCAAATCCCCACACTACCTCCTTGGACCCCTCTTCCCCAACTTTCGTGCCTTCTCCTGTGGACCGCTTATTGTTCAATGATGACACACTCTCGAACCTGGCCACTAGAGAAGATCTCGCTCGTCTTCTGCTGCCACCCCACCAACACCTTGCTCGAGATGGAAGTAACAGTGATGGTGATGTCGAATTTTCAGATTTGGCAGAAGGGTTTAGAAAGGTTGCCAATGCTACAGACACCATCACCCCAGAAGAATTCAATAGCATCTTGACTCGGTAAGCTGAGTTGAATGTATTTCCATCTTGCTTGAATTAAATTGAAGAGCGAGTCTCTCAGTTATGAGCATGTGTCAATGGTGTTGTAGCAACGCAAAGGCCTAAATGAAGATCACCTGGAGTTTCTATTATCGGTGAATGTTAAGGTATAAATTTTAACCACTTCAATGGAAACACATTTTTGTAGTACTCTCAGTAGTTTGATATTACGATACATAATTACAGTTTTATCAAGATAATAAGAGGTTAAGCTTACTGGTATATTTCTTATGTTTGCTTTCAATTATTAGTAACATAATATGTGCTGCTTCAGTCATACAGTACATGAACATTCTTGATTTTTTGTTTAAATATTTAGTGTTTACCACATACAGTTGCTAAATTTCATGTTTTATTTCATATTAATTTTTGCATATTACATCAATATTTATTCTTCAGATTTAGCCTAGATGCTCTGCAAGCCACCCAAATAGCGGAGCGTCTAGGTTTGGCTGGCTCCGGTGTGGCAGAGTTGGAGGAGGAGCTAAGACTTGGAGGTGACCTGCAGGGCCCAGGGGGACCTCTCGACCGACCTCGGGCCTTACCCCTCGGTCGTAACCCTCGCACAGCATCACCAGCTAGGTCGCAAGGTCAGTGTCTGTAGACTTACTAGAGTCTTGTAGCACTTGCGAGTCCCCAAGACTATTGAATACAGGTTTGAGATCTTGGTTGCTTCATTTTTGCTGCACTAGAAGGCAACATGTGCTTTGGTAAGTGTTTTAATTCTGTCATCACTGCATCTTCTATTTTGGACCACAGTATCAAGTATGTACTCTAATGTGAGAAAGGTGCCTCGATTATCTAAAGTAAGGACAAATTTCCAGTTCTCTTGACCCAGCATAAAAATGCGTCCATAGTTGGGGGGACCATGAGCCCGCTGGTAGACAACTCTTGATTTTGTGTATTGATACAGAAGCTGAGATTATGATAAGCTGATTCTTAGGAGAAAGAGGTACAGTTGGTCAAAGTTCCAGCTGACCCACCCTCGCTCTGGGGCTCGCAGAATTAGCTGGCAATACTGGTGTAGTGGTGCAGGGATACCACTTGCCATTAATGTGTTACCTGTGTCTGTACTGTATATTACTGCAAATTAGTTGTGGTGAAATTAATAAAATATAGATTAGACTGTAATGTTCACGTTGTGAAGACTAAATGCTCCTTCATTAAGCAGCCACCAATAACACAGAAATATGTATTCTTATACAATCGAGTAAAGTGTGTTGTGGCAGCCAGCAGGTTTTATATGCGTTGCCAATCAGTGGATATAATAACATGAATATTTAAGCAAATCTACGAACTTTGGGTGAATGTTTGGGATCATACATAGCGATGTATGCATTTTTATTTGAGATAGGCTTACTTTCCCTTGTTTAGTACATGTTCTAACAATGATATAGCCGAAATCAGATCTACCAATCCCAATCATTGTAAGACACACCTCCTTCCTACACCAGTATTGCCAGATAATTCAGCGAGCCCCAGAGCGAGGGTGGGTCAGCTGGAACTTTACCAACTGTACATCAGGGTATTCACAAACATAATGTTCGCTTTAGCTCCTTTGTTAGTTGTTTCTCCCTGAGTGAATTTATATTTTATAATTTTATAATTTGTTTGTGTATTTGAATTAATTTTCAAGGCCAAATTAATATGTGCCTTTCATCGAAACTTAACAATAAAAATGTTCATGATTAGCCTGGTCCTCCTCTTTCTCCCAAGACTACGACTCCCAAGGAACAAGCATGTTTCTCAAGTATGCTGAATCTAGTATGGAAAAAGAACATTGCAGGGTTTCTAGTGCTTGGGAAACCAGAGCATAGGTATCAGCATATTACAGTTCAATTAAGTGGTTGATTATTATGTTTGTTCTGCCCTGAAGTTGCTCAAAGTTGAAAATATTTACATCCAATTCCTATATGATAATATCATCTTCCTCTTGGACCGATTGACTAGATATATGTGTGATTGCAGCCAGGAAGATGTAAAAGATCACTGAAACCAGAACACATCCCTGCTGCACTTGCACCCTTATTTCAAAGATCTTCGACTTATATTTATCATCCAAAGTAGCTCATGATTGACAGTATTGAAGGTCTTTGATAGATATGTGAAAGCATTGACCATAATATTTATACTGCTCACAGCATTTTTTATTGAAGTTGGCAAGCCACGAAAATCATATACATGGTGTTACATTCACATTTGGATTCGTACTGAGCCTCTGAAAGTATTCCATCCACAATATATTTCAGGAACTGTAATAGTAGAACGCTCACAGGTATCTTACCAGCAACTGAGACCACTGAGATATCTGAAATGTTCCTACAATTTGAGCATTATTCCTTCTTCTTGTAGATGGTGATAATATTTATATCTTTCCATTTCTTTGGGACATTTTGCATTGCTGATGCAGGATGGATACGTTGCCTTCCTCCAAACATGGTGATACGTCAAGGTCATGGGAAACGTATTCAGCACAAGAGGGTCGGTTGTGTTAGTGTGGTTGAGCAGGTTAATGAGTTCACCCCATTACGCTGTCATAAGAAGTTGTGCCATATATAAATTTGAATGAGTCACAGAATCATCCGCATCAACATAATCATGAATTGTACAGGCATTATTTGTCCACCATATACCGTAGTTTGCATTATGCATTTTTCGTAGAGCAACATGGGATTGGCAGTATTAGGGTTGTTAAGCGGTGCAATGTTGAGCATGATTTGTACACGAAGAAGAGCACCTGTTACATTTAAGCTGTCATTAAATCAGTCCTAATGATGTCTGATGGCATAACACAAAGAATTCACAGCTAGTTTATGTATTCAGGTTCGTATTGTGTTCTATGTTTCACTGACAGGTGTGTCATTGGTGGCCTCTGGTAATGGAGGAATCTCTGCAAAACTCTCAGCTCACTTTTGCTGCCGGTCATCTCTCACCCGCAGTTTATTTTGATAATTGGCTTCTTGCACGAGATAGGTAGACTCTGTTTAGTAAGGTAAAACACAAAAAAGTAATTAATAAAAGATTGGTTCTGTGTTTTAGGGGGTAACCCTGCCTCAGAGTCCCCAGGGGGGGGGGGAGGGGAACAACAAATGCCCCCATATTCATATGACTTTTCCCAAACAACCACTCAATATTTTTCAGACTACAGCCGGTCACTTTTACCATCAACTTTTGCAGTATTTGCACTCTTACCGCTATCTTTCCCTCTGTTGAAGACCACTTTTCTTCCAACAGACCTGATCTTCTTTTTCTCACTGAGACCTAAGTGTCTGAATCAACTGCCAGAAGGCCCTACTCTGTATCCTCCTACTTTCTTTATCCTAGTTTCAAAGCCAAAGGTGGACTCTTTCGTCTCTGTCTCTCCTCTAACGTCTTCCCTTCATGCTGGAAGTTTGCTCTCATTCAACCTGTCCCAAAGAAGGGTGACCGCTCTCAACCCTCCAACTATCGTCCAATTGCTCTCATCTCTTGTATCTCTAAAGTTTTTGAAACTATTCTTGCTTCCAAATTTCTTAAGCATTTCTCTTCCCATAATCTACTCTCAGATCGCCAGTATGGATTCCTCAAGGGTCGCTCTACTGGTGATCTTCTTTTATATCTTACTAACTCTTGGTCATCCTCCTTTCGGGACTTCGGTGAGACCTTTTCTATTGCACTAGACATATCTAAGGCCTTTGATAGAGTCTGGCACAAATCTTTAATTTCTAAACTACCCTCCTTCTGTGCCTTTGTCTCTAATTTTCTTTCCGGCCGTTCAATAGCTTCGGTTGTGGACGGCCATCGCTCACTTCCTCATCCTATCAACTCCGGTGTTCCTCAGGGCTCTGTCCTATCTCCTTTTATCTTTCTAATTTTCATAAATGATCTTCTCAACTGTACCTCCAATCCCATCCATTCATATGCAGAGGACTCTACCTTACACTACTCGATTAGTTTTCCAGAACTCCCCAGCCAGCAGTCCCTCAAAAGTAAATGTAATGAAGCCGTAGAACACTTATCTTCTGTTCTAACTACTATTTCCAATTGGGGTAGAGAAGCTCTTGTTGCCTTTAATGCTTCCTAAGCCCAATTTCTCCATCTGTCTACCCATCCAGAACTCCCAGCGGACTATCCCTTATTCTTCAACAATACAAAGATCTATCCTTCTCTTCTCTCAATATTCTTGGTGTCTCTTTTTCTTCTGCTCTCACTTGGAAGGACCATATTACTAGTCTTGCTAAGGCAGCCTCCCAGAAGCTGGGTGTGCTCAACCGCCTCAAGGGGTTCTTACCCCTGCCCAGCTTCTTGCTCTGTACAGGGGCACAGTGTGTCCTTGTATTGAGTATTGTTCACATGTGTGGGGAGGATCCTCTCACACCGCGCTCCTATACAAAGTAGAAAGGAAAGCCTTTGGTATCATTAACTCCCGTCCACTCACCAACTCTCTGCAATCTCTCTCTATCCGCCGCAATGTTGGATCTCTCTCGCTATTCTATCGCTACTATAATAATCAGTGTTCCTCGGAGCTCTCCCAGTGTATACCACCTCCTCTATGTAGGGTACATGGTACCCGTCTTGCAACACGTAAATCCCACCCCTACTCTGTGCATCTCTCTAACCCAAGAGTGAAACGTTACTCTCAGACTTTCTTCTATTCAACAGCTGAGTTCTGGAACTCTCTCCCAGAATCAGTCTTTCCCTCTTCCTATGACTTAAATTGCTTCAAACTCCGTGTGTCTAGGCATATTGGCTCGAAAGTCCCCTGATTTTGGCCCTGTCACTCTTCCAACTCTGGGGGAGGCAGTCGCTACAGGCATTTCTGCATTTTGCCTCCCTCACTCACATAGAGAAAAACAAATTTGCACAACAAACTCACTTGCTCTCATGTTTCCAACTTTGATAATTCTGAATTCTCAACTACATAGCTCAAACTTTCATGCCACTCTCAAACTAAATATTTCTGTGCAGTCTATCTGCAGTTTGCTCTCATTGAACTTGTTCCAAAGAAGGGTGACCACTCTCAACCCTCCAACTATTGTCTTATCCACTACTATGCCAATGACTTTATCTTACACTATTCAACTAGATTTACAATACGACCCACCATGCAATTACTTCAAAACTCATGTTAATATGGTACTTAAGGGGGTAGGTTAATATGGTACTTAAGGGGGTAGGTTAATATGGTACTTAAGGGGGTAGGTTAATATGGTACTTAAGGGGGTAGGTTAATATGGTACTTAAGGGGGTAGGTTAATATGGTACTTAAGGGGGTAGCTTAATATGGTACTTAAGGGGGTAGGTTAATATGGTACTTAAGGGGGTAGGTTAATATGGTACTTAAGGGGGTAGGTTAATATGGTACTTAAGGGGGTAGGTTAATATGGTACTTAAGGGGGTAGGTTTATATGGTACTTAAGGGGGTAGGTTAATATGGTACTTAAGGGGGTAGGTTAATATGGTACTTAAGGGGGTAGGTTATTAAGGAGGTAGGTTAATATGGTACTTAAGGGGGTAGGTTAATATGGTACTTAAGGGGGTAGGTTTATATGGTACTTATGGGGGTAGCTTAATATGGTACTTAAGGGGGTAGGTTAATATGGTACTTAAGGGGGTAGGTTAATATGGTACTTAAGGTGGTAGGTTTATATGGTACTTAAGGGGGTAGGTTTATATGGTACTTAAGGGGGTAGGTTTATATGGTACTTATGGGGGTAGGTTAACATGGTACTTAAGGGGGTAGGTTAATATGGTACTTAAGGGGGTAGGTTAATATGGTACTTAAGGGGGTAGGTTAATATGGTACTTAAGGGGGTAGGTTTATATGGTACTTAAGGGGGTAGGTTAATATGGTACTTAAGGGGGTAGGTTTATATGGTACTTAAGGGGGTAGGTTTATATGGTACTTATGGGGGTAGGTTAATATGGTACTTAAGGGGATAGGTTAATATGGTACTTAAGGGGGTAGGTTAATATGGTACTTAAGGTGGTAGGTTTATATGGTACTTATGGGGGTAGGTTAATATGGTACTTAAGGGGGTAGGTTAATATGGTACTTAAGGGGGTAGGTTAATATGGTACTTAAGGGGGTAGGTTAATATGGTACTTAAGTGGGTAGGTTTATATGGTACTTATGGGGGTAGCTTAATATGGTACTGAAGGGGGTAGGTTAATATGGTACTTAAGGGGGTAGGTTAATATGGTACTTAAGGGGGTAGGTTAATATGGTACTTAAGGGGGTAGGTTAATATGGTACTTAAGGGGGTAGGTTTATATGGTACTTATGGGGGTAGCTTAATATGGTACTTAAGGGGTAGGTTAATATGGTACTTAAGGGGGTAGGTTAATATGGTACTTAAGGGGGTAGGTTATTAAGGAGGTAGGTTAATATGGTACTTAAGGGGGTAGGTTTATATGGTACTTATGGGGGTAGCTTAATATGGTACTTAAGGGGGTAGGTTAATATGGTACTTAAGGGGGTAGGTTAATATGGTACTTAAGGGGGTAGGTTATTAAGGAGGTAGGTTAATATGGTACTTAAGGGGGTAGGTTATTAAGGAGGTGGGTTAATATGGTACTTAAGGGGGTAGGTTAATATGGTACTTAAGGGGGTAGGTTAATATGGTACTTAAGGGGGTAGGTTAATATGGTACTTAAGGGGGTAGGTTAATATGGTACTTAAGGGGTAGGTTTATATGGTACTTAAGGTGGTAGGTTAATATGGTACTTAAGGGGGTAGGTTAATATGGTACTTAAGGGGGTAGGTTTATATGGTACTTATGGGGGTAGCTTAATATGGTACTTAAGGGGGTAGGTTAATATGGTACTTAAGGGGGTAGGTTAATATGGTACTTAAGGGGGTAGGTTATTAAGGAGGTAGGTTAATATGGTACTTAAGGGGGTAGGTTTATATGGTACTTAAGGGGGTAGGTTAATATGGTACTTAAGGGGGTAGGTTAATATGGTACTTATGGGGGTAGCTTAATATGGTACTTAAGGGGGTAGGTTAATATGGTACTTAAGGGGGTAGGTTAATATGGTACTTAAGGGGGTAGGTTATTAAGGAGGTAGGTTAATATGGTACTTAAGGGGGTAGGTTATTAAGGAGGTAGGTTAATATGGTACTTAAGGGGGTAGGTTAATATGGTACTTAAGGGGGTAGGTTAATATGGTACTTAAGGGGGTAGGTTAATATGGTACTTAAGGGGGTAGGTTAATATGGTACTTAAGGGGGTAGGTTTATATGGTACTTAAGGGGGTAGGTTTATATGGTACTTATGGGGGTAGGTTAATATGGTACTTAAGGGGATAGGTTAATATGGTACTTAAGGGGGTAGGTTTATATGGTACTTATGGGGGTAGGTTAATATGGTACTTAAGGGGATAGGTTAATATGGTACTTAAGGGGGTAGGTTTATATGGTACTTATGGGGGTAGGTTAATATGGTACTTAAGGGGATAGGTTAATATGGTACTTAAGGGGATAGGTTAATA
The DNA here is from genome assembly GCA_032716605.1 of Paralithodes platypus. Classification (NCBI taxonomy): domain Eukaryota; kingdom Metazoa; phylum Arthropoda; class Malacostraca; order Decapoda; family Lithodidae; genus Paralithodes; species Paralithodes platypus. The sequence continues at coordinate 45,188,885 of CM064552.1, read as the reverse complement.
TGGTACTTAAGGGGGTAGGTTAATATGGTACTTAAGGGGGTAGGTTTATATGGTACTTAAGGGGGTAGGTTTATATGGTACTTATGGGGGTAGGTTAATATGGTACTTAAGGGGGTAGGTTAATATGGTACTTAAGGGGGTAGGTTTATATGGTACTTATGGGGGTAGGTTAATATGGTACTTAAGGGGATAGGTTAATATGGTACTTAAGGGGGTAGGTTAATATGGTACTTAAGGGGGTAGGTTTATATGGTACTTATGGGGGTAGGTTAATATGGTACTTAAGGGGGTAGGTTAATATGGTACTTAAGGGGGTAGGTTTATATGGTACTTATTGGGGTAGGTTAATATGGTACTTAAGGGGATAGGTTAATATGGTACTTAAGGGGGTAGGTTAATATGGTACTTAAGGGGGTAGGTTTATGTGGTACTTATGAGGGTAGGTTAATATGGTACTTAAGGGGATAGGTTAATATGGTACTTAAGGGGGTAGGTTAATATGGTACTTAAGGGGGTAGGTTTATATGGTACTTATGGGGGTAGGTTAATATGGTACTTAAGGGGGTAGGTTAATATGGTACTTAAGGGGGTAGGTTAATATGGTACTTTAGGGGGTAGGTTAATATGGTACTTAAGGGGGGTAGGTTAATATGGTACTTAAGGGGGTAGGTTAATATGGTACTTAAGGGGGTAGGTTTATATGGTACTTATGGGGGTAGCTTAATATGGTACTTAAGTGGGTAGGTTAATATGGTACTTAAGGTGGTAGGTTAATATGGTACTTAAGGGGGTAGGTTATGGTACTTAAGGGGTAGGTTTATATGGTACTTATGGGGGTAGGTTAATATGGTACTTAAGGGGTAGGTTAATATGGTACTTAAGGGGGTAGGGTAGGTTAATATGGTACTTAAGGGGGTAGGTTATTAAGGAGGTAGGTTAATATGGTACTTAAGGGGGTAGGTTAATATGGTACTTAAGGGGGTAGGTTAATATGGTACTTAAGGGGGTAGGTTAATATGGTACTTAAGGGGGTAGGTTAATATGGTACTTAAGGGGGTAGGTTAATATGGTACTTAAGGAGGTAGGTTAATATGGTACTTAAGGGGGTAGGTTATTAAGGAGGTAGGTTAATATGGTACTTAAGGGGGTAGGTTAACATGGTACTTAAGGGGGTAGGTTATTAAGGAGGTAGGTTAATATGGTACTTAAGGGGGTAGGTTATTAAGGGGGTTGGTTATTAAGGGGGTAGGTTAATGATATTGTCCGACAGGTTGGGAGAGAGCTATTTTACTCACTGAGCTGTGTTGGGCAGGGTATCCACTCGACCTTCCGCTCATGGTCGAGTGGATACCCTGCCCAACTCCCGCAAACATACCTCGGTGAGTGGGATGTTAAATGTTTGTTTATTTCTGTATTTCTTTATTATTTTGTTGTTGTTTCATCCTAAGGCCTCCATTAAGGTTTAAAAAAAAAAAAAAAAAAAAAAAAATCAAGATCCCCCTTCAAAATGAATTTGTACATTTTTCGTTAGACAAATGTCTGGGCCAAAAGCCAGTTCCTCCACTATTACAGATAGGCTTGAGTTGTCCAGGCAGAATGTAAACATCCAAGAGGTGACCAGGTTGACCATGGAGCATGATGATGAACATCTACAGTATATAACGGGGAAGGTAGTTGCTGTCTTTGGACACCCTTCTCCCTCATGTTTAGCCCCATTAGTTATGAGATTTTAAGACGTTCACCTCATTAGTTTTGCGATTTTCAGACCTTTTGCCCCATTTATTTGCCAATATTTAGAACTTTCGAGCCATTTATGTATCAATATTTTCCTGGCGAGTGATAGTGAGCCTGTAGTTAGGAGAAATCGGCCTGAACATTTTTCTACCAAATAATGCACACATATATCTAGAAGGGAGATCTTGAGGATGATTTTTTAAGCTTGATAGAGGTCTAGGAAGGAAACTAAAAAAATACTAAATACTAAAATAAATCTACCCCTAAATAAAGCCTCCCCCCTTAACCATTTATTCTCCCCAGGATTGTCTGCTACTACCCGAAGAATCTTCATGGGTGACCCAAGTTTATGCTACTCCGGGACCTGTGAGTTTTTCCTGATGTGCTGGCTGCGTGGTGGCCTCATTGATGGAGGTTGTGGAGGGTTTTTGTTTGCCTGTTGCTCCCAATCCACCCAACGAGGCCAGCGAGGCCACCAGTCTTACCGCCAGGATACCTCGGGACTCACACCGGTAGACTACGGCCCTATCAGAAATGATCACGGTAAGAATGTACTGTAGACTACGGCCCTATCAGAAACGATCACGGTAAGAATTTAATGTAGACTACGGCCCTATCAGGAACCATTACAGTAAGAATGTACTGTAGACTACGGCCCTATCAGAAACGATCACGGTAAGAATGTACTGTAGACTACGGCCCTATCAGGAACCATCACGGTAAGAATGTACTGTAGACTACGGCCCTATCAAGAACCATCACAGTAAGAATGTACTGTAGACTACGGCCCTATCAGGAACCATCACAGTAAGAATGTACTCTAGACTATGGCCCTATCAGGAACCATCACAGTAAGAATGTACTGTAGACTACGGCCCTATCAGGAACCATCACAGTAAGAATGTACTGTAGACTACGGCCCTATCAAGAACCATCACAGTAAGAATGTACTGTAGACTACGGCCCTATCAGGAACCATTACGGTAAGAATGTACTGTAGACTACAGCCCTATCAGGAGTTACTTAAGAAGTGCGTGCGGAGTTACATGGAGGGATAGACAGACGAATGAGGAAGTAAGAAGGAGGTGTGGTTTGGAGGTAGATGTGCTGGAAAGTGTGAAAACGAACACCTTGAGCTGGTTCGGCCATATGGAATGTATGGGAAGCGAGAGAATGACTAAGAGGGTGTACGAGAGAGAGGTAGAAGGACAGAGAGGGAGATGTAAATCGAAGGAGAGGTGGAAGGATGGAGTGAGGAAATATATGGATGAAGGCGGTGCTGGTTGGGAGGAGGGGCGTCGACTGACTGGGGACAGAGGTGCATGGGGTCGGTTCGTTCGTGGCCACCCTTTCGGGGATCACGGCGTCAGGCAATAGACAGATACTGTAGATAGAACTTTGTCTAAGCTGAAATTTCACACAAATTTAACACATGCTATTAATGAAATAATTTGAAATCCTTGATATATATATATATATATATACTGTATACTTGAATACTATGTGTAATAAATGTTGTGGTGTACAGTATGAGACAATAATTAGTGTATGTTTTAGGTTGTGGTTTGAGTGTGAGCAGCCGCCTCACTGCTCAGCGGAGAATTGTTGGTGGTTCAGAGGCAGGGTTCGGGTCCTTCCCATGGCAGGTCAGTTCAACACTTGTTTACCAACCATATGACATTAGTTCCCCTCTAGCTCATTTACATTGGCTTTTTATAATCAGCTTTAATATTTGTAGCATTGCACTTATGTATACATTTTACAATACTTTTTTCATAATCTTAACCTACATTATGTTGTTCAAAAAAACTTTAACATGATAACTTTAAAGGTTGAACTTGATAATCCTTAAATTATAAAAGTATATTTGCAAGAATAATATATAATTATTTACTAATTACTTTATAGTCAGTATTGTAGAGCCTTGCTTCTTACCCCTAGCAGCAATGTATTGTTTTCTTACTAAGCACTGACTTACACTTAGACACCTAGGTTATTTGTTCAAGCTTTTACCGAATTAGACTAACTTGTTTTAACAGTCTGGTGCCGCATTATTTTTATAGCAGGTTGCAACTCGGACAGACTTGGACCAGTTATGTGGACGACGACCCGGAAACAAGAGAACAATATGAGCAGTGAACTAAGACCTGTTGGCATCACTTGGGTGCCAACACCTTACAAAGCCGGTTGTGTGCCTGATATACTATATATGTATAAAATGATGAGTGAATCAAGATATGTTTGGGAGAATTGATGAGAGAGGAATGTGACTGCAACAGTATAATATTCATAGATGAAGTAAGGAGAGAAAACTAATATTATTGTAGATAGATTAAAGAAGTATATTAGTTATGTAGATAATTGAGCAGCTAAGCTGGACGCATGCATGGCAGTACAACAGAATATATTCTTGATATTTGTTATAGATTACTTCAAACAACCTGTGTAGCAAGTTCTCAAGCAAGTACTGGAAATGTATAGTACAGAACACCTCACATATTGAGTGTTTAAGTATTATCATTGTCTTGAATGGGTGCAATAAAAATTACTATCTTTAATGCATATACAGACAGTTTTATGATATCTTTGATAATACTCTATCCCTCAACGTAGTATAAAATATATTCATGTAACACCAAAGATGTAAACGACTGGTGTGTTTCAGAAATGTCCACAGAGTGAGGTTTGCAGACCTGTTCTTCTTATTACCAGGCAGCGTTCATGACATTCATTATATATCTTAGATTCAGTAATCGGTCTAAAGCGAATAATACCAATACAGCTATAGTTTACTAAAAATATCAAAGCTGTGTGATATATGACAGTCCATGCCATCCTTCTTTCTCCCTGTTGTATATTTGCCCCCGCACATGTGCCTGCTTCAAGACATTCTAGATTAGCTATCCAAATCAAGTAACGTGTATAAATAAAGTGTCGTCATCTTGTGTGGCAGAAAGGAAGCAACCAACACCTTGAGGCTCCATAGTGACCATCTATTAGCACCCGACATCTCCAAGCTTCAATCGATAATATCTGGGCCTCGTAAGAGTTACAGGTTACTGAGCAGCCTACACTCCTGAGGTTGAGACAAAATGAATAGATAAAAATAATAAATAAACATCCAACTATTCCTTTTCTACTGCAGGAGAACAACATTCAGACACAAAGCAACCTTTGAGGTGTGCGGCAGAGAAACTGCTGCTCCAATCAGGTGATCCAGTCAGATGCACTACATTATGTTGAATACAATTATTGATCCTCTTAAGAAGCTTATAACATCTGGAAGAGTAATATAAAAACAACAATTAATGTGTATTTCAGTTTTTAATGTCGCATTGCTTATGGCCTATAATTCTAGTCTTATTTCCTGGTTATACTGACATGTATCCTAAAAGAGAGCAATGCAGTACTCGCCTTTCCCTATCAACTTGCAGTGTAGATTATATCAAGCCCCATTCGAAATCTGCAAAAGCGGCATTATCAACACTTTTTCTTGAACATAACAATTTGGCGAGTGCTTAATTAAATAAAGTGCAACCAACTAGCAGGTAATGCATCTACCAGTATCCCAAAGCTTCATACCTTTAGACCCTCAAACACATAACATTGCCTATTTCATAGTAAACAACATAGCTCACCTCATCAGAAAATAATAATAATAATAATAATAATAATAATAATAATAATAATAATAGTATTATTATTAATGTTAATAATAATAATAATAATAATAATAATAATAATAATAATATTATTATTATTAATGTTAATAATAATAATAATAATAATAATAATAATAATAATATTAATAATAATATAATTTATGATAATAGTATCTTAATTCCCGACTCAAATAATACATTTTAATGAATATAAACATCGGTCCATATTTCAAGAACACACTATATAAGCCTAGTTCTAATATTACACAGTACAGTATTTAATGTTACGGCTGTGTTCAACAACTCCATCCAATGCTTCCTTAGCTTGGATTGGAATCTCATGCTTGAGGAGAGCATTTTTTGGATTAATCCACTTAATGTTGCCTCCGTGCAACAGATAAAGCTATATACAAGATTCCAGAGTTCTTCCTCACAAGTTCTAAGGTAAATAGAAGCAAACAAAAAACTAGTACTCTCATACTTGGAAAGACCCAAGAAATGTTTCGGTATACTGTGATGAGTAGACTGCAACTTTTGTATGGTGGCTTTCCTATACCTGCACCAGAGATGAGCAGTGTACTGTACATGGGGAGCAATGTGTACGGAAGAGATTGATCTTTACCTCCCAGCTACACATATAAAACTTTCGCAGGAGCATATTGCCCTGAGCAAATAACTGCCTCCCTATGTAAGATCTTTAGATATTAGGTGACCAAGATAATTTACCCTATTCTCCTTATTCAAGGGCTCTAAATAGGAGTAAATATTAACATAGTCACACCTTTAAGTAGCTCTCCCTTACATATTAATATTGCACTCTTGGCACTGTTGTACTTCAAATTATTAATGGTCCCAAATTGTTGACATGTTTTAAGCAGTTTACTTAAGCCAGCGGCAGACGGTGCCATGACACATACTGTAGAACATCCGCATACATTATGTGGTTCACCAATTGGTCATTCATATAGCATCTAATCTTGAGAGCATTCAAAGTTAAGCTCAGATCATCAACATAGATATTAAATCAGTATGGTGACAATATGCCACCCTGTCTAACCCTATTGATGACCATAAAGTAAGAAGAATTAACGTTACCCCACCGGATACACATTTTCTGTCCTGCATACCAGAATGCAAGTATCCACATGATATAGTCTGGTACTGTCCTACTACTAGTATATCAAGTATTCACATGATATACTGTAGTCTGGTACTGTCCTACTACTAGTATATCAAGTATCCACATGATATACTGTAGTCTGGTACTGTCCTACTACTAAGTATATCAGTATCCACATGATATACTGTAGTCTGGTACTGTCCTACTACTAAGTATATCAGTATTCACATGATATACTGTAGTCTGGTACTGTCCTACTACTAAGTATATCAAGTATCCACATGATATACTGTAGTCTGGTACTGTCCTACTACTAAGTATATCAAGTATCCACATGATATACTGTAGTCTGGTACTGTCCTACTACTAAGTATATCAGTATCCACATGATATACTGTAGTCTGGTACTGTCCTACTACTAAGTATATCAAGTAGAATAGAATGGTCATGAGTGGTCAAGTGTTCCTTCATTCCACTGAATATGATTCTCTCCAACACCTTACTATACTAGCAATAATTTTATTTTTGTATGTGGATGAGGGAGACAAAAGGCAAAACTGCCTCTAACGAGTGCCTCTCCTAGAGTTGAAAGAGTGACAAGGTCAAAATCAAGAGATTTACCAGCCAAAATGCTTCGACACACAGAGTTTGAAGCAATTTAAGGCATAGGATGAGGGAGAGATGGATTCAGGGAGAGAGTTCAAGAGCTTAGCTGTTGAATAGAAGAAACATGGGGAATATCAATTCACTCTTGGGTTGGAGGGTTGCACAGAATTGGGGTAGGATTGTGTTCTTCTATGTAGAGGAGGTGGTATACACTGAGAGAGCTCTGAATAACACTGATGATTGTAATAGCGGTAGAATAGCGGGAGAGATGCAACATTGCGGCGAATAGAGAGAGATTACAGATAATCTGTGAGTGGATGTGAGTTAATGAGACGAAAGGCTTTCTTTTCTACTGTGTCTAAAAGTGCTACGTGAGAGGATTCCTCCCTACATATGCGAACAATACTCAATACATGGACGCACTGTGCCCCTGTACAGAGCAAGAAGCTGTGCAGGGGTAAAGAATTCCCGGAGGCAGTTGAGCACACTCAGCTTTTGGGAAGCTGTTCTAGCAATAGTGGTAATATGGTCTTTCCAACAGAGATCAGAAGAAAAAGGAGACACTGAGAATATTAAGAGAAGATGAAGGGTTAATTTGTATGTTGTTGAAGATTAAGTTATAGTCCTGTGGAAGGTTGTGACGAGTAGACATCTGGAGAAATTGAGTGGAAGCATTGAAAGTAACAAGGTTTTCTCTGCCCCAATCAGAGATAGTAGAAAGATCAGAAGATATGTGTGCTATGGTCTCCTCACGTGAGTTCTGGAGTAACTGCTGGGAGTGATGTTGTGGAAGGCTAGTTGAATAGTGTAATGTAGAGTCGTCAGCACATGATTGAAGGGGGCTGGAGGTGCAGTTGAGAAGATCTTTAATGAATATTAGAAAGAGAACCCTGAGGAACAGCAGAGTTGATAGATTGAGGAAGTGAACGACGAGCGTCCAAATCCGCAGCTATGGAACAGCCATAACGGAAATTAGAGATAAAGGCACAAATGGAGGGATAGAAACCGAAGGAGGGTAGTTTAAAAAATAGAGATTTGTGCCAGACTCTATCGAAGGCCTTCGATATGTCTAGCACAATAGAAAAGGTCTCACCGAAGTCCTGAAAGGAGGATAATCAAGAGTTAGTAAGATATAAAAGAATATCAACAGTAGAGAACCCATAAGGAAGCCATGCTGACGATCTGAGAGTAGATTATGAGGAGAGAAATGCTTAAGAAATTTTGAAGCATGAATAGTTCCAAAAACTTTGGAGATGCATGAAATTAGATCAATTTGACGATAGTTGGAGGGTTGAGAGCGGTCACCCTTTTTTTGGAACAGCTTGAATGAGAGCAAACTTCCAGCAAGAAGGGAAGATGTTAGAGGAGAGACGGAGACGGAAGAGTTTGCCTAAACAGGGAGCCGTTACGGAAGCACAGCTTGCGTACAACAGGAGGAACACCATCCAGTCTGTACGCCTTCTTAGTATTAAGCCCAGAGAAGGTAGAAAGTACATCTTTAAAAGAGATTAAGATATAGGCATAAGTAGGAGAGGGAGGAATAGCACTGGACTCAGGCAAAGTGGAGTTTTTAGCGAAAGTTATGGCAAAGAGTTCAGCTTTGTCAGAGGAAGAAATGACGGTAGTGCCGTCAGAGTGGAAATGGGGAGGGAAAGATGAGGAAGAAAAATTGTTGGATAGGTTTTTGGCTAGATGCCAGAAAGTTTGGGAAGAGCTACAGTTGGATAGTTCAATGCATTAACAATTGATAAAAGAGTCTTTGGCGATTCGAAGAAAAGATTTGGCTTAATTCCGGGCATAAACATAGAAAAAATAAGATTCTTGAGTTTGAAGGTAACGGTACTGTTTGAATGCTTCCTCCTTATTGCGGACAGCAGTAAAACAAGTGTGAGTAAACCAAGATTGGTTTGTATTTGACTGAGAGAAAGAAAATGGAATGTATGCCTCCATGCCCGAGAGGATTACCTCGGTAATGCGTCCAGCCCTCTCCAATGGTCCCTGGGCAGGGAAGCAAATATCAGTCCATGGGAAATCAAAGAAGTACCGCCGAAGAGCCTCCCAGTCAGTAGCGCCATAGTGCCACAAGCGCCGCCGGCTGCAAGGGTCGGGTTGCCATACTCTGGAGTGATAGGACAGGTGACAGAGATAAGTTTAAGGTAGGAGGAGCCCAAAGGAGAGAAAAGATCGACAGTATAAGCGTGTTGCTGAACCAACTGCTCTAGGTCATTTAGGATAGAAAAGATGTAGGCTTGTTCACCAGATTGGGCAATGGAATGAGAGGAGATCCATTGGCGGTTGTGAACGCTGAAATCTCCTAAGGACATTTCTGTGAAAGGAGAGATGGATAGGATGTGTTCCACTTTAGATAGTCAAATAATTTGAGAGAGTTAGTAGAGTTAGGGGAATGATAGACAACACAGAAATACTTAGTATGAGAGTAACAGGATAGTTTGAGCCATAAAGTTGAGAATTCAGAGAAGTTGAAGTTGGGAACACGAGAGTACATATACACAATAATTGCCTTTGGCTTTGAAACTAGGATAGCAAAAGTAGGAGGATACAGAGAAGGGGCTGCTGGCAGTTGCTTCAGATACCCGAGTTTCAGTGAGGAAAAGAAGATCAGGTTTGTTGAAGGAGTGGTGGTGTTTAACAAAGGGAAAGTAATAGAGGAAAGGCTGCGAATATTACAGAAGTTGATAGCAAGAGTGACAGGCCGTGGTCAAGGGCATCTTGATAGTATAGTAAGGACAATAATAGGACAAATATCGCCCTATTATTGTCCATGCGAGTTATTTTCCCTGAATTATTCTTAATTATAGGGTCAAGTATAAAAGATATCATTGTATCTGAAAGGAATCCATGTACAAATATACTGTCTTGTAAAGTATATAGATAATAAGGTATGCAACCGAGGTGAAGGGTACTGTACATGTTCAGCACAAAGGCATTCTTCACCATAAACTTTGTTAAGCTGTAGGTTAAGAATAGCACTTTGTTAAGCTGTAGGTTAAGAATAGCACTTTGTTAAGCTGTAGGTTAAGAATAGCACTTTGTTAAGCTGTAGGTTAAGAATAGCACTTTGTTAAGCTGTAGGTTAAGAATAGCACTTTGTTAAGCTGTAGGTTAAGAATAGCACTTTGTTAAGCTGTAGGTTAAGAATAGCACTTTGTTAAGCTGTAGGTTAAGAATAGCACTTTGTTAAGCTGTAGGTTAAGAATAGCACTTTGTTAAGCTGTAGGTTAAGAATAGCACTTTGTTAAGCTGTAGGTTAAGAATAGCATTTGTTAAGCTGTAGGTTAAGAATAGCATTTGTTAAGCTGTAGGTTAAGAATAGCATTTTGTTAAGCTGTAGGTTAAGAATAGCACTTTGTTAAGCTGTAGGTTAAGAATAGCATTTGTTAAGCTGTAGGTTAAGAATAGCATTTTTAAACCTTAAAAGGACTCGCCTTTATATCATCTTCATACCTCAAGTCACCTCCAGAAGCCTCGTTACCTAAACAGTTAGAAAGAGACTGAAAATGGTATTTTCAAAGTTCAGCAATAGCATGTTCACCAGAACTCATGTGAAGAGTGAGAGCTAAAGATGTTTTTAACTTTATTCCCAAATCTACTCTAATCTGAATCGGCCAAATTTTTGGCAACACCTTCTCTGCAGAGACCATATTCATGTATCTTAATATACCTAATAGCATGTTTACGTTGTGCTTTTGTGCGTCCATAATTAACAGAAACAGATACCCGCAACCCCCAGAATCATCATTGTCAATGTCCAATATAATAATAATAATAATAATAATAATCGTCTGGTTACTTATATAGCGCCCGTATCTCCTCCTTTGAGGATTCACAAGCGCTTGGCTTTCTTTAGTCTACCAGAGACCATTACCCATCCCCCTTGCTCACAGGGAGATGGTAACCGCCAGCTATGTCCCAGAAAATCTTTTCAATCTGAGCGGGGATTGAACGCGAGACCTGCAAGATGGGAATCAGGCACGCTATCAACTGAGCCAGCCAGACGGCTGGCTTAAGTGCAAGTGCTTAAGTGCAATACTAGGAGGCTGGGTACCGTAGTATAATCAAATATAAGCAATTTTGTGTTTTGGAGGGTGACTAGAGATGTCATTAACCCCTCTTTGGCGGCGACCGCCTTAAGGCGGTTAGAGAACCAAGGCCTAAAAAGTGGCGCCCGCCTTATGTCGTATGCGATTTTTAGCACATAATCGGCTCTGAGAGAGAGTCCGACCGGTGGGAGGAGTGCGGGTGGGCTCTGACCGTTCGGCATGGACCCAGTCCCGCCACTGAGGGTAACATCACATTCCACCACATCCCTGGTCCCGCAATACAGGGTAAAAACTGACGAAATTACTGTATTTTAGGGATTTTCCCTTCGTGTTGCACGATCGTTGCAAGAGAACCCTTGGTCGTACAAGGATGGTTCAGGTATCATTGGAAAGCTCAATTATTACCCTTTCACGGATACATAATTGTATTACACTCTGGCTCTTCTTTATGCATGAAAAAGAGCATGGAATGAAGCTTGTTTAGGGTAAAACTACCCGCTGGGCAGGTAGTAGCGTTACAAAACTAGCCGCTCGTTGAGTGTTAAGGATTGAAAGAGTACCTATATACACAGAATGCCGCCCTGTAGTCAGGACACTGGGTACCATCTTGATTTCCAGTCTATTTCTTTTCAAATGCAGTTATATTGATAGAGTGATAGAGAAAGACCTAGCCATGTTGACAATTTAGCCAATTTACTGCTATATCTAGAGGTATTATTTTGATTTAGCTCAATTAAATCGTTGTTTCTAGTGGTATGAATTCTAACGATATTTTAGAGATGCTATCCATTTTAAGCAACATTCTAGAGAGTGTGTTATTATTCTATTATTCAAACTAAGACGCACACCACTGGCCATCTATGCAACTGGTCGAGTGTTTGCTACCAAAGACGTAATTGCAGTAACCAATGGTAATGGTACTGGTAATAACGATGGTAATGATACTGATGACCTGTGGAGGACAAAATACCGATTATTCATTTAAAGGACCACTTGCCATTTAGGGCTTTTAGTACTAGGTCTTATAATTAAATTAAGAACCCTGCTGTGCACATAGTGGACCCTTACTGTCCAACGCTATCACCACCAGACTCGCTGGAAATTAGCTCAAGATTCAAATTACCAAACCTCAAAGAAGTATTTATCTCTAAAAATTAAATATTTTGGATGAGTGGTGCCTCAGTATCCTCTGTGAATAATACTAATTAATTATATTGTACAGATGGTAGGCTAACTACTCTCTTGTGTTTCAGTGAGGCAATTTCATATAATGAATTGTTTTACACAATGATGGATATATAGTTTATTTATTTTTACTTTTCAGTACATAAACTGCTCTGCCATCGTCAATATTCAGTTGAAAATCTGTGAATTCAAATCGATCCTTCAGATTTGCCACTTTTCCCTCAAAATATGCTGTCAGTTTTACTAAGCATTCATTCGATCCTACCCAGTCAGATAATGTTCAACCTGATATTTGTTCGAGTCAGTACTGTTGCATAAGATCACAATGAGTATTATTGGTTTTATTCATTAATGTAAACAACTTTTTGGTTACCTGTTTGCTATTTGGATACGGCTACATAATATGTCAAGTATATTTAGCATATGTTTTTGACAAATTTAAATATCCGAGTGTGAAAGGTAATGTTTGGTCTAGCTTCTTGTTAGTCAAATACGGTTTCCAGTACTTTGCCAGTTAAGGGGACTTTATCCAAATCATGAAAGAATACTGAACGGTGTGACTAAGCGTAATAGTGAACATTGCAAAGGAGAGTAGCTGGAATGGATGCAGGCAGCAGTACATGTATGAGAGAGAGAGAGAATGAGAGAGAGAAAGATTGGCAGGCATAACTATTTAAGGTATGACTGGGAAATGTTGAGGTTATGAAAATGTCTGTGTTTTTTCGTTTGTTGACTTCGGGAAGTTTATTGTTCAACACTAGTGCCTTTTGGTAAATGTTAGTCAGGATCTGATAAACCCAATTATGAGGCATTTAGTGTTCACACCAGCCATCTCTAACTAGTAGTTCAGATAAACGGTATCTTAGTAAATACACTCAGATTAATAAGTTCGTCGACAAACTTAAAGATTAATTGTGTAATTTACAGTAAACACTTAGTATTTTGATAATCCTACCAACAAATACAAAACAACAGTTAAATAGTGATAATAAAGTAACAGGTGGATGGTATGGTTTTGTGTTTCATCTTGAACTTATGCAATTTCTCATTTACGTTTGTCGGAAAACTTCTTTATTCGGATGTATAGTTCACCACGCAAGTTGTTTTCTCTCCGGGATTTTATTTATGGAAGTATATATAGTATGGTTGAATTACGAGAGTAATTTGTTATTCAGTAGTAAATTTAACTTATTAAAAACACTATACTAAATATTGAATCTTACTTTTTTACTCCCTAACTTAGAATCCTGGAGAAGAACCTGGTGTTGGTAACTGTACATTCTCTTTGAAACTCCATCACTTCAGTAAATCGGTGCATTGATAATGGTGTTGGCAGTTTATTCTACTTCATGTTTTACTATACCCTGTTATAAGTAGGTAGGCCAGATATCATTAACCCTAAACTCCATAACTAAAAAGGGGCTAGAGCAAATGGGCTGTCAATTTCCATTCCTATTCCCTGGGTGTCCCTTCCCAAATGGTAGAAATATTAGCTCGATGATTGTAGTCGTTTGTGAGTTATAGAGGTTAATGTTCAAGAGTTTTGGCCTACTTAATTGGAACAGGGTATAGTTTTCTTATATACCAGGCTACTATAGAACATTAGATATATGGCATAGAATGTGAGAGGATATTGAAATAATTAGTATGTTTGTTTGACTTGACATGACACACAACAAGACTATTTTTTTAGAGTGATGTTATAATATACTTTACATTATTACATGAACTAGTTAAATTTGTTAATGCCAATATATTTATTAGTTATCAATAATAATTTACATATGAAGCATTATGAATTTGAGTAACATGTACATTTTCACTATAAAGTAACTTGTGGTATAATTATATTATGTTTGGTAAATAATTATAGGATATGTACAGCTTTTATTTCAAATAAATAATATTACTTTTCAAAACTGTGAGTATATAGGCTATATATTTGGTAAGGTAACTACTAAAAGACAGGGAAAGATATCCATAGATGATAGGTTTGCACCCAGTCTTCATTTATTTCCTCTATCCCCATCTACCTTTATTCTACCTCATTAACTTATTTTATTTTTCTGGTGACTAGGCCTATACACATTTCATATTAACCGAGTGAGGAATGCTATACCTATAGTAACGTCCATTATGATAGCAAACTTTATATTGTGGAGCAAAGTGTTGAAAAATCGGATATTAAGGAAGGAATTTATCGCCCCCGTTAGAATATTATGAATTTTACCTTTCTTAATTTCATTGTTTCCTAAATCAAATTCATATACTGTATCCATGTAGTATGTTATCCTATCTTATATATATCATCTGTACATTATGTTACTGAATGGCAAATATATGTAAATTATTTAACAAGAGTCACATTTTCTTTCGCAAAGCTTGCATATCTATAGGTAGCGCCAGCAAACTTGACAATAATCTTGACCCCTTAACTTCTTATAACTCGAAATGAATTAAAGTAATCGGGCTGATGTTTCTATCATTTGGGAAGAGTCTACCAGGAAAGAGGTGTGGATATTTACAGTCAGTTTACTCTAGGCCCTTTTGTGTTACAGAGAGGTCAGGGATCAAGATTATTGTCAAGTTCGTTGGTGCTACCTATAGTTATCATGGACTGCGCAATAATGGACAAAATATAAGGTCAAGTAGATGGAGGGAGAGGGAGTTTGGGTATAAATGGGGGAGGAGTGGAGGATGTGGTATTGGGAGATACTACTACTTTCTATGTGTCATACAATATTGAGACATTTCCCGGCACTGGCATGGTATTTGAAGGGTTCTTTTTACACATGTTTAAATACCTTGCCTTCTGTGAGGCCTATCACACTTTACGGGTTAAAAAAAAAGTAAGTCTAAAGGATTACATTTTTGTAACCTTTACCATAACTATGGATCGATTAACTTTTAATAATATACAATACCAGTGTGAATTAACTTTTAATAATATACAATACCAGTGTGAATTAACTTTTAATAATATACAATACCAGTGTGAATTAACTTTTAATAATATACAATACCAGTGTGAATTAACTTTTAATAATATACAATACCAGTGTGAATTAACTTTTAATAATATACAATACCAGTGTGAATTAACTTTTAATAATATACAATACCAGTGTGAATTAACTTTTAATAATATACAATACCAGTGTGAATTTTTGCCTTGTTGAGATATTGACCGGATATTTGCCAAGCGGCTTTACCATTTTGGAAATTAGGGTCCGATGCAGGTATCAAGTACTCTGTATATGTGCTGGTTTCAGTAGTAATATGACATGTTATGGCCTTTTTCGGATGCATTGAGTCTCTTAAACAGTCGCTTTATTAGGCGTAGAACTACTAAACCACTAGGCTCTAGCTTCACTGGTTGCTCTCATATATTCCATATTACTATAACATATTCATCACTCATGTTGTCACTTCATAATTTTCTGTTACATTTTATGTAACAATTGAAAGTTTTATAAGTATTGTCAACTGGCTTACTGTGGTTAAAAGAACAAAGAGTTATTAAGTTAGGAAGTGGGTTTACTTTAACGTATCTGCACTAGCAACAGCTATGAATTAGGCTCTGCATACTACAGCGATACTGTACATGATTATACTTCACTCTTAACTCGATGTTTCTTTTTAATTACTTAACTTTCACACAATAAATTTGTCATATCTCAGTCAATCCTGATTCACCACTCCAAATCATATTGGACTTTCTTCTATTATTGGTACATCTTATTCTCTTATAGTAACATTATATTTTGAGCGTATTCAAGCTTTACCTAGTTCATTCTTCCTCTCAGTTTGCACACATTTCTCTACACCCTTATATTAAAACCATTCTCTCTCTGAAACTCTAGTGATGGCTTCATATTTATCTCTCTCAATTATGATATGTTTCTTATTCACCTCTTGTCCGCCTCTTCCTCCCCCCTGACGGCTGTTGCCCCCCAGGCTTACATCCGGATTGGTTCCAGTCGGTGTGGTGGTTCACTTATCAACTCCAATCATGTTGTCACGGCGGGACATTGTGTTGCAAGGTCAGTGCTAACAAATGTATGTTTTTTATATTTCCAAGATTCAAGGGACCGGAGTTCTTGAAAAGGGGCTCCAGTCCTGACGCGATTTTTACTTACAGTGTGCTGGTATAATAATCCGGAAGGGTTGATAGCCTCTGCAGTCCTATTTTAACTAACTGCCAAGGTTATTCATATATTAGTGCATCCATCACCGAGCTCCGAATCTGTGGTTCCACAAGTCATCATGATGAATGATTCTAGGACAATTTTATATTATTTTATTATGAACAGTAGATATTAAGATATGAGTTTATCAGGCATACAAAGCCAGGAAGACATAATTATATGAAAGCCAACTACTGTTGTATTATACTATATCACGCACTACTTGCACTACTGTTGTATTATACTATATCACGCACTACTTGCACTACTGTTGTATTATACTATATCACGCACTACTTGCACTACTGTTGTATTATACTATATCACGCACTACTTGCACTACTGTTGTATTATACTATATCACGCACTACTTGCACTACTGTTGTATTATACTATATCACGCACTACTTGCACTACTGTTGTATTATACTATATCACGCACTACTTGCACTACTGTTGTATTATACTATATCACGCACTACTTGCACTACTGTTGTATTATACTATATCACGCACTACTTGCACTACTGTTGTATTATACTATATCACGCACTACTTGCACTACTGTTGTATTATACTATATCACGCACTACTTGCACTACTGTTGTATTATACTATATCACGCACTACTTGCACTACTGTTGTATTATACTATATCACGCACTACTTGCACTACTGTTGTATTATACTATATCACGCACTACTTGCACTACTGTTGTATTATACTATATCACGCACTACTTGCACTACTGTTGTATTATACTATATCACGCACTACTTGCACTACTGTTGTATTATACTATATCACGCACTACTTGCACTACTGTTGTATTATACTATATCACGCACTACTTGCACTACTGTTGTATTATACTATATCACGCACTACTTGCACTACTGTTGTATTATACTATATCACGCACTACTTGCACTACTGTTGTATTATACTATATCACGCACTACTTGCACTACTGTTGTATTATACTATATCACGCACTACTTGCACTACTGTTGTATTATACTATATCACGCACTACTTGCAATACTGTTGTATTATACTATATCACGCACTACTTGCACTACTGTTGTATTATACTATATCACGCACTACTTGCACTACTGTTGTATTATACTATATCACGCACTACTTGCACTACTGTTGTATTATACTATATCACGCACTACTTGCACTTGTGTTGTAGCAGCAGCCCTTATGACCCAGGAACTGTGTTTTTCTTGATAATTACACTCGTTAAAATTGAAAGATTGATTATAAACCATTTGAGAAGGAGCACTTTTATGAGGACAACAATTCGCTTAGAGCTTCTCACGTCAGTTATTGACTAAATTAAACTCTAAGCAACACGTGTTAAATTTAAGAATTCCATGTCAGCAGGTGTTTTAATTTATTGTGTTTCCTTACCAACCGATAATAGTATTCAGTATACCATCCACACTTAGTAGGTATTTATACATGGTCTCAGGTGCCACAACTTTCAATTTAAAAATTCTTTAGCCTGCAAATTCACAGTTAAACATTATCTTACACAAGTGAGGCTTTCTTACCAAGGTACAAAGATACAAAGTTAATGCATATTGTAAACACTTGATAAAAACACTTCCCTGTATTATAATGGCTAGGCCAGGTAGGTGTGTTGCAGTAGTATTGTAACGAGCTGGTAACCTTAATGACGCGATTTCAATATTCAAAGTGTCAAGGGAAAATATTATTGGGATATAATTTGTGATATACTTATTTTCAGTACATCACCACAAAGCTCACTGACATGCATTTACTGTTTCTAATTCATTAGCATTGTATGAATATTCCAATATGAATGATATTGAATGGGTACCCAGTGAGTGAGCATTTCAATAGCTGGTATGAGAGTGTGTGTAGTCCGAGATGACGAGTTGAAACGACAAAACAGTTGCAATGCAATTTCAGAAAGCCGAACTGCTTCGAGCTAAACTGAGAGACAACCATCAGGGAAGCCAAAACTGTGTTGATTCGGTTGAAAACTAGTCAGCTGTTTCATCATCATCTGGAATTAGACCTCCAGTTTTCATCATATTGAATTATCATATTCACATGCTATTGGCAGCCTATGTGAGGAGGGAGAGCGAAATTTTTTTAAACAAATAATATGATATATAAATACTAGTCATGTGGCATAAGTCACGCTTACTAGGTATCCTGGCTTCTACTATCATTAAGGAGGTAGTGTTCATATTTTCGTCTATTTATTAATTGATGTATATATATATTTTTTAGTTTCCTCGCTAGGCTTCCATCAAGCTTACAAAAAACGCGCTCAAGATTCACCCTTAAAAATTGATTTGTACATTTTTCGGTAGAAAAATGTCCCGCTCGAAGGCCGATTCCTACTATAATTACAAGCTCGCTATCGCTCACCAGGAAAAAAATTGACATCTAAATGGCACGAAAGGTCTTAATATTGACAAAGAAATGGGGCGAAATGTCTTAAAATCGTCATATTAATGAACCTAACGTCATAAAATCTGAAAGCTATGGGGCTAAACATGAAGGAGAAGGGGGTCGATAACAAAACAACTATACCCCCTTAACCCATTGGAAATAAAGCAAAGATCAATGCGTCCTTACCATTTATTAAAGTAAATGATTAACTCTTTGTCAGTTGTTCATGTTAAAAGGCTTATATATATATACCTGCTTAAGAGAGCTGTTTGTCTACGTGAGTCTAGTTGAGCCAGGAGTTATTGTTGTCGATGGTGTGAGAGACGTTAATCCACAACTGAAGCACAACAGTTATTTGGGAACTGGGGCCACGACCTCCACATAATATACAAATTACCAATTGATATTTTTCACTTTTTATTCAGCTTGTTGCAGACATGCTTATAGAGTAACACTATTTGAAAAAGTTTACCATTCTTTAAAACATTTACAAATATATATTATATATACTTTTGTGTACATAGTATATAATAATCTGTCAATGTGACTCGGTCATACAAGTTGTAATTTTAATCAAGTATGGAACAGAAAGAGTTTACTTGATTGGGTATAATGAAGAAATAACTTTTGGGTGAAGCAAATTGTTCAAGATTTTCTGTCTTAATTGTGAGGAACAACGGTATTTGATATTACTCCCTCTTCAAAAGTAAACAAATAAATAAATAATGTAAATAGATTACTAAGGTAGGGGAGGGGGGTAACAAGAGGCTTCAAACTCAACATGTATTCAGAATAAAGATGCATTTCTAATCTTAGCCGCAGAATACCAAAAATGTGTCATGTGGTAAAATAAGTTGATGAATTGGGCGTCACTATTTCACAAAAAAATATTATGACATTATAATAATTTTTGACAAACCCTACAGTTATGGCTAAATACATTTTTATGCCTTTTCTTTGAGATGATTATTCTCGAAATCATATTACGCATAGTTATTGATATAGGTATTGCAAAAGATTAATTTAGTTATTTAGTTATCTTTGCTTACATTGTAGTTGGTTTCCTATGCAAATGCCCGTTCTTTTCCTCTAAATCTGGTTCCGTTCTCAGAGCGCGGGCATCCCAGATCCGGGTGACCCTTGGCGACTATGTCCTCAACTCAGATCGAGAGCCACTCCATCCTGTCATCTTTGGAGCCACTGATATAAAGGTATTGTTGTATTTGTCTACTACTCTAACACAATATATTTAAAATATTAACACCTAACTGTCGGTGCCCGTCATATGACAGGTGAGAGATAAATGGACAATCCCACGGTACCCGTCATATGACGGGCGGCATTCTGAGCACATTAGGGGCTCTGAGAGAGAGTACGTGCATTGGGGGGATGATAGGCGGGCTCTGACAGTTCAGCACGACCACAGTGCCGCGACTGAGACCGCCACTGCAACATTCCACACACTCGGCCTCGTGAGACCAGGACAAAAATGGGCAAATTACCTTATTTTAGGGTTTTTCACCTCCAGTTGCTCGATCGCTACAGGATAACCCGTGGTCGTACAAGGATGATTCAGGTGTCATTGGAAATCTCTATTATCGCCCTTTCACGAATACATAATTGTAATACACTTTGGCTCTTCTTTATGCATGAAAAAGAGCATGAAATAAAGCTCGTTTAGAGTAAATATGCCCGCTTGGCAGGTAGTAGATGTTACAAACGGCCCCGTTTTTGGGGGTTAATTAGATGAATTTTCCAGTTTTTCACGTAATCAAATATTAGCATGGTGTTTATGAAGCCATAGTTTTGTGTTTAACCCGGGAACGGCACCGAGACTCTTAAGGGGACCGGCCAGTTTTTAGGCTTAAAAAGCTCGAAATCCTGAAAACACCATTAAGTATTAAAATGTGTTTACTCAACATCCCTTCATAAGCCAGTAAAATGTTATTAGTGAAAACCCATTAGATTTTTTTTTTTTTTTTATGTTTTCCAAAGTTTTCCGGTATTTCTAAAAACGTTATATAGCGAACTTTGAAACTGACAGGCTCAGTAACTACTGGTAGTACGAGGATCGTACATATATAAATGGAAAGAGCGTAATATACTCTACAACCTCCCAAAAGCTGTATCTTCTACTCTGCCATGTTCCTGCGTAAAATATTGTAAACCAAAACAAAAAAGTTAAAAATTTTCACCCAATTACCTTAGACTTTCACATGTTTTTCTCAACACCTGTTTTGTCGCACTTTGGGATCTAATAATAAATGTATTATTGGGCCTCTAGGAATGCCTTATATACCATTGGAAACCGCGTGAAATGCTCTATAAAGCTATTGTCTCCTTTTTTGCATTTAAGACACAGCCCCTTGGCATAGGTAGCTAACCACAGAGTACAAAATCATTACCTAATTTCCGAATCACCTAATTCCGCAATTATATATAAAAAAAAAAAAAAAAAAACAACAATAGAGTTGTAAAACCACCTGTCCTGATCCCTCTGAAAATATTTTACAGTACTTGGGTTTCAAACTATTCGACTTCAGAGTTTTTTTTTTTTTCGAGCTAATTTCCACCCTATTTCAGGAACAAATTGACCTAGAATAAAAAAACAAGACAAAACAAAAAATCCATGTTATATCATCCTCTATATGTGTGCTAAATCTCATTGAAATCGGACGAAGTTCAGTGTCACCCCCTATTAAAAAGCGGCCGGTCCCCTTAAGAGGTTTTACTGGACAAAGGCGACAGGACTCTTAAGATCAAGGCCTAAAAAAAGCCTTTTAAAAGAATATTTGATTAAGTGAGATAATTCCCCTCCATACCTCTATCACTCCTCCACATGTGTCCAATCCCCCCCTTCCCCTCCTCTTCAATTATCACCTATTTTTTCTCTTATTCCCTTGTTTATCAGTTTATTTTCCACGCTAATATCCCCCACCCGGTTTCAAGGTCGGAGGGGAGGCATATAGAGATTGTAGCAAGAGAGAGACTTCACTAGCAAGACATCAGTGTCGATCAAAAAGTGAGAGGGGGCGGGTGTTTGCCGCGCCTGCTCTCCTCTCATAAATGAACCGGTCGGCAATTCTTTGTCTTTTTCACCGCCCAAATACTATTCCCACTTGTTTTATTGCTGTTACATGTTAATATCTTCATATTAAACGTAAAATAGGCGCATATGAATAAGTAATAACGATATTTAACGATGGTGGGCACTTTCAAATACCATAAATTCGCCGTTTAAAGGTTACTATTTATACTACCAAGTATAGATGTTAAATTATTATGTATATAAGTTGCACGGGCATGATAATTATTTTGATAGGTATTTTAACATCCTCCACTTCCAGGTTCATCCCAACTTCAAATTCACACCTCAAGCGGACCGTTTTGACGTAGCTGTGATCACCCTTGACAGTCCTGTGCACTACCAGCCCCACGTCCAACCCATCTGTCTCCCAGAGAAGGGCACGGACTGGCTGGGCAGCTATGGATGGGCTGCTGGGTGGGGGGCACTCCAGTCAGGTACACACGATGCTAGTTTTTGGTTTTCTAAAATGATTTGTCAGAGACTCTAACTTTTCTTGTATGAGGTTTCAAAGTAACCCTGTCCTACACTATCCGTAATTATTTCAGTCAGAATGTAATTGATCTAGTTTTGTAATAGTTAAAATGTTAGTAATAATATATGTAACAGAGGTATTTTTTTTACTCTAACATCTTAATGTATCTTTTTTAGTAGCAGCCAAACTGAGTTGGATACTGAACTGGCCATCTCCCAAAAATCCAAGCCCTCACTACTGAGGAGATTGTAGTAATATTTACATTCAAATCTGACCACAGTTTTAGCTCTATTACATTACTTTGTCATCCGGGTAGCAAGACTCCCAACAAACAGAGTGAAACGAGTTTGAACGAATTGACATGGGTTCGATGGAGAGGGGGTGGAGAGGTGACGTCACTGCATTCAGCGAACAGACACACACATAAGCTACCCTTCGTATGGTGAGAACTGGCAACTCTGCCCCAACAAAGCATACATACGAGGGTCACTCTCCCAAGGTCTCATCCTCACTCTGTGAACATTGTAACGTTACAAACCTTACAGAGATTCCATCGTATTTGCCACACGTGTAAAAGAATTTATTTTTGAGCTCAAATATCTTACTTTAAATTACAGTAGCCAGGAAGAGGAGGATGCAGGCACCAGCCGAACTGGGCAGTACTCACAGGGAGTGCTATAGGTAGGAGGTAAGGAGAACTGGACCTCCTTTTTCACCACCTGGCCTCCTTTGCTGATCCTCACCAAAACAGAGGGCAATACCTGTTTGCCCTCCTAAACACCTTCTCTCTCTTTCAATACACTATATTACAAACACCTCACATACTACACTACCTTTTTAAAATTCCTAAAAGAATTATCAATTTCCAACTCGCCTCGGAGTCCCCAGGGAAGGGGACCAGATATACCTCCATTGGTCTGGCCCCTGGAGTTGACGCATCAAAATGTTCTGAACCACTGCCTTCTACTCTTACTACAAATTTCTTCAAGCTTACCTTACGGAACCTTACGGTGATACTGGGCGCAGGTCTTCTAGTCCTCTATGTCCAGATCTTAATCATCTTCTATGCTCAAACTAACATGGTGGCCAGGGGTGTTTATTAATTTGTCCTCAAAGTTATATTTGATGGCCGAGTATTCCAAAACTTGTTGAGGCGTTTTTCAAAAGACACCACACTCCCTGCCTCAATCACTTTGTTAGGTAAGCTATTCCACACATCAACGATTCTTGAGCTGAAGCACATCTGTCGCCTCTTTGTTCTGATTCATTCTTTGGCCAGTTTCTTGCTTTGGTCCTTTTTTTCCTCTCAAGGTGGAAGTTCACCTCTCTGTCATACTGCCCATTCAATATTTTATACACCTCGATCATATCACCCATTACACGTCAATAGGGCATTGAAGTCATTTCCAATGCTTGCAGTCATTCAGGGTAAGTGAGTTTTTTTTAGCCTCACCGAAGAGCTTTGACCGACTGAAGAGCTTTGAGGCTCTTCGGAGAACATTTTCAATTATTCTTATGCCTTTCTTCTTATGTGGAGACCATACTGATTGGGCATACTCCAAATGGGGTCTGACTATTGCTTTAAAAAGGATTCTGAATGTAGGAATATCTAGAGCTACAAATGTTCGTCATATCATTCGCATGATCTCGGTATTCACTTTCGCATGTATATGTTCTTCAAAAGTTAATTTACTATCTGTTGTTATTCTTAAATCCTTCTCACATTTTGCCTACATTATTTCTGTTCTTTCATTGCTTTGTTTCTCAAGGTAGTAGCCAGTAACCTCTGGTGCTCTGTAGCTGCTACAAATGTTAAAATGCTTACATTCTTCTGGGTGGGAAGGGAGGAGACTGTTTTCTGACCATTTTTAGAGTGTCTTGAGGTCCTCTTGTAATGCTACTTGATCGTGTTGTGACTCAATCCTTTGAAATATTTTTGTGTCATCAGCAAATAGGTAAGTTCTTGACTTCACACATTCGGGAAGGTCGTTGATGAATAAAACAAAAAGAATTGATCCTAACAAACTATCTTGAGGAATTCCACTTAACACATCAGCCCAGTCAGAGTATATATCTTTAACTCCCTAAGAGAGGGCATGTTTGTTGACATGACCTAGCTGCTGGGCGGGTATATTTACCGAAAACGAGCTTCATTCCATGCTCTTTTTCATGCATTAACAAGAGACAGAGCGTAATGCAATTATATATCCGTGAAAGGGCGATAATAGAGCTTTCCAATGACACTTGAATCATCCTTGTACAACCACGGGTTATCTTGTAGCGATCGCGTAACGGAGGTGAAAATACCATAAAATAAGGTAATTTCAGTAGTTTTTCCTCGTCTCGCGAGAACGGGCGGTGGTGGGGAGACATGATATGCGCCAGTGACGGCCCAACCGTGGTGCCGACCGGTCGAAGCCCAGCTGTTGTCCTCCCAACGCGTGGGCTCTCTCTCAGAGCTCATAACGTTCTCAAAATGGTGCCCTTCACGCAGGGGTGGCCAATATTCTCTCTCCCGTCATAAGACGGTCACCGTCGGTTAAGGGTTAATATGGACTTTTTTTTCTCTTTCCGTTAGGAATGACACTATCCAATTGTAGATGTTTCCTGTGACACCTGCCAGCCTGTGCAAGAGTCGTTGATGTGGAACTTTATCAAACACATTTTGGAAGTCCACATAAATAACATCCACTTCTCCCCCTGCGTCAAGTATACTGGTCCATATATCCATAACATGTAGCATTTGAAGGACAGTTGACCTACGATTTATGAAAGCAATTTGTTTACACACTATGCTAATCAAGCTAACTGGACGATAATTACAGGTTTCAGATTTGTCCCTTTGTTTAAATATTGCGCTCACATCATCTGTTTTCCAGTCATGTGGGTAGTCTGCAACATTCGTGGCCTTTCCTCTAACTTCCACTCTGTGGAACACCACCTCACCTCTGCCAACCCTGATTTTCTCTTTCTCACCGAAACCCAGTTACCTGGGACTATTGGCAGCAAACCCTTCTCTGTTTTCTCCTACTATCTCTATCCTCATTTTAAGCCAAAAGTGAAATTTGCATGTATGTGCGCAACAATCTTGCATTCTCTCATGTTCTCAACTTAGATTCTTCTGAAATCTCAAGTCTCTGGCTAACGATTTCATGTCACTCTCAAGGTAAATATTTCTGCACTGTTTACCTCTCCTTTAAGCCCCAGGGTGCCAGGTCTGCATAATATGGAATTGGGAGTTGTCACGCCCAGTGCCAGGTCCGTATATATACGGAATTGCAGAAACAAATGGTAGCACCGATAGTAGGTCACCCATGCCTTCCATATTCATACCACTAGTACCCTACCCTTCGACCTTCTCGCTACCACCCCCCTCACACCTAAACACCATGTAAATGGCATGTAAATATAGGTGTATAAGAATATATATAAACATAAGAATATTTACCAGTGATTTTCTGTTATAACACTTTGTGACAATCATTAGTGTGTGTTTAAGGGATAAAATACAAGCCCAATGCATTTCAATGATGACTAATTTAAAATAATGTGACATAAAAACTTGTGTGGGTGTGTTATAATTTGCAGACCCATAGATCGTCCCGCTGAGTGTGCTTACATCCCCATAGCAATTGTGCTTCGAATAAGCAATTCATACACAATGCTGATATACTTCAAATAGCCTACTCTGAAAGTGTGTTTGCAAAACAAAACAAAATAATAATAATAATTAATTCCAATATTTTTACAAAATAGGCCTACATACTTGTCGTATTTAGCGTAACCATGATGCCTCTCGTGCACATTTATACATCACTAAAATATTTGTGTGTACTAAAAGTAGTCCATACTCAACATAACACTAATTGAAATGCCTGCATTCGTCGAAACCAAACGGTGGGAACATTTGCAGGTTGGCCAGACATCCCCAAAAAATGCGATAAAGTCGATACTATCAACTCTCCAAATGCGATATCGGGTACCTACAGTATTATCGGGTGTAAATGGACTAGGTGAGTGCTATTTATACCACTATTCTTCATTTATCATTCAACATGATAGATTTAGCCAATAAAAAAAGAAAAAATTAAATAGTTGTTATGCCACGTTTTCAATTAACGTGAGACAATCTGATTGCGATTTCCAACTTAGGAATCAGCGTTTATCATCAACTTAGGTACCTCTCTAGTGGGTAGGGATCAACTTTCATTCTCTTAATCAACACACTAGTAAGAAGCAATGGACACAAAACACATAGTTAAGGATATACAGGTTTTATTCCTTAACCCCTCCAATCCCAGCGACGTATATATCCGTCAGTAGATAAGTAACTCCCCAGTCCCAGCGACGTATATATCCGCCAGTAATGTACTTTCCTTGTAACTGCCTGTACAACCCTGTACCAGTTACCACGACCTTTTGAGCACTGCTCCCGTGTTGGCAACACTTCTCAGCTATTATGAGACCCACTGAAGGGTGACAGAGCCAGTCTTGCCTCATCTTTGGAGGTGGATAGGTGGTCTCTCCTGCCATTTTTGCCACATTGCTTGGGACTGCTGGGGACTTTTATTATTGTATCCTATGGTACAGTACGGGTTAACTGCTAGGGTACAATTTCAATATGTCTCTGGAAAAGTAAGAATAGAATTCATATACAGTATATACTAATAATAATGTTACAAATGAACATATGAATAATAACACACAGAGAGGATAAGTCTCAAATCACAATAAATAGAGTCCTGAAATAAATATATAAAGCTTTCAAATATGGCTTGAATGTAAGTAAATAATAGTTACTGCGATGTTGGAAACTGGAAACGTAGTACTGATAAGTATGGAAAGTAGGACAATATTTGACTTTAAAACGAACAATAAGTTAATGCAACTTGCATAAGTACAGGAGCCTAAATTCGAGGAAGTATGTAAATATTTTCCGCACAATAGAATGTGTACTGTTCTCCCGAATCAGAGCAACGGATGATAAATAAAGAAGGGATGAATGGAAAAATCTTCTATGTTTACATTAATATGTGAACCTTTACATACCTAAGTCTAAACCCTCACTGTAATCATTGTTACCATTACGAACTAGGAAAAACACTTAAAGGATTTCGTAGAGAGTAGAAGCACTAGGAGAACGAGGTTGGAGCACACTGGTAGAGGCACGGTTGTCTTGTTTCTTGACTACAGGGACCCTGGGATATCGCACTTCCCAGCTAAGTTCAGGCCCAAACAATTCCAGTATATGTTCTGCTCTGCTCTTTCGCGCCCTCGTCTTAGCATGACACACGTGATCACTATTCACGCTGAACCTGGAGGATGACACTAAAAGATCCCCTGCACTCGATAAACACAAAGTATTTCCGGGCGTAGGTGGACAATTAAGATTTTCACTGTCCTGAATCTCGATAGAGTACTTTGATGCAAGCCTAGGCTTAGGTTGGTTTGGCAGGCTTGCACTAGTCGCACTTAGCTTTTCCACTACGAACTTTTCCTGGAATGTTAGCGAGGCTAATGACTCAATCTCCTTCCCACTTTTGTTGGTGCAGTCAGAGATCAAATCAAGAGGCCTACCTTGTGTTCGATTATGCGGCTCGATCTTAGTCCCACATTTGGTGCGGACACAGATTGAGCAATTTCTTGACCCACTTTTGTTGGTACAGCCAAAGAACAAAGAATGAATTCCCTTCTTCACAATAATCGATACTATTCTTTCTCCCTTCTAACCTAGGAGTTTCGAGAACAGAACCCAGATATTGTTCTAAGCCAGCAGGCTGATTGCTTGATTCTACTTTGTTCACCGCGCATAGTGACTCCGTTTTTGTCGGCGTTTTAGTTGCCCGGTTTCGGGGCAAGAGTGTGTCACACTCTGGCTTTGTGTTCTTTCAGGGAGCCAGTCGCACTAGGTGTTATTTGTACTTGGGAATTATGTGGGGGTGATGCATGTATTGATTTCACTTTGGTATTTGGCTTGTGCTGGATCTGAGGGATATTTGCGTAGGGCATGTGAGGCTGTTCTATTATTTCTGGCCTGTTTATTTCTTCATTGTATGCACTATGGTGGTATGTTAACACTGGTTTTAGATATTCATTTTGCATCTCTGTGTACACTTCACTATGTATTTGATAGTCTATAGATGCACATGGTTGCGGTTGATGGTTAATTTTCATTTGCATAATTTGAGTTGCTGGAGTCATGAGTGTAGAGAGCGGCCACGTGTTGATTCTGAAGGCTATAATAGTTTCCCCTGTTGATCGTGTTTTCTTTGGTGTCTTCTCCATTGTTGTTTTCTTTGGATCGGCTTCTGTTGTTGTTGCACGTCCTTATGCTTGCAATGCGGATGGGTTGGTCTTGCAAGCTAGTTATCGGTGGTAATGGGTTGGTGTCTGGTTCTGGAACAACTTTATCCTCCGGCATCTCAATAGCAAATTGGCCAGCACTGTGGGTGACACAAGGTCAATAATTCTATGGGACTCTGCAGGTTAATTCTACTGCCTGGCAGCCACCCTAGCCCTGCTCTTGAGCAGGGAGTGCATGGTGGTAAAATAACGCATCATCATCCAAAATTCTTTGACTATCTAAAGTGGACACATCCTATCCATCTCTCCTTTTGCAGAAATCTCCATCTTGGGTGATTTCAATGTTCACCACCAATGACTCTCCTCTCATTTCACTGACTAACCTGGTAAAGAAGCCTACATCTTTTCTATCCTAAATGACCAAGAACAATTAGTCCAGCACCCTAGCTATCAGTATCCCAGACCGCCTAGGAGATTGGCCCAACATCCTTACTTTATTTCTAACTTCTAATCTTTTTGCTTATACTGTAAACCTTCTCTCTCTGTTAGGCTCCTCTGATCACAGCCTTATCTCTGTTAGCTGTTCAGTACTACCATCTATTCCTCCCAGCCGGTGGCGATTGTGGCATTTTGATGCCTCCGACTGAGAGTCTCTGCGGAAGTACTTCTTTGACTTTCCCTGGGATGATTTTTGCTTCCATGGCCGGGGACCCTCAACAGGTGCTGAACGCATTACTGAGGTGATCCTGGCAGGCATGGAGACATACATTACATTTTCTTTCTCTCAGACTAACGCACATAAACCTTGGTTTACTCACACAAATTCTACTGCTGTCCACAATAATGAGGAAGCATACAGACAGTACCAGCTCCTTCAAACTTAGGAATCTAGAACCCTTTAGTTTTCTGCTTGGAATCGTGCCAAACCTGTTCTTCGACTTGTCAAAAATTCTTTCATTAATAGCATATGTAATAAATTTTCAAATCCTAGCTGTTCCAAAGTTTTCTAGCACCTAGCCAAAAACCTTACCAGTCGCTTTACTTCCTCGTTTTTCCCTCCTCTTTTCTACTCAAATGGCACCACCATCACTTCTTCCTCTGACAAAGCTGAACTTTGTCGCTAAAAACTCAACTTTGGATGATTCTGGTGCTGTTCCTCCTTCTCCACCACCCTCTCACTTGTTTATGCCTAATATTATACTCACTTCCAAAGATGTACTTTCTGCCCTTTTTGGGCTTGATACTAAGAATAAGTATGGGCCAGATGGTGTCCCTCCTGTTGTACTAAATAACTGTGCTTCTGCACTAACTCTTTGTCTAGGTAAACTCCTCCGCCTCTGTCTTTCATCTGACACCTTTTCTCTAGGTCCTCCTGGCCAAGATGCACCCTCAGGGGGCCAGAGCTGGGCCTGAGGTAGGTCCCTCCATGCCAGTGAGCCACCATTAGGCGAGTTTGAAGCATTTTTTATGTGAGGTGCTTGCTCTAGCTAGCCACTAACCAGAGTTGTTGGCTACAGTTGACCACAGTTGGGCCTAGCCTTTGCCCAAGATGGCTTAACCTGCAAGGCAGGTAGGGTGTAGGGTGTGCTCCCCTAGACAGGTTGCCGACCCCGGCTGACGAGTCCTGTCTACCCAGATGTGTATGATTGTCTCCCCTTGATGGGTTGCCGACCAAGACTAACGAGTCCCATACATTACTCGTTAGTTCTAAGGAGTGGGGGGAATAACAGGTTAATATTGGTGCGAGTTTTGTGAAACGACCGGCTCAGTCTCCAACCCAGTTTGGCTACTAAAAGTAAGATGTTCGAGTTAAAGTAATAACCTCCGTTACATTGGTGGCAGATGGGGTGGAATCTCTGTGAGGTTTGTGAAGTTAAAAATTCGCTGAGGGAGGAGAGGCCCTGGGACTGTTGACGCTCGTATGCAAAGTTTATAAACACTAACAAATGAACTCGCCAAAAAATGATTGGAACCTGTGATGTCACATACTAAGACCTACACTTGCTATATCCTTTTTTACTAATGGTGATTATGGTAAACTCAAAGCATATAGGATATTGGTATATATGCTTTTGTAACCGTGCCTATGATGAGTTGAGAAAGACTGAACAGTATTATTCTAGTATATAACTATTCCCAATGCATTTGCATATATTGATAATATTGGTATTAATGAAGCCTTCCTCAGCATTTGCTTACAGGAACAACTTCTGGCATTAGGTCCTGGCAAGGTCCTCTTGGGCTAGATCACATTTAATCTCTCAATTGTTACTGGTACTGGGGGTGGGTGGGTCACATAGGTCGGAGAGAGGTGCTTTAAAGTTATATCTAGCAGATTTTCTTGTCCAGAATTGATCTAACCGTGCCTCGAAAGCATTCACATGAGAAGCTGACGCAATATTATCAGGGAGGTTATTCCACATCGACACAATTCTAGGCACAAAAGAATTTGCTCGTTTGTTCAGTCTTGATTACTGGTTTTGGGTTTTCATGGTATTTACTCTTGCTTCTCTCTCAAACGTTTTTGTGATGAATAATCTGGGCCACTTCCTTGTCGAACACATAATGGATGAATTTGTAGGATTCAATCATATCCCCTTGTATACGCTGATTTTTTAGAGTGGGTAATTTTAACTTTTTCAGCCATTCTTCATAACTTAATCATATCATGCTTGGTATCATTCTACTCTGAACACTCTACTCTAAACACTCTCAATATATTCTATATCTATAATTGTGTAGGGATACCAAATACCATTCCCATACTTAAGATGTAGGCTTATAGCGTGACCAAGACTTTATACATAGTATTGAATATGTATACCTCGTATGTTAGGAGCGCGATGACCTATGCCTCGGAGACGTGGCCGGTTAAAGCGGAGGATGTCAATAGAATGGAACGGAATGAGAAGAGAATGGTGAGATGGATGGGTGTGGTTAATCTTAGGGACAGGGTATCGAGCGAGGAATTGAGAAGGCGTCTGGGTATTAGGAGTGTCAGTGAAGTGATGCACACGAGCCGACTTGGTTGGTTTGGACATGTGGAGAGAATGGATGATCAGAACTGGGTGAAGAAATGCCGGACTGTGAACATGGGGGGAGCTGCGCGTGGGGGTGGACCTGGAATGACGTGGGCTCGGGTACTCCGGTCCGATCTCAAAATAAAGAACTTGACAACAGAGCAGCCCTTGACAGGGCCGCTGGAAAGCTGCCATTTAGGATGTGAGACTGTAACCATATTCTCTGTGGACAAACGGTCTTTAAACTTGTATGTATGTATGTATGTATGTATGTTCATGTGTCCATTACTTATAGACACCGAAATGCCATAGATTGGGGAGCTAGAAAACCGTATTTTTGGTCACTATTCAATTTGTTTTGGGGTATGTGACTTAGTACTGATTATCTTAATATTTTTTCAAGAATTTTACAAACCACACATGTTAAACTAAAATGTCTATAGTTCCCAGGATTACTGGATTTCTGTTTGACATTTGCCGAGATGTTTTCCTGTTTCCGTTATTTTAGAAGCTTACCAAGTTTCATAGAAATTTTATATTTATATATATATATAAATTATATATATATATATATATATATATATATATATATATATATATATATATATATATATAAGTGGTGATGATAAGACGTTAGGGTGTATCTCATAATTATATACCAGGTGATTTGCTTATGCCAAAATTACTAAGGAGCTGGCAAACTTTTCCTCTGTAATTTCACATCTTATCATAGGATCCCCTACTATTTGTTATCCCATGTGTGGTAAAGGCCCATCCGAACCGTGAAAACCTCAGAAAAAAAATATAAAGTGTCTCTCTACCTTTTCATTATTTGTTGTTGAGAATGATTGTACTGCCATTAATTGTGCTTTCTATCTCTGCAATGCCATTTTTTGTTTTTTAATCTTAAATATCTCAAGACTTTCTTCGGATTTTGTTTAGCAGACATTGCAATGTCCTTTTCATGCATTTTCTTAATTTTCATAGTAATTCTTCTCACTTGTTTTCTTACCTGGCCTTTTCTGATCATCGCCAGTATTTTTCCATCTTTTGTAGAGTCTATCCTTTAGTTTCAGCTTCAGCCTGGTCTTCTTGTGTGGTGTGCTGTCGCTGCCTTTCTGATTCCTTAATTATATTAGTTGGAATACACTTCCTCTTTGCTTCTTCAAATTTGCTTGTAAATATATCATACTGTTGGTGCACGTTATCTTTGCAATGGCTCAATACGTCCTCGGCAATATCCTCACACTTGAAGTTGAAATAAACCTTAGCATGATCACTATCTCCTAAAGGGCTTTTGATGTCAACATTTTCAACCATCCCTTCTTCGTTTGTAAATATCAAATCCAAAACTGATGTATTGTCCTGGC
The DNA here is from genome assembly GCA_032716605.1 of Paralithodes platypus. Lineage (NCBI taxonomy): Eukaryota > Metazoa > Arthropoda > Malacostraca > Decapoda > Lithodidae > Paralithodes > Paralithodes platypus. Next base: position 45,155,637 of record CM064552.1, on the reverse strand, counting down.
CCCTGCGTCTGGTAGGTTCAGTTACATGTTGAAATAGACAGTTATCCTTTATGGTCTTCAAGAATCTTGAATCATTACCATCTTTATTATCCAAAATTAATTGTATCATTGTTCTTATAGTTGAAATCACCCATTATCAATAAGTGAGAGAAACAGAGATTTGAAACTTTGTTTCTTACAGTGTTTAGTGCTTAATCGTTTTAATGAGATATATTAGGACTTCTATAAATGTCCTAATCAGCAAATTGTCTCTCCCTTTCAATTTTACCTCAGCAAAGACAGCTTCTTGAAACTCAGTGTCCACATTTACTCTTGAGACATGTACGTTCTTGTGTGTGTAAATGATAATTCCTTTACCTCGTTCTCCATTGTTTGAGCATAACATATCATATTTATTCAACAGAAAAATGTTTTGTTAAATAATATCATCGAAATATTATTTCTGAATTAGTTTGTACATTAGGATATCATAGGAGTAATTGACTTCATATGAGTATGCAGCATACCCCTATATTCTGCAGTTTATCAATGGTATATTCATAGTGCAGAGGGGAAAAATACACCCTTTAATAATATTTTGTTTTCCTTATTTACACTACAGTAAGAGTCCCAATACTTTGGTAAACATTGTTGCACAGGTGTGTGCGTTTATTAATGGTTATAATTGTACACTGGGACCAACCTTACTTGTGTTATTGCCGTTAAACATAAAACACTCGCCTCTCTCTCTTTAGGTATAGCTTATTATCAACGTTTTCACACCTTCATTAACAAAGTTCCACAGAGTGTTGGGGTCTGTACCAAAGGTTCAATTAGAATTATTTGTACACATAATTAATTATATATGCCCTATTACTCTATGGATTAAAATAAGGATATTGGTAGCCAAGTGGCATATCTATAATCGAATTATTGACTAAAATACAGCTATAAATGGGACCTAAATTACAACATTCGTAAGAGTTTTGGTCAAATAATAAGACTATACCGATTATTAGGGGAGGTGTGGCGGAGGGGTCTTGCCACTGGACTGGTAATCCAATGGACCCGGGTTCGAATCCCAATATGTCAATGGGAAGATATTATTGGGATGGAATTTGTGCTGTACCTAGTTTCAGTGCATTACCACAGCACACCAAAATGCCAAAAAAATACCCTCATTGTTCCCTGATTAAATAGCATTGTATGACTATTCCCATATTCAAAATATGATACAGAGGGGCAATGCCTAGTGAGTTAAATGCTCAATAGGTGGCGTTCTGAGAGTGAGGGTCCGAGTCTGGGGATGAGACCGTGAAGCGCAGAGGCGAAGCAGCTTAAGAGATGGAGTTGCTTCGAGCCGTGAATAGGTGCTTCGCATGTCTCACTCCCTAGACTGGAACAAGACCTCACAGGCCTCACCGTGTTCAGCGGTAGAATGTGCAGGCTCTTAGCCTATGCCCGAGAGGGAGTAGTTGGAATATAGAAGACAAAAAATCCAAATGATATAGTGAAATTTCGATTTGTTATGAATAAATGCCTTTTGGTTGGGGAGATTATAGACACCAATCGAGCAGGCCAATACCCAGGGGACGTTTCATAGGCATGTGATAAGGAGTTGCTGGAATTCCTGCTTTATCTGTCTAGCTTCCATCACTGTTTCTGTTTGTCTCATCTACACACAGAGTAATCCAGCTAGCTGCCTATTAATTTCACTACACTAAACAAGTACACCACACTTCTTATCAATACATAACGAAAACACACATTTAAAATAACAACTATCACTCTTTCAACTTGGGGGAGACACTAGTTATAGTAACCTTTGCTTTTTGTCTCCTTGATACATACACTGTACAGTAGAAAACAAAATTATAGGCTATTCGGTTTAAATTTTAGTTGTTAGTTCTTGGTTGGTGTTCTTCTTACTTTGAAATTATTGTTATATATTTATAAAAGCATATAACCAGCAAAATGTTTCCAAAATAGAGTATCAGTAAAAAGGAGTTACATTTTCGATGTTTCTCAATGTAATCGTCGCGCTGACTTGTGTGTGATGTCATAGTTTTACAAGACTACAAGTTAGAGGTGCTAGTTGGAATTTATGTATCTAGTAGGTTTACTTGTTGTAGTGTATCTATTTATGTATCTAGTAGGTTTACTTGTTGTAGTGTATCTATTTATGTATCTAGTAGGTTTACTTGTTGTAGTGTATCTATTTTGCTTGTATGTGTGTGTTGATGTTGGGCCAGAGTTGCCAGTGCTTACCATACGAGGGGTAGCTTGTGTGTGTGTCTCACGTGGTGTGTCTGTTCGCTGAGTGCCGTGATGTCACCTAAGAGCCATGTCAATTTGCTCCAACTCGTTTCTCTTTGTTTGTTCAGAGCCTTCGCTACTCGGATGATAAACTGATGTAATAGAGCTAAAACTGTGGTCATATAATGAATGTAAAAGTTATTAGGCTCGCGGTTAGAATGCCGGTCTAGAAACTGATTAGTCCCGAGTTCAATCCCCAGTAGTGAGGGATAGGATTTATGTGAGATGAACGGTTCAGTATCCAACCTAGTTTGAAAGCAGGATATTATAGAGTATGGCGGATTTAAAGAAGTTGAGTTTACTCTACCTAGACTGAAAAGGTCCGCTCATATAAAATGTAAATGATAAACAAATACCGGGAGTGTACCTCACTATTAAATCACCATAGAAAGGTTGTAGTTAGGTGTTGTAGAAATATTGATGGATGCTAGGCAAATGGCTACTTCTCGAACACTATTGGTTGTTTACATCGAAGGGGCCACGTGGGCGCACCTTAACAAAACAGGGAATAGCCTAAATAATGAAGAGATTACATCATGATAATATGGCTTAGCTTGTCAGTCTGTCTGTCAGTTGGATGAAGTTATGATGAGAGCTGAATGAAGCCGGAACCAGGATCGTGGCGAACTGATGAGTGGAGGTGTTGCTAGGACGATGTCTAAATGTGCTCTGACGCGGCGGCGTCTCGCTAGACACATCATCGCCTGTGCTACTAATCTAGCGGATACTGCTAAGTCTGTAGCAAATGTCTAGCGGTAAATATCGTACCACATTTTTAATATTACGACATGGTTATAATTATGATAATCGTCATATATGCATTCCTAAAGGCTCGTAAATACTATACTTTTCGTATAATAGGCCTTAGTTAACTTATTAAGCTTACATACATACTGTCAAGCATACATACTTACATACTGTACATACTGTACTGTTACATACTGTATATACTGTATATACTGTACAGGGGAGGTGTAGCAGAGTGGTCTTGCCACTGGACTGGTAATCTAATGGACCCGGGTTCGTATCCCAATATGTCAATGGGAAGATATTATTGGGATGGAATTTGTGCTGTACCTAGTTTCAGTGCATTACCACAGCACACCGAAATGCCAAAACAAAATACCCTCATTGTTCCCTGATTAAATAGCACTGTATGAATATTCTCATATTCAAAATATGCTACAGGGGGGCAATGCCTAGTGAGTTAATTGCTCAATAAGTGGCGTTCTGAGAGTGAGGGTCCGAGCCTGGGGAGAGAGACTGTGAAGTGCAGAGGCGAAGCAGTTTCAGAGATGGAGTTGGGTTCGGGCCGTGAATAGGTGCTTCGCATGTCTCACTCCCTAAGCTGGAACAAGACCTCACGGGCCTCACCGTGTTCAGCGGTAGTGTAAAGGCTATCAGCCTATGCCCGAGAGGGAGTAGTTGGAATATGGAAAAAAATAAAATAAATAAATAAATATAGGGTATGATACATAGAACACGTATGTTATACCACTAACTATCGTGAATCCACGATATAGAGTCCAAAAATAACCTCTTATTACATATATATATATATATATATATATATATATATATATATATATAAATAAATTACCACTTCATGGCAGTGCTCTTTAGGTAATAATGTGTATGAGTAATTTTGAGGAACCACTAATTTTTGTGCAGAGCCCTTAACCCGGTGATGGCACCGGTCCTTAGGGAAGGTTTTACTGGTGAGTGGCGACTATCCTTCCGAAAGCTGAGTTTTCAAACCCGTACAAAAACCGTGCGTGTTGAGCCAGGCGGCTACAAATTGGTGTCTGACTAGGCCTATATGACAACTCTCGATACCACCACAATACACACTCGGGTCGCTCCCACACAGTCAGATATCAAGTAGTTGTCATAGAGCCCTCACGTCCCTATCCTGCACATCACGATGACACAACAACAGCCGTGGGAGACAGATTGTGGCTACCAGAAAGCCCTAATACCTCTAATTTTACTCACAGATGTTCTTCTGCAACAAAGAAGGCACGTAATGCACATGCAAAGGGCGGTGCAAGTACCAAAAGATCGGTGACCTTTCATGACACCACCACAAGCCAGACTACCACCTACCACCTATCAGTACCACCACAACCAACCACCCTCTACTATTTCCCTTCCCTGTGTCGCTACTCGATAAGCTCGAAATTACCGTGCCACTGGACTGAGGAAAGTGACCCAGTTCTATTTGTAGACACTGCTGTCAAAGTCCATCTAAACAACTGAACATCTCTCCCTCTCTCTCTCTCGTCTCCTCTCCCTTCTATCTACCCTATTATTTCCGTTTTATTTAGTGTTTATGGCCTAGTTATTGGTGTTCACTCTTCACATAGGTTTCCTGCTACATCGGCATGCATTAATAAAGCATGAAAGTGATCAATACACGCAATTTATAGCAATTTCTCTGTTATATCGGGGTCCCTCTTTTCCTCCCTCCCTCCTTCCTTCAGCTGTGCTGCCTATAAGGGCGAGAATCCCTTGAAATTCTAACCCTGTCCCATCTCTGATCTCTTCCCTCTTTCTCTCTCTTCCCTCATTCTCACCATAATTTTGCCTATTTATCGCATTTATTGTCTATGTGTGGCATATTTATTGCTGTGTTATATTCAGATGGATTGCCTGTATTAGTACATGTACATTAACCCGGCATCTGACGGAAGACTCTTAAGATCCTAGGCCTAAAAAAAAACATTTAAAACACCCCAGTGGCACTTTAAAAAAATCAATTTGTGTTTAGGTGAGATAATTTCCCTCCATTACTTTCTACCACTCCTACACATGTGTCCCCTCCCACTTTCCCCAATCCCCCCCCCCCCCCCCCTACTAAATTATCAGGTATTTTCTCTATTATTCCCATTATTTATCTTTCGTGGGAGGACAAGTGAGAGAGAGGGAGGAGGGTGGAGGAGTGTAACTCGGACCCTCCAAGCCAGTCTGAGTCCACCCCAGTCCTCTCAGTGCCATGCGAGAGACGAGAGAGGGAGGGTGTATCTGTCTCGCCGGTCTGGGCCAGATTACGACCGCGGGGCTAAAATATACAATTTTCACTAGCCAAGTGCTGTTACCACATGTTTTATTGCTTTCCCATGTTCATATGTTCATATTAAAAGTAAAATAGGTGCATATGGATAAGTATTAATTATATATACCGGTATATGGTAAATTAACGATTCTAGTGAGGAATGAATCAGAATACCTTCGCACTGGGGTATGGTGTATACTACAAGGGCTTAGCACTTTAGAGGTTAAAAGCATGAAAGTGCTCAAAAGTCATGATACACACAATATTCCTTTATCACCGCTCCTTTCCCTCCCCTATCCGCGCGACCAATCCGACCACCACTCTTTCTCCCAATAATATTTGCCTATTTATCGCATGTATTATCCATGTGCTTTTTATTTATTGCTATGTAATATTCAGATGGGTCTCCTATTTACAGTACGTAGCATGAAAATGCTCAAAAAGCGATATATACGCAATATTCATTAACAGCCCTCCCTTCCCTCCCCTTGGTACCACCCCCTATACGCACGACTACAGTGGTGGCAAGATCGCCGCGTGATGCCATTCGCGCCACATTTTTCAACTACGGACTCCCACCTCACCCCGCCCACATATTTTTTGGCGCATTTCCTACATGCTGATGTAGTTTTCGTAGCGATTTGGAATAGTCACCAAACTGGCCATACCTTCGCCTGGCACAATGGGGGTGGGTTACGTATTTCTGTTTCTGCAGTGGAGCTTCTAAGGCTGATGGTCAACTTATATTCCGCTTGCTAATATATTTAATTAGCCTTGTATAGTAGTCAACATTTGCTGTATTATATACTATAGTAATATTTTTTCAGGATATTAAGATCGTATTATCAACTATTACTAGTATGTTCTAGTCCTCGAAACTTTGACTTTGTGTATAAATATTCTTGGATCTAGCCGTCTATTGTAAAAGAGTACGAGTTCCAATAAGTGCATTTTTGGTGAAAAACGTTTCAAGTATACTGCAACAGTGTAACGTATGAGTGATGTGTTGTAATATTGATGTTTCCAGGTTCCCGGCTGCGACCCAAGACCCTGCAGGTGGTGGACGTGCCTATCTTGGACTCCCGGGTGTGTGAGGACTGGCACCGGCAGAAAGGCATCAATGTCATCATATACGACGAGATGATGTGTGCTGGGTACGTGGAGTTTATAATTTACCTTGTAAGATAAGATAAGAACATAAGAACATAAGAAAATAGGAGTCTGCAGAAAGCCGATTGGCCTAAGCAAGGCAGATCCCTGTCCCACACAACCCCAGTTCAATTACAAAGCCCAATTATAGGCTCAACACTCTAATACCCTGAGGATCATCTTACCAAAACGGTTAGAGATTAACGCAGGATTATGGGGGTATGCAGAGTGCTGATTGGCCCAACCCGGCTGATCCCCCTTCACACCCAACCCTTCTCGTCCATATGCTTATCCAATTTTATCTTAAAGCTCCCTACCGTTTTAGACCCCACTATAGCACTTGGTAGTCCATTCCACCCATCTACAACTCTGTTACCAAACCAATATTTGCCTATATCTTTTCTGAAACGAAATTTATCTAATTTGAAACCATTGGTACGAGTTCTTTCGCTATCACTGAGCTTTAGTACATTTGTCATGTCCCCTTTGTTAATCCCACTAACCCACTTGAACACCTCTATCATATCCCCTCTAACTCTGCGTCTCTCTAACGAATGTAAACCTAATTTCTTCAACCTTTCTTCATACGAAAGATTTCTAATATTATGGATCATTTTTGTCATTCTACGCTGTACTCTCTCCAATGAATCTATGTCCATTCTGTAATAAGGACACCAAAATTGGACAGCATAATCCATATGGGGTCTCACTAATGACAAGTAAAGTTTTAAGATAACATCAGCAGTTCTGTTACTCACACTCCTAGAGATGAACCCGAGAATCCTGTTTGCCTTATTACGAACGCTTATACACTGTTTTCTAGGCTTCAAATCATTGCTAACAAACACACCTAGATCTTTCTCACAGTCTGAATTTTCTAATTCTAAATTAGCTAGTTTATATTTAACATTTGTATGCATCTTCCCTATCTTTAATACCTTGCATTTGTTAATGTTAAACTTCATCTGCCAATTTACTGACCATTCATGTAAGGTATCTAGATCCCTTTGGAGGCACTCTATATCGCTATCTGAATCAATTGATCTCCCCATTTTAGTATCGTCTGCGAATTTACTTATCCTACTAGTTATACCTAAATCTAGGTCATTTATGTATATAAGAAACAACAGGGGACCTAATACCGATCCCTGGGGGACACCACTTTTGACTGCTCCCCACTCTGACTTGGTACCATTTATGCTGACTCTCTGTTTCCTACCAATTAGCCATGACCTAATCCATCCCAACAACGATCCTCCTATTCCATGTGCCTCAACCTTTCTCATCAATCTCTCATGAGGGACTCTGTCGAAAGCTTTACTGAAATCTAAATAAATAATATCATATGACTTGTCACTATCTACTGCTTCATATACCTCTGAGAAAAAGCTAAGCAAATTAGTAAGGCAAGAACGTCCCTGAGTGAATCCATGCTGAGAAGAATTTATTAAGTTAAATTTTACTAAGTGGCTTCTAATTTTCCTAGCAATAATAGACTCTAGCAACTTTCCTATGATTGATGTGAGACTAATGGGACGGTAATTGGATGCTATCGATTTATCACCTTTTTTGAAGATCGGAACTACATTTGCAAGCTTCCAAGCTTCTGGAACTAAACCTGTTTCTAAAGACTTGTTAAATAAAAATGCTAATGGACTACTTAACTCATCTCTGCATTCTTTTAATACTCTAGCATATACCTCGTCAGGACCAGGCGATTTTTGAGGTTTCAGTCTGTCAATTTCCTTAAGCACATCATTTCTACTTATACTAACTGTACTTAACATATTTTCTATACTATCACTATATACCATATTGACTTCTGGAATCTGTGCCAAATTTTCATTAGTGAAAACGGAAAGAAACTGACTATTTAATGTACTGCACATTTCTAAATCATTTTCTGTTATTTCTCCTATTGAAGTTTTTAGGGGGCCTATTACATCTCTAACTTTAGATTTATATAGCTGGTAAAAAGCTTTAGGGTTATTTTTTGAGTCACTGGCTATCCTTATTTCATAATTTCTTTTTGCTTTCCTGATTTCCTTTTTAACCTGTCTTGATAGAGTCTGATAGTATATATGTAGATGATTTTCGCCTTTCTTTATTTTTCTATATATTCCTTTCTTTTTTCCTATAAGATCTATTAGCTTATTAGTCATCCATTTTGGTTTGTTCTGCGGCGATCTAAATTTTCTTTTAGGGATATATTTATTTTGAGCATTGTGGAGTGAAGCAATAAGCTGGTTATATGTAGGTGGCAAGTTTAACTCTGGCATATCCTGACTTAATTGCTTAACAATAGGGTCCACCCTTAAGTCTCTTCTTAGCCCACCATAATCGGCTTTTCTGAAATCTGGGATAAGTGTCGTATTCTCTTTAGCATTCCCTGTCCATTGTATATTAAAATAAATAGATTTATGATCGCTATTTCCTAGGTGGTCACCAATCTCTACATCATTTATCATATGTTCATTGTTACTGAAAACTAAATCAAGAATATTAATACCTCTAGTTGGCGTATCTATGAATTGAAATAAAAAACTATCTTGTACAACCTCAATAAACTCTACTGAATCGGAGTCGCCTATTTGGTGCTGCCAATCAATGTTCGGAAAATTAAAATCCCCCATAATGCACACATTGCTAAACCTTGATGCTATTTTAATTTCCTCCCATAACGATGTTCCGCCATTTCTACTCATATTAGGCGGTCTATATATAACTCCAATAACTATGGTCTCACTACCTTCGTTAACCTCTACCCAAACACTTTCATTATCATTATTTAGTCTAATACCTGATTTAATACAGCTTTTTAATGTACTCCTGACAAACACTGCTATACCCCCGCCCCTCCTACTTGTTCGGTCATATTTAAACAAACTATATCCTGGAATATCAAATTCTGCTAAAAAATGCCTAGATTCTGTATTAATCCACGTTTCAGTTAGCGCTATTATGTCTATATTTTCTGTGCTAACGAGTGCTCTAAGTTCGTTCATTTTGTTACATAAACTCCTACAATTTGTATAATATACCCTCAACCTATTACTTTTATTTGCAACTAATTTTCTATTGTTTTTAGCTAACTTATTATTTCCTGTTGAACTACTAGCTCTAGACGGAAATTCTGCTCTATCAGTAATCTCATCTTTACTATCAGTTACATGTGTAGTGTTATCGATAATACTATTACACATCACTATATTCGCACTATCTTGACTGATTATTTCTATTTTACTCACTGGTTTGTCACATGACGTACCTGCTCCATATGGAGACAGTATTTTACTTACACACCCAGGTTTTTTTAACGAAACCCCGCAACAAGATAAGGCATAATCACTCTTAACTCATAATTGGCTAGTTTAAATCAGCCGTAAAGTTATGTAAAATACAATTATCATTATTTTTAATTCTTCTGTAACATGCAGTATGGAAGATGTTACAAGGTTATTAACTTATGTAGAATAATTGGTGTATTACAGTAATGAGCAGCAATCTGTGCATTATGACGCATTCCTCAGTGATGTTTATGTTGTTCAGGTACAACCAAGGCGGGAAGGACTCCTGCCAGGGTGACTCCGGTGGTCCGCTAATGATCCAAGAGGGAGGACGCTGGTACCTGGCTGGTATCGTGTCTGCAGGATACTCATGTGCTCAGGGCAAACAACCAGGTCGGTATGGAAACAGGAATCAATATGTTAATTGGCGATGTATGGAAGCTGAAATAAGGGTACAAATGGACTATACAATACATCTATATTGTGTTACAGCAAGTTAAATTATATTTCAGGCAAAGAAAACCATGCGGAAATCCAGGAACTTGTAAAATGCCGAATATTTTTAGGCATTTTATATAATGCCTGACTGAAACAGGCAATTTTTACTTTGCTTGGATTTGTTAGTCATTATATAAATGCCTGGTTTTACAAATTGCCTGTAGCATATATATATACCGGTATATATATATATATATATATATATATATATATATATATATATATATATATATATATATATATATATGGGTTGACTTTCGATCTTACTGCCTCATGTTCCCGTTTCCTGATGTTGGTTGATCCGATAGGCAACACATCTAGAGAAATGGTTGCTGATTTATTTATTTTTTATTTATAAATGTTCTATATATAATATAGTTCCAGAGAGTTTAAGCTTTGGTAGACTGATTACTTTTAACCCCTTCTGCTGAGAGGACCAGCCCACTTCGTGTACACACATTCAGGAAAAAGAAACTTGGCTATTTGTTTCTGGAACTTATGAAGAAGGATCCCCCTTAAAGCTAATATTTAAAGTGACAGCTCTTGATTTAATTGGGATATAGTGTTGAAAACACAAGAGCATAAATATTTAAATGAGGGCAAAAATATAAGAAGGTTTCACAGCACAAGTAGAGGTGAAGGTTTCGAATGTTCCCATCATAGAGAAAAATGGTAAGGACTTAAACATTCACATAATGGAAGAACACAATAATGATAGCCAAGTATTGTCTAATATTTTACATATGATACTCATTTATAAGAATACCTTATGCACATTAATGTCATTATAATTTCCAAATTGATAGTAAATATATCATTATGTAGTTAACTAATTTCAGTGTTTATCATCGCAGGATATTGAAAGGGACAACCATTTGAATACACCAGACACAAATAACATTATAAAATGTTGTATATATACTATATATATATATTGGAAGAATAATTTAATGGAAACACAATTTTTTAAAACCCAATGCATACTTATTAACTTCGTCTTCTCAATGTTTCTGACTAATATTCTTATTTTATCACGTGGTTGGTGAATTATGTTTCCAAAGTTCGATTTCATTGTTTATTTATTTTTTCTAGTTTAATTAAATGTTTCGTGTATCTTAGCACATCATCACTATCTATACCTGCAAAAATATACGGATGTACACTAACACATAATATAATCAAATAAATATATCAAACAAGTGAAAAGGAAGAAATGTTGAGTACCATTTAAGTGTGTGAGGGTAAAATATATCACGGATTAGAACTAGTACCTCTACTGCTTTTTGTTTAGCTTAATTGAAAAGTGCATAATTCCGTCATTACTATTAGGTTATTCTAAAGGGCCCTTCACACAGTCAGGAGTGCGAGCTAGAATGACTAGGAGTAGGGGAAAATTCGGACTCCTTGGCATATTCGCGGTGAAAATCGATGACTCCTAGGGACTCTAGCGATTCCTAGTGACTCCTGTTAGACTCCCAGTGACTACCGACCAGTAGCGGGCGATTGGCCCTGTCCGACAAAATGTTCACCGTGTTTAAAGTTCTCGCCGCGAGTCTGAACACTCCCAGTGACTCCCAGTGAGTTCTGGTGACTCCCAGTAACTCGCGGTGATTCGTATCTAAATCGCAGACAGTGTTCTGTTTCAGTTTTAGTTCTCAGTTTCACTGGGATATAGATAGGTAATACATGCGAGTCACCGAGGGTCACTGGGAATTGACGGGAGTCACCAGGAACCACCAGGAGCCACTGGGAGTCACCGAGCATGCTCTCCAAGCGGCAGGGGTGCCCACAGAGATACCTGTAGTGGGCGCACATGTAATAAAGGGCCCTCTATTCATGGGTGTGGGTTGTGAGCCAAGCGAGCCTACCTAGCTGGGAATTCCCTCCCCCCCCCCCTTCCCAGACAATTTCGCAGTATTTATTAGTTGTAGGTGCATTCTCATGATATCTTAAAGTGAAATGAAGGTGGATTAAAACAAATATTATTCATATAAAACTGTAATACTCCTCACTTTTAGTTTACAAGTTCTCCAACTCCCCTGACCTAACCTAACCAAGCTAACATAGCCTATAACTGTTACCCATTTTAGGTAATATTATGAAATATTACAGAACTCGCTAATGAAGGAAAACGAAAAGGTGGGAAGGATTAACTAGGCACTCTTTAGACAATACTTTACATATATTTGTTTCTTAAATTTTAGTAAGCATTGATATAATGACCATACAGTACATAATAATGCGGACTTATCGTATTCTATCAATGTCTTTAATGATGTATGAATACATTCATAATATTTAATGATGATATTAGAGGACTGTAGTTATAGCCTACATGAGACATACTTGAAGGATGGAAACTATAAATTATAGGCATTCTTAACACCTTGCAGTGATTCTCGGTGACTCCCAGTGACTCGTATATAACTCGTCCTGACTCGCAGTGACTCCTGTATTACTCGTATTACTCGTATCAACTCGTATATTACACTAATCCGAAAGTGACCGTTAATTTTCAAATTTTCAATAACTCGCACTTCATTTTAGGTTTTATCCCGGTGACTCCTGGTAACTCCCAGTGACTCGCAGTGACTCCTTGTGACTCGCAGGTACACTCCCGCTGATTCCAACTCTGTCGTGAGGGCACATGGAATTTCGGACACTCGCGGTCATATTCCCAGGGATCAACAGGAGTCATTACTCTTAGTGATTCTAGCTCGCACTCCTGACTGTGTTAAGGGCCCTTAAGGCAAAATGTTAATGGCTAAGAACCTCATAATACTGGATGTGATAGAGGCAAGTATCATAATAACGTCACAGGCTCAAAACCAAATAACAAAACAATAAAAAAGGTGACATCAGCTGAAACACATTGTGCCAGGACAAGATACATTCTTAAGGGGGAGGTAGTTGCTTTTTCTGGCCCCCTATTTCCCTAATGTTTAGCCCCATTAGTTTTGAGATTTTAAGGCGTTCGCCCCCTCCCCCTATAAGACCTTTTGTGACATGTAGGTGCAAGTCTGTAATTTAGAAGAAACTACCGAAAAAATGTACTAATTTATCTCGAACGGGGTGTTCTGGGGTATTTATTAAAGCTTGATTAAGGTCTTTGGAGGAAGCTAAAAATAATATATAACAATTCATAAGTGGAACAAACAATTACAAATAAATACAAATCTCCCCCCTTACGAGCGTCAACTATGTAGTGTACCTCATTATATGCTAATACATAGTACTAATGGGAAAACAGATAGAAAGGACTGATATGAATATTACTGAACAAGGATTTAAAGAAAAAATAATGAATTTAGCAAGTAAAATACTGAGTCCTGTGAACATAAGGCATAATGGTTTAAGACAATAGCATATAAAGTATGCTAAAAAGGCACAACAAATATATAAATACTACTGCTGGTTAGTCAGAGACTGAGTTATGTGATTGTATGGGTGACTGTTTGTGTTAGTCTGGATATTGTTTATGTTTGAATTTGCTGTTTCGAGGTCTCGTTGTTGTGGTGTCGTGTTTTGTTATAGCTAAACGGGGTTAAGACTCTGTCAATACCTGTGGTTTGGTTATTTATTGCTGGTTGTTTCTATCTGATCAGTAGTGCTTCGGTAATTTGAAGTCTTGACTTATCCTGACAGTATTTTAAAATCCTAGTATTGGTTATTATTTGTTGTGTATTCACGTACCCATGTTGAAGAGTGTCAGGGCCAAAATCAAGGAACAGTCGTGCCAAAATTCCTGGAGACGGATTTTGAAGCAATTTTAGTCATAGGATTAGGGAAAGATGGATTCAGGGAGAGAGTTCCAGAGCTCAGCAGTTGAATAGAAGAAAGATTGTGAGTATCATTTCACTCTTGTGTTGGAGAGTTGCACAGAGTAGGGGTGGGATTGTGTTGTAAGACGGATTAGACGGGTACTACGTACCCTACGTAGAGGAGGTGGAATACACTGACAGAGGTCTGAGGAACACTGATTATTGTAGTAGCAATAGAATAGCGAGAGAGATGCAACATTACGGCGAGTGGTGAGTGGACGGGAGTTAATGATACGAAAGGCTTTCCTCTCTACTTTGTCTAGAAGTGCTGTGTTAGAGGATCCTCCCACACATGTGAACAATACTCAATACAAGGACGTACTGTGCCCTTGTACAGAGCAAGAAGCTGTGTAGGGGTAAAGAATCCCTTGAGGCGGTATAGCACTCCCAGCTTCTTGGAGGCCGCCTTAGCAAGACTGGTAATATGGTCTTTCCAAGAGAGAGCAGAAGAGTAAGAGACACCGAGAATATTGAGAGAAGATGAAGGATTGATTTTTGTATTGTTGAAGTATTAGGGCTAGTCCTCTGGGAGTTCACGACGGGTAGATATATGGAGAAATTTGGTTTTGGAAGCATTAAAGGCAACAAGGTTTTCTCTGCCCCAATCGGAAATGGTAGTTAAATCAGAAGATAACTTGATAAGTGTTCTATGGCTTCATTATGTTTGTCTTTGAGGGATTGTTTGCTGGGGAGTTCTGTAAAACTAAATGAATAGTGTAAGGTAGAGTCGCCTGCATATGAATGGATAGGACTGGAGGTACAGTTGAGAAGATCATTTATGAAAATTAGAAAGAGAATTGGAGATAGGACAGAACCCTGAGGAACACTGGAGTTGATAGGATGAGGAAGTGAACGATGGCCGTCCACAACTGCAGCTATGGAACGGCTGGAAAGGAAATTAGAGACAAAGGCACAGATGGAGGGATAGAAACCGAAGGAGGGTAGTTTAGAAATTAGAGATTTGTGCCAGACTCTATTCAAGGCCTTCGATATGTCTAGCACAATAGAAAAGGTCACTCTGAAGTCCCGAAAGGAGGATGACCAAGAGTTAGTAAGATATAAAAGAAGATCACCAGTAGAGCGACCCTTAAGGAAACTTTACTGGCGATCTGAGAGTAGATTATGAGAAGAGAAATGCTTAAGAAATTTTGAAGTAAGAATAGTTTCAAAAACTTTAGAGATAAAAGAGATGAGAGCAATGGGATGATAGTTGGAGGATTGAGAGCGGTCACCCTTCTTTGGGACAGGTTGAATGAGAGCAAACTTCCAGCAAGAAGGGAAGACGTTAGAGGAGAGACAGAGACGAAAGAGTTTGCCTAGGCAGAGGGTCAGCACGGAAGCACAGTTTTTTAGTACAACAGGGGGAGCACCATCTGGACCATACGCCTTCTTAGTATTAAGCCCAGAGAGGGTAGAAAGTACATCTTTAGAAGAGATTAGGATATTAGGCATAAGTAGGAGAGAGGGGAGTGGAGAGGGAGGAATAGCACCGGAATCATCCAAGGTGGAGTTCTAGCGAACGTTTGAGCGAAGAGTTCAGCTTTGTCAGAGGAAGACATGATGGTTGTACCATCAGAATGGAAAAGGAGAGGGAAAGACGAGGAATACAAATTGTTGGAGAGGTTTTTGGCTAGATGCCAGTAAGCTTGGGAAAAGCTAGAGTTGGATTGTTCAGTGCATTTTTTATTGATGAAAGAGTGTTTGGCAAGTCGAATGGCAGATTTGACTTGATTCTGGGCAGAAACATAGGAAGAATGAGATTCTTGAGTTTTTAGGTGTCGGTACCATTTGAATGCTTCCTCCTTATTGCGGACAGCAGTAGAACAAGCGTGAGTAAACCAAGATTTGTTTGCATTAGTCTGAGAGGAAGAAAATTAATGTATGCCTCCATGCCCGATAGGATTACCTTGGTAATGCCACGGAAGCAAAAATCATTCCATGGCAAATCAAAGAAGTACTGCCGAGAGCCTCCCAGTCGGCAGCGCCAAAGTGCCACAAGCGCCACCGGCTGGGAGGATCGGGTGGCCGTAGAGATAGGACAGGTGAAAGAGATAAGGTTATGGTTGGAGGAACCCAAAGGAGAGAAAAGATCGACAATATTATAAGAAGGGTTAGAATTTTGAAACAAGTCAAGAATGTTGGGCCGATCTCTGAAGCGATCCGGGATACGGGTGGGTTGCTTAACCAACTGCTTTAGGTAATCTAGGATAGAAAAGACGAAGGCTTGTTCACCAGGTTGGTCAGTGGTATGAGAGGAGAGCCATTGGCAGTGGTGAACAGTGAAATCTCCTAAGATGGAGATTTCTGAGAAAGGAGAAATGGATAGAATGTGTTCCACTTTAGAGTTTAGATAGTCAAAGAATTTGGGAAAGTTAGTAGAGTTAGGGGCAAGATAGACAGCACAGAAATATCTAGTGTGAGAATGACAGGATAGTTTGAGCCATAAAGTTGAGAATTCAGAGAAGTCGAAATCAGGAACACGAGAGCAAGTGAGTTTGTTGTGCACATATGCACAACATCCACCTTTCCACCTTTGGCTTTGTAACTAGGATAGAGAAAGTAGGAGGATACAGAGAAGGTTCTACTGGCAGTTGCTTTAGACACCTGAGTTTCAGTGAGGAAAAGAAGATCAGGTTTGTAGGAGGAGAGATGGTGTTCTACAGAGGGAATATTAGAAGAAAGGCCGCAAATGTTGCAAAAGTTGATGGTAAGAGTGACAGGCCGTGGTCCAGAGCATTTAGAGGGGTCATCAGGGGAAGGTTGGGCGGGCGTGCAAACATATCTTGCTAAACGCAAGGCGAGGGAGTAGTATACATAGAACGAGGACGCCGACGGGAAGCTGGAGGTCATGAGTAGGGTGCCAACGTCGCTATCAATGAATGGGACTCAGTAGTGGAGGTCGACGTAGAGGGCATGGTTGAAGCAATATGAAAAAGGGAAGTCGAGGATTCAATATGGTCGGAGATCGAACCAGCATCCGAGAATGGTACACTCGGCGGTTTCCGACAGGGCGGCAGAAGACATAGAGGAACCAGATGTGACAGGAGGGCTGGTTACACGAAGGCTCGTTGTTGTACGAGTGGGATGAAGGAATGATCATATCCGGTGTAGGGGTCGTCAACAGAGGATCCAAGGAGGGTGTGGTAATTGAGGTTGTAAGCAGCCACGGCCACCTATCTCAATCGGCTTAGCATAAGAAGAGGGTCAGCGGGGATCGATACCCTATTAGAGACGGGCTGCCACCCTTAAGGCGGAGTCACACGGGCCATTTTTCGTGCAATTATGGTCTGGAAGCTTAAGATATTACACTTTATCAGAATTCAGCCGCCTAGTATAATCTACCTTCAGTCTAGTTGCCAATACCAGTGCGAAAAAGTCCCGAAATGATACAAAACAAAAACTTGCTCATGGAAAATTGACGGAAAAAGTGCTCGTGTGACAGAAGCTTTAAGGTGGGTGGCAATCTATCAATGACGATAAATAATTATCCCACTGACAGCTCCAAAGTGTGGCGCCTACCATTTCCCACAAATATGGAATTAATTATAATCCAATCTAAGAGGCCTGACTCTGCGGTACAGCCCTGCAGGGCCTGCTACAAGGCAGTGTGGAAGGAGGGAAAACCATTTAGTATATCCCTCAATTAAGACCAAGACAGGAGGGGTGGCACACCAACCCCCAAAAAGAGAAAGGGGGCCCAGCCCCAACCTGCAATGCTCCCCAAAACATTAGGAATGAAACGTCTATGAAACTATGAAACTCTATGATCAAGGCGGTTCCCATTCGGGGGGAAGTGCATGGTAAGTCATCTGCTAAGTGTGGTAGTAGTCATGCCAATGTAATCCATGCTTCCAAGTTTGCAGCCTTCATGTGGATTAAGTAACACCCCCTTCTTAACATTAATCATCAAGTACAAAGACCAATGCACTTGAATAAACTAATGAAAGCATATGGTCCTCCCGGGATTCGAATTCGGGACACCACACCCAGAACATAAACATCTAAACCATTACACCACCAACACAGTTCATAAATGACATTGTATCTTTGAAGGTTATCCTGTTTACGTGTTGTGTTATTTCTTTCAATTAAATTGTTGACTTTTATCCTTGTAGTAGATTATTAGGTTAACTTGGGAACTGTTGCATTTTACATTGCGCTTCATGATGTCCATCAGGACTCTTTCTTCGGTTTTATCTGCCGCCGTCATTTGACTGCAATATTACTTTATGAAGTACTGACGCATGATCTTGCTCCCACGCTGAGATGTTAGTTAACTTACCATTTATGAATTTGTTTATTTCATTCTCGACTTAAGTGTTTGAATAACCATTGTTAATAAGGATTTGCATTTCTCTAGTAACTTAATGATAGAAAAATTCCCAAGACGAACAAGTACTAAAAACATGACGTAAATATGATCTAATGACAGATAATTTGTATCTCTCTGGACACCCACTGCAAGCGCTGAAGCACCTACCAACATCAGTGTTTTTGCGGTAGCCTACACGGTAGTTGTGTATGTCATTAACCTTTCTCACTAGCATATCGAGAAATGGTATCTTATTATTGACAGTTAATTCATATGTGAATTTTAAGACAGAGTGAAGGGCAATGTAAAATGCAACAGTCCCCAAGATAAACCTAATAATCTACTACAAGAATAAAAGTCAACAATTTTATTATATGAAATAACAACAAATAAAAAGGATAAACTTCAACGATGCAATGTAGTTTATGAATTCTCATGTCCACACGAAGATTGCAAACTTGGAAGCATGAATTACATTGGCAAGACTACTACGACGCTTAGCAGATGACTTACCATACACCTACAAACAGGCTCTATCAAAGATAATTCGAAGCATCAACATGGGTACATGAATACACAACAAATAACAACCAATAAATACTAGGGTTTTAAAATAATGTCAAGATAAGTCAAGACTTCAAATTACCGATGCACTACTGATCAGATAGAAACAACCAGCAATAAATAACCTAACCGCAGGTATTGACAGTTTTAAAACATTTTAGCTATAACACAACACGACACCACAACAACGAGACCTCGAAACAGCAAATTCAAACATAACAATATCCAGACTAACAAGGGACTGGAGTTTTCGCAGAGAGGCTCCAATACTGATGTTATTCTTGACTTACATTGTGCTGGCTTAATAATTCAATAGGGTTGATAGCCTCTGAAGTCCTATTTTAACTAACTAATCCAGACTAACACAAACAGTCAACCATACAATCTCATAACTCAGTCTCTGTCTAACCAGCATATACAACATATTATATATTGAACAATAAGGAGATTTATGTAGACAAATCATCAAAACATAATACTGTACTTTGAAAAGGATTCAGGTACACTTGGATTAATTCGGTATTAATTATAAGCAATAATTAACAAGTGACTGCCGATATTTGTATTATTATTGTTATTGATATAACGCTCTTTACTGACCACCCTTTATCCCCCTCAGGTATCTACCACAAGGTTTCCTACACCTCGGATTGGATATCTTGGGCGGCCAGCACCTGAGATACGTCACCATCCTCTACCACCCATACCACTTATCACCAACCATATTTTCCACTTAGTACTCCCTTCCTAGTCCCTCTCTCGAAACTCGTCATATATCTCTTATATCATCTTATCTCTATATTAGTTTCCTTCATCGGGTGGTGACGGTAGATTTCCTTGCCCTGAAGCTCTTCTTTACCCTTTCCGTTTTCTGTGCAGTAGGCCCAGGCCTACATCACAAACCTCTTTTTAACATCCCATCACTCACGCTATCTCTCCTTTACCCTCCTCTCGAATATTTCAACTCTCCCTCTCTGTTTAATCCTTGTTAGTCATTTCATCTGTGCTACTTCCCGCATTGTTATATTATGTTTTTAATAGTCTTCCACTTGCCTTTCTCTCCCTCATCTCTCACTGCCCGGCCAGTCACCATCCAGTGTCACGGAGGCAGCATGTAGTTTTAACTTATTTAATTATTAATGGCCAAAATAAAGACTAGACTGTTATTTATTCAATAATAGAATTTGTCTTCAGACACTGGCGTTTAACACTTAATTCCTTCACACAATGACTTGTATATGTATTTAATTTAGGCTAAAGCCAAACTACAGTAGTTTATTCAATAATTATATTACCTGTCAGGGCCAAGGGAGCAATTTCTTGAATAGATTTAAAGCATAAATTGTTTTATAATTATGATACATAATCAAAGTTAAGAACACTTTGTAATTGTACACAGTCAGAGATATACATCCTGTAGGGAAGCAATGGTTTTCATAAATTAGAATATAATTCTTTATGTAGTAATGTCAGTCCATAATGTGATAAACAACTAAGAATATATAGTAAGTAATTAACATCTTCTCTTTCATGAGTAGCTTAAAATATAAACCAGCTTTAGATACAAGTTAAGTGCTACTTCTTATAATTATGTTATGCCATTGTTAAATCTCCTGCCATCATGATATTTACACTGAATCTCAGGTTTATTATATCATAGTATCCCAGTTTCAAATTTGTTTATGTGTTGTCTTTTGTACTGAATGTATTGTTATCTTTAGTTGTATAAACTGATAGTCAGCATGCGGGCTGGTACCGCATTAACTATGTGTAATGTAAATGCTGTATATATCTAGTTTATTTTAGGACTATAGCAATTTTGTAATGAATGAATATACGTTGATGTGGTATTATCATTGTCTATCCTATTTTACAAGTATTTATCTTATGTGCATGTTAGAGTAGAACAATGTGTGACAATGTACGGAATCCATAAATGCTGTCAATGTGAATGACGATGTGAGTGATTAAGTAAATGTAAATGTACATTGGTGTGCACCAGGGCTATGTCTTGAGCCCACTTCTATGGGCTGGGCACAAGAAGGGAGGTGATCGTAACTGAATCCTGTGTAAATTGTAATACTTGTGACATTCACGTTAGAGATGCAGTTGCTAGCTGGGTAACAATATGCAGTGCTGGAAGGTAACAATCTAAGGTAAATTACCACATGTAAGGACATCCATATGAGTTGGACTAGCTTAGGTGGCAATATTAATGGAGTCAAAAGTAGGTGGAAATTATTAGAGAGGCATTGTCACTAGTAGTGGTCTTTCATTCCGTATAAAAGGCAAGTGGGATACTACTTGCATGAAGCTTTATGGCATAGATTACTTCTTAGTGAACAGGGAAGACTGGATGTTTGTTAGTAATTTAAAGGTCATACCAACATAAGCTCCTAGTCTGTGACTTGAGCTTAAGGCGAGATCCTGTATGCGAGAAGGTATACATGCCAAAAAGAAAAGTATGGTTACAAAGGAATACAGGACTTACAAACTGCAACAAACCTATTGGTCCTTTCGGGGCAGTTTGGATATCTACATGGCTAAGCTGCTAGCTACTAGGTAGTGAACAGGAAAGTAAAGCAGAAGGCTCCTCTCCACCCACCACTTCCTCCAGCTTACACTGGCGTGGAAACAGTTGGAAAAATATACCAAGCAATATGGAAAACTAACATGACATTTCAGATAGGATAGGATGACGGGAGATTAATTAGTAGTCTTTTTTTTTTATGTGTTCGCCACTCTTCTAGCGGCACCAAGGAGTGCGACGCCCCTCATTATGGGTGGTGATCTGGTGCAGTAGACTGTTTGAAGCGACAGCTCGCTCCCTTGCGAGGATGGGCTCGTCTGGCACTTTTTGCAGTTCGACATCTAGGGCTCTCTTGAAGTTGTCTAACGAGATGTCCCTCATGTCTCTTACTCGCCGTGGGAGTTTGTTGAAGAGACGTGGGCCTCTGTGTGATAACCAGCCCTCTCGCAGAGAGCCCATAGCACCCCTGTTATTCATCCGGGGGATTTCGCATTCCCAGCCTCTCCTATCACTGAATTTCATGACTATCGGAGTATGTAGGTTTGCGATTTTCCACGTGTATATTATTAGGTAACGTTCTCTTCTACGTTCCAGTGAGTACAGATTCAGTGCTCTTAAACGCTCCCAATAGTGTAGATGTTTTATCGAACTTATATGCGAAGTGAAATTTCTTTGTACACTCTCTACGTCATTTATTTCACCTGCTTTGTATGGGGATGTTAATACGCTACAGTATTCAAGCCGCGGTAGCACTAGAGATTTGAAGAGCGTTATCATAGGCAATTCACCGCGTGTTTTAAAAGTACGCAGAATCCAACCCGTTAGACGTTTCGCAGCCGCCACTTTGACCTGGTTATGTACTTTGAAACCCATATTTTCAGACATTAATACCCCAAGGTCTTTCACACTGTCTTTCCGTTCTATTATGTGGTTAGATTCTGTTAAGTAATTTGTAATTTCTTTAACACCATTATTATCTCCGTACCATATTAATTGGAATTTTTCCTCATTGAATTGCATGTTGTTTTCCCTGGTCCACTGGAACACTACATTCATGTCTTCCTGCAGTCGGCCCGTGTCCTCTTGTGTGTTTACTATCTTGCTTAATTTTGTGTCATCAGCAAAAGACGACACCGTACTGTGTCTGGTGTTGGTATCTATGTCGCAAATTAGTATGAGGAACAGAAGGGGTGCTAGCACTGTTCCTTGGGACACTGAGCTTTTGACATCCGAAGGCTCAGATGTGACTTGGTTTACTTCTACTGATTGTTTTCGGTTTACGAGGAAATTGTATATCCACCGTCCGATTTTCCCAGTTATACCTTTTGCTTTCAGTTTGTGGGCTATTATACCATGGTCACATTTATCAAATGCCTTAGCAAAATCGGTGTAAATGACATCCACGTTTTTCTTTCCTTCTAGCGCTTTAAGAATTTTGTCATAGTGTTCCAAAAGTTGTGAGAGACATGATCTTCCCGCTCTGAACCCATGTTGACCGGTGTTGTGTAGTTCATTTGTCTCCATGAATGTTGAAATTTTGCTTCGCAGGACTCGCTCGAAAACTTTAATGATGTGAGAGGTTAGAGCTACCGGGCGGTAGTTTTTGGGTAGTGCTTTACTCCCTCCTTTATGCAGTGGGGCAATTATTGCGTTTTTCAAGCTATCTGGTATGTCACCAGTGTCTAGACTCCTTCTCCACATTATAGCCAGGGGTTTTGAGAGGTTTTCCTTACATTTCTTCATTAGGATCGAATTCCATGAGTCCGGGCCTGGTGCCGAGTGGGATGGCATGTTGGAAATGGCCTCTTCTATGTCTTTTGGACCGAAATCAATATCCAGCATCTGAGGGGTTTCCGTGGGGGAGGTTTCCATGAAAAAATATTTTGGTCTCTGATGACTTTTGTTTCATCAGGCTCACTGAATGCCAATTCATACTGCCTGCTTAAGAGTTCGCTCATTTCCTTTTTGTCCCCTGTGAAAGAGCCATCCCCTTTGCTCAGTGGGCCGATGTTTGATGTTGTTTTAGCCTTTTGTTTGGCGTATGAAAAGAAGTATTTGGAATTTTCCTTTATACCTGCAATAGCTTTCCTCTCCTCTTCCATATGTTGTAGTTCATATGATATTCTTAGCCTTTGTTCAATTTCCACAATTTCTCTATCTATTTCGACCTTTTGCCTATCATGTAGATTTTGATGTGTGCGTCTTTTTGTGAGTAATTTTCTTCTTCTGTACAGCCTCCTCCTTTCCCGATCTTGTTTGCTTCTTCGTTTTGTTTGTCTTGCGGGTATATGGTGGCTACAGATTTGGGTCATGGTTTCTGTTATTAAGACTAGACATTCTGCTGGTGTCAGGTTATCCATTAAATCTTCCCAGTCTATTTCTTCCATTTCTTGATTTACCTCTTCCCACCTAATGTTTTTGTTATTGAAGTTAAATTTACTGAAGGGGCCGGTTTTTGTTCTCGATTCTGAGGTTGTCTGTACAATTAATTTATGATCTGAGTATGTTGTGTCCGATATGTTAATGCTGTGTACTAGAGAGTCGTTGTTAGTGAAGACCAGGTCTAAGATATTGTTTTCCCGTGTGGGTTCAGCAATATGTTGGGTAAGACTAAAAAAATCACAAAGTTCAAAAAGCTCTCTCGTATTAGTATTTGCTTCTCCGGTGTTATTTGCCACAAACTGGTTTTCTAGTTGTCTCCATTTAATGTTTGGTAGGTTAAAGTCTCCTAGCCATATAATATTTGGTGTTGGGTTCCCCAGGGTTTCCACTTCTGATTTTATTTTGTTGAGCTGGGTTTTGAATTCTTCTCGGGATGAGTCTGGAGGCCTGTATGTAACAATAACTGCTAAATTTAGGGATTCTATTTTAACTCCAAGTATTTCCACCACTTCATTACTACTACTCTCATTCTGTATATAAGATCTATCTTGGAGAAGAAAAAACAAATGTCGGCCAAGTGTATAAAAGTATGCAGAAAATGTATATATATTGCAATCTGTGGTGTTTCCTAATAACGAGTTGGAGTTATTCTAAAAGAGAAAGTGTTAATTGAGGGTTAGTGGCCAAGTATTTATCAATACAGTTCTTGTAAGCCTAAACTGTATCACAGTTCACAATGTTTGAAAGTAGTCTGTTCCAAATGTTCACAACACAATTGAAGAAGAAGTGTATTGCTTCGATACAATGAATACGCTTTCATATAATCTTAGAACCATTGTTTCTAGTGAAGTTTGATGGGTTGATAATAAAGTAATCACTTACATTTAGGTTGCCAAATCCCTTAACAATCTTGAAAACCTCTATTAGATTACCTCTCAATCTGTATTTGGTTAGGCTAAACAAATTTAGTTCCTTTTGACGGTCCTCGTATGGTTTGTTTCGCAATCTAGTTATAATTTTTGTGACTGCGTTGTTGAATAAATCTGAATACATAGATAGGTTTTGCAGTCAACTTGAGGACATTTTTAGGAATAGGGGCATTAAGCCAAATTATGTAAATAGCCAATCAAACTTCCTTGAACTTAGCCTTCTTGCTGCTGCTGACAAAATATGTGGCAAACTAAGTGTCCCCTCTGGCATAAGATTTCCTGGTGGTGGAATGACGACGTTGAAAATGCTGATAATGCGATGAAGGAGGAAAGAAGATGCTTCAAAGCATGGATAAAGGGAGGCAGCAAGGAGGAATAAATGACGGCTAAGTGAATTGCCAAAAAAGATATATACATGCAAAGAAAATTATACAGGACATGGTCATAGACCAAGTGAGTAACGCAGAAAATCCCAATGGGATCTTCATTTTAGCTAGGCGAGATAATATGACAGTAGAGACGTTGTAAGAGAACAGTGTGTCAGGAATGATAATGGGACAATTGTATAGCTGACAATAAAAAATCAATGATGCTTGGAAGGTACACTACCAACGATTACTCAACGTGGAGTTTGAGTGGACTAGAGAGAAGCTTAGTAACGAAAAGCCAATACTTGCTCCCCCCCCCCCCTTTTTATTTTTGTTGATAGCGCCAGCTGTTGTAAGCAGCACAATAAATAAAATTAAGGATAGAAAAGCTGCAAGGGTGCTCTGGCATTGTAAAAGAGATGTTAATAGCCTCAGGTGACATAGGAGTGAGACTGGTAACTGAGCTAATAAACCCCATCATTAGAGAGGAGAGAATCCCAGATGAATGGCATAAAAGTGTAATAGTCAAAATGTATAATGGTAAGGGGGAATCGCTAGATATGGCAAATTATAGTGTCCTGAAAATGCTTGAGCAAGTCATAAAGATCTGTAAGAGAGTCTTTAAAGGTATGATCAGGAAAAGCATCTCTATCGATGATATGCAGTTCGGTTTTATGCCAGGACGTGGTACAATCAATGCTATCTACATAGTTAGGCATCTACAGGAAATATATTTACTTGAAGATAGGGTTTCTGTACCTTGTGTTTGTAGACCTGGAGAAGGACTTTGATAGGTGCCCAGAGATGTTGTACAGTGGATTATGAGAAAACTTGGCGTAGAGGAGTGGCTGGTGTGTGTGATAATGAAAATGTGCGAGGAATAACGAACGACAGTCAGGGGGAAAGGTGTACTAAGTGAGGAGTTTATACAGATCCAGTTGGAGTCCACCAGGGCTCTGGGCTAAGCCTCCTCCTCTTTGTTATAGTTCTTGAGGCACTATCTAGAGATTTTAGAGTTGGGCTCCCCTGGGAACTGCTATACACAGATGACCACGTACTTATCGCAGATAGTGTGTGGCATGCTGAGGCCAAGTTCAGAAGATGGAGAGAGGGCATGGCAAGTAAAGGCTTAAGAGTTAACATAAATATAACCACAATAGATGAGAGCTTGGAAAGGTAGAATATAGTGGTGTATACTCAAGCGTAGTAAGCAGAAAATGGGTGGGTGCAAAGCGTCTGCCACTACTGGGTACACCATGAGAAAAAGTGCCGTACTAGAATAAAGGACTTCAACCAAGGAAGAAGTCCGAAATTTAGACATTTATATACATAGTATGCAAAGGTGAGCTTGCGATACAAGATCAGCTCAAGAGTGTTAACTTTGGCAATGAGACACTGGAGATGGTGGACAAGTTTTGCTCCTTGGAAGATACTATCTCTGCCGGTGGTGGTGCAGCTTGGGAAAGTTCAAAGATCTGTTGCCAGTACTTACTATGAGAAGACTCCCTCTTCCCTTCATGGGAAAGGTGTACGCTTCATGTGTTAGAAACGCAATAACATATGCTTCAGAAACGTGGCCTGTTAAAGCGGATGGAATGTAAAGAGAGGAGAATGGTGAGATGGATGTGTGGGGCCTAACGGCAAGTTAGGATATCTAGTGAAGAGCTGAGGAGATGGTTAAGCATCAAGAGTATCGGTGATTAGGCGCGTATGTAATGGGGGGGGGGATTGCCAAATTCTTTTATAATTACTTCTGCTGATAGAAAGAGAGAGAGAGTTTGGAGAAAGAAGGGTTAAGCTGTGAAGGTGGAAATAGGTACTAAAGGATAGAAAGGAAAAGATGACGACAGACCCGTTACTTCATTCTAATTATGAGAGGACAACCCTGTTTGGTTGATCTACGTCCAACATCCTTCGAAGAAGGGGGAGAGTTGCAAATTCGACACAAGGATTAGGCCACAGAAGAAAAACCCCACTGAGACCTAGCATGGTCTCCAATTCTCGGTATCATATAGGATGTTATCCGGTAATTCTTTAGAATTTGTACACGTCCACTTTCAGGTGAACTACACGGCTAGAGGTAGATTCTCACATGGTTTTCATATTCTTCATGCAATCGTGACTCATTTTCATTATTCAGAACTATATATCATTCTCATTTGTAGTATATTGGGACAGTATGATAAATCGGAGGCTAGCAATGACCAATCAAGAATTTCGCCTTCAAGGTTGACTGACATGACTTTAACTCTCGGTTACTGGTACTACTCTTAGACAAGTTTAATACTGACGGCTCCGATTTACCACCCTGGCCACACATTTAGATCAAAATAGGCATGGGGAGAAAGATTCTAACTTATTAATCTTCGTTTGATAATATTAACCCTTTAACACCAGGAACGTTTACCGATTACACAACATTGAAATGGGTACAGTATAAATACACAAATAACCTGGGAAAAATCAATTACCCGTACAGTAACTTAACCTTGGATACGCTGGTCTAATTTCCAAGCACTATCCCTGTGCTTCGCCCGACTCGACTCTAACCTTGCTGTCTGTAACATTCCCCTCATTATCATACCGATAACACCGATCCTGAGCGAAACTGGCTATCCTTGGGGTCTCTTTACTACACCAGCCTACTTCGGCCTACCGTATCCTGGAGTATGGGGGGGGGGGTAACTACACTTCTTCCTGTGGTCCTGGGACCATCCTACAAGGTCACTGCGAGGTGATTGATTACCGAATTCCTGTTCTCGGGGGCTCGAGTAGACCCAGTAGCCAATGGGAGGGGTTGAATCTCCGCCATCAGTAGCTCATCGACTCCGTCCCAACCTGGTTCCAATTCAGGCTAGCCTAAGCTCGGTCGGGAAATATGGAAAACACTATAATTTGGAGGGACACCAAAATGGCATCCCTTCGATTGACGAACAAAAGATAATTATCACACAAGTTAATTTGACGTCAATTTGAAATTACAACATCTAAAATATTTTGTCTCCCTCACTCGCATAAAAAAAAAAAAAAAAAAAAAAAAAAAATGTGTGGCAGTTTTTCATACATTGGTGGTATCTTGTACCTCTTTATTGTCCATGTACATTCGGGATACCATAATCTCTAGCCCACTCATACGAAATTGGGGTCTACGTATGTTTTCTTTATGCAATTATAACTATCTGGATTGATTTTTTGATAAAATTGTCTTATCAATAAATAGTCTATATTGTTTTGTAGTTGATTTATAGAAAATAATATTGATAAGTTGATTTCCAGAGATATACTTCCATAGTTAGAAATAGGTGAAGTCCACAAATATTTATGAGTGGGCTATAGACTATGGTATCCGAGTGTACCATCTTTGCCAGATTCTACCCTTCGTATTCGAACCCTTAAGTATTCTGTTGTTGCTTTCACTTTTACTAGTGTTTAATGTGTTTTGAAGAGAGATTTGGTGTTCAGCATATCTTGTTAGATTTCGATAGAATATGTTGATTGAATTTGTCTCAGGATATGACTCAAACCACTTACTTATTCCCTCCAAAAGAATTTCAGTATGCTGTGGTATGAGTTGGAACCTCTTCCTCCCCCCAGCAACCTGCCTCTTTTTAACCCCTACTGTACCAGAGGGTATTACGATAAATGTACCCTCCAGTACCAGGCAATGAGGCCAAAATGGCTTCAGAGTCGAGAGAGAATACGCTTCCACCTCAAAAATTGGAGAAATACTGAGCCAGCTAGGCTGTGAGACCTTGAATATAAGCTGAGAAGTGTTGCCAAGGTCTCAAAACAGTGCGTACAAGTCACGGTACCTGGTACCGCTCGATACAGGCAGTTACAACTACCGCATAGTACTGACGGCGATCTTCCGTCGCTGGTACTGACGAGTGACTTTATTACTGATGGCGAATCGCCGTCATTGGTACAGTAAGGGTTAACATCTAGCTTAGTTAATAGTGCAAAGTGATCAGACCTAAGTTCAGCTTGTTGTTTCACAGAACAGATACAATATGGCATGTTATACAGACAGACATAGCCCAATTTGCCACCCAAGATATGCGTCGGCTCCGGCTATCCTATGAATCTATTATCTTGTCACAGGAGTTTATATAGTTATACCATCACTGACCATTAACATTAGTATTATTCCGACCTCCATACGAGAGCAGAGCTCCATGGTGAGCATCTAGGTCGCCCAACAATTAAGTCAATTGTTCATAAAGAAGGTCAGGAAAGTCATGTGTTTCAAGAGAGTTGCAACCTACATATATGTTGATTATGTTAAGTTGGTAATCATCAAGGTATTCATTGAAAGAAATATTTTCAGTGTCCCTACAAAAAGAACAATAAACTATCTCTGCAATCTTTTTGACATACACAATCAACCCCCTGGCAGATGTTTCAGTGCAGTTGTGTACATGCGCAATACTGTATAATCTCCACATTTAGGGTTAAACATTTCATAACCCTAGTTTCTTGGAAACATATTTTATCCATGGCATGCAACATTGCAAAATGCTAAAGATCTACAAAGAGTTGATTAACCCATCCTGTACGAGCGTCAAGCATCGTTTGTCTGTATAAAAGTTATACTTTGACTTAATGGAGAGGCTTCAGGCAAACATTGATTGCAGGGCAAAACAAAAACCACACACACACAAACAAGATTCCTAAGACCCGAAATAATACTAAAACTGCCACCATTCAACAAACTGGTAACAGCCAAGCAAAAGAGTCTAATACACCTCACAAAACAAAATCAACAATTTCAAGCATCCATGATACTTACGCCCAAGATAGAGCAACCTTTAACTCGCAGATGTTTGATTCAACCTACCATTCTACCACCTTATATTCAAGCTGTTCAAATGGCGAATATCACTGAATTACCCATCACCTTGCCCAAGAGTCTCATCATCGTAGATTTGGAAACTTTCGACGATGTAGACCCCAATGATACTGCCTTCACACCACCCTCCATATCTACCCTACCAGATCACCTATCAAACCGACAAAAAGAAGAATTGCAAGCTCACTACTTGTGCAATATCAAGATGAGTTTGCCAGCTCTCCAACCGAAATAGGAAAGACCCATGTGCTTGACCATACTATTCATACCACAGGACCCCCTAATATACAACCATCTCAACGAAAAAACTCTCTACAAGGACGAGAGGAATATCGACAAGTACAAGAAATGATTGTTGCCGGGATAGCAACACCATTTACAAGCCCCTTGTCTTCTCGTGTTGTACTTGTCAAAAAGAAGGACGGCTCAGCCAGGTTCTGTATTGACTACAGACGCCTAATTGATGCCACCATCAAAGACCCCACACCGCTACCTTGAATCGACGACTCGTTGGACTCACTACATTGGTCCAAATGGTTCACCACACTAGGCATGCAGGCAGGATAATGGCAAGTACCAGTCCACCCTAAACATCAACAGAAAACTGCCTTCACGACTAGTCGGGAAAACCTCTACGAATTCAATGTGCTACCCTTTGGGCTCTGCAACGGTCCAGCCACTTTTTCACGTCTCATGGAGTCTGTGCTGAAAAGATTAACTTGGGATTTCTGTTTGGCCTTCCTTGACAACGTAATAGTGTTCGTAAAGAGCTGGGAAAAACACTTACAAAGACTGCGAACTGTGTTCACCCATATCAGACAAGCAGGCCTAAAACTCAAACCATCCATATGTACTCTAGCCCATGAATCAGTGGGTTTCCTAGGATATATCATATCCAAAAATGGCATCGCTCCATATCCCAAAAAAAATCTGCCACTTTTGCCCAAACACAAGCCAAGGATGTACATACATACATACATAACATTTTAAGATTGAGTGCTCCGTACAAACGTGCAGTTTCAGTCTCTTGTCCTAATGGCGGCGTTCCAGGCAACCATGTTAACCCCTCTTGCCCGGGCAGCATTTTAGAATGCTGCAACTTGCGAAGGGCCGGTGCCCAGGCAGCATTTTTAAATCTGTATGCTTGAAAGCGTGCTTTGAAAGCCGCTCGGCGAAATGTTTGTTTACATGGTTGATCGTAGCGCCACCAAGCCTCAACAACATCGCTTATCAGTCTGTACTTGTCCGCCATAGCTAGTTATAGCGAAAATATGTCTTCCAAAGTGTTCAATTCTAACGCATATGGCAAAATATGTGGCAAAACTCTCTCCACGGAAATCGTCACCACACCTGAACCAGTTGACCTAGGGAGCTCTACTTAATGCTAGTCTACAGATACAAGTAAGGGCTACATTTTGTGATTTGTTTGAATTCTCTAGCTATTAAATTAACAAAAATAGGCCTATGCTTACATACAACGTTTTTTAACCAGATCGCCCGTGTAGGACTATCAACATTTAGAAATGCTGCCCGGGCAAGAAGGGTTAAGAGATGCTTCACTTGTCAATATTTTGGATTTGAGATCGGCACGTATAGTCCAATCCCAGGACTTCCTCTGTCCACCCCTTGGTGCAGCTCCCTCCACAATCACAGACCTGCATCTTTTCACCCAATTTTGTTCATCCATTCTCTCCACATGCCCATACCATCCCAGTCTACTTGTACGCATTTCCTCGCTAATACTCTTTATACCTAAACGTCTCCTCAACTCATCATTTGTTATTCTATCCTGCAGTTTGGCCCCACACATCCATCTCATCATTCTCATCTCATTATGTTCCATTCTGTTGACATCCTCTACTTTAACGGCCCATGTTTCTGAGGCATACGTCATTGCACTTCTAACATATGAGGCATACACATTTCCCTTCAGGGAGAGAGGCATTCTTTTCATGGTCAGAATTGGCAGCAGTTCTCTGAACTTCCCCCAGCCACATCTAATTCTAGC
Organism: Paralithodes platypus; assembly: GCA_032716605.1. NCBI lineage: Eukaryota > Metazoa > Arthropoda > Malacostraca > Decapoda > Lithodidae > Paralithodes > Paralithodes platypus. The sequence goes on along the minus strand of CM064552.1, from coordinate 45,123,590 downwards.
GACAGTGGCAGCCTCGGCCCCACCACCGGCAGAGATGGTATCTCCTGGGTAACAAAACTTGTCCACCAGTTCCAATGACTCATTTCCAAAATTCACAGCCACAGGATCATCATTTAAGACATGCTCGCCCTTGCACACTACACACTCAAATTTCTTGATTTTTTACTTATCCTTCGGTAGGGGTCCTTTATATTCTACTACAGCGCTTTGTTACGACCGGGGCTACGAATAAAACAAGGGCACTTAATGATTGGACTAGTAATAGGGCACTATGCAACAACGGTACGCTAGATCCAAACCCTCGAACTTATATGCTGGCGAACAAAAACACCTATACCCTCCAGAGTTAATCTGCGATAACGGGGTATCCTTAACTGGGCATAAATGTACTCTACTTCAGGCTAACCCACTCTGGTATAGCCTGATAACAAACAAGATGCAAGTTACGTTAAAATGCATAAAAGGGAAGCTATGGAAAGATCAATTAAATCACTGCAAGATTTAATACAATAAAAAGATGCTTCAATACAGTTACTTTAAACAACAATAAACTCTTCACTCCTATCTGAAAGAAAGTGAAGTATAGTCCTACAGCATAGACCTGGAAACTTCTGAAGAAAGTCTGATGCTCATAAGATGCTCATATCTTAAATTATATAAAGGCAGGAGGCAGGACACCACACGTGTAGACTGAATACACTAAAAGATAGGACATATAATATTTACTGACACGAGAATACTATAAATGCGCAACGGTAGTAATGCTCGACACTAAAAGAAGTACTTCCTCATCAACGAAACAGTCTGCTATGGTTGTGCGGCTCAGCAACAACCTAGACTAATAAATGCTGTGAATAATAATGCGTACATATCAAAGAGCTTATATTAAATATATACTAATAAGTGTCTACTCAATTAATAATGTCTAGCTGGGATACTCTAGGTAAGGAACTGGGGTTGAGCAAGACAGGCTCGTAGCCTAGCGATGTCCTTAAGACTGCATCCTTTAAGTTACGTTAATTGACTGGGGTGCTCTCTTAATAGGTCCAGATCACAAGTATCTGGTTCTATCCTGGCGACCCTCAAAAGACAAGCAAAGAGGCAGCAAAGTGTGGAACTGGAACAGGCCAAAGCCCTCAGTCAACACAATGCTGCATGAAACGCCGCCGAAAAGACAACCTAGGCTACCACAGGACCGGTCGAAGTCGTGTAGGTATAAACAAACCATACACACATCGGAGACAACGACTACAGTAACCTTATCCCAGTCTAGCATTAAATAAAAGAGCAGAACACTAAATCAATAATGGAGACACACACAGAGTTCTTAACCTCTACTAACTAAGAACCCTCAAACCTATTCTAAGTACATGTAAATATCTCAGAGGACGGCGCATGCAATACAATGGGCCGGCTATGGAAACCGTATGCAGAACCCAAGGGGATAAGTAATTGAATAAAGGTGAGGAGCAATGGAAAAGAAGAAGGTCAGAGAGAGAGACAGTGGTAAAGGGGGTGATCGGGAGAGAGTATGCAAGGGATGTTAGAAGCATGCACGCCAAGCCTGGAGCCTCACGCAGGAGGTTAGTTACACAGGAGCTCGCAAGGGCGCGATGGTCGGCCAATCACGGGCCGAGACGTCACAAGGCAGCAGGCCCCTAGGACGCGCCTGGAGCCACCAGCCAATCAAAGGCGAGGGAAAGCCCGCGCGAGCGGGAAAACTCCTCCGAGCGAGGCAGAACATACATACGCACGCACATATTACCACCTCGCTGCCTATATCTCTCTCTCTCCTTAACTCTTACACAATGCATCTTATATTCTATTAATGATATAAAATACTTCCCTTTGTCACAGACGAAAACAAAGACCACCACTGGACTGTCTGTGACAATGCGAGTACTATGAAAGAAAGAACAACATTCTCTGATAACTGTAGCCCATTTCGATGTCCCTGGCGGACGCTAGTGGCTAACGAGAGGCGATTCTGCCAACGCTGGTAGGTGTCACACCCGCCCAAGATATGGGACACTCAACATTAGGCGAGCACCATATCTGACAAGGCAGAATGCCGACAAGACCCGCCACAACTAGCCACTCCACCAGAAATGAAATGCAAAGCTCAATCTTAAATAAAACAACATATTAGCATAAAGAAAATCTTATAACCCCTCCCAAACATAATAGTATAATTTTAGCCTGCTATGCTCCCTGAGCGAGCTTCACAGAGCCCAGCCTACTAAGTGAAAGACAGGTTCAACTTAGGACTTCAGCTATAACATTGGCAACTTACAATGAACTATAAAAAAGAAAGAGTTTTTATGTGATTTTTTGATTAAATTTTAATGTTGTTTTTGACGGCTGCTCTACAGGGGCAAGCCTGATTTTTCTCCACTCTCAACACACACTGACTGAACGGCGAGGGTTCTCCTGCAAACAAACCCTCCCGTGACAAACAATCAGCCAAAACATTATCAGTGCCCTTAACATGCCACACATCCAACTTGTGTCCCGGCAGCAAAACAACACCTGACACTGATAAACTGCCCAGTTCATCACAAAACTGGGACTTCTCTTCGTTCTCTCCGGCAACGGGGCCTGCCAATAACCTTTCACTAGTTCTACCTTCGTGATGAGCGAGGCAGCCCCGATGCGGTCTATGGTGTCGTCAACTCTAGGTAATGGATAGGCGTCTGTCAGGGATAATGCTTCCACACTCTTGAAATCACCATACACACGGATCTTGCCACTCAACTCAGGTTGCAAACTCACTGGCAACGACCACTCACGATATCCTTTATCCCTCAGACCCTTTTTCCACATGTAGTCTAGCTCTGCTTTCACGACAGGCTGTTGAGCAGGATTTATACGGTAGGGAACTAACTTGAGCCTTGCACTGTCTCCATCCTCCATGTCGGATTCTACCCCGTATATCAGGCCTGGAGAAGCAACAAACATGCAGATGCACTGCCACAGCCTAGTAAACAACTCCTCTTGTCGCTCAGGACCAAGAGGTTGCAACTTATCTCGAAGAACAACATGCCTAGTGCCCTCCCACAACCCAGCCGAGACCGCAGCTTTTAAACTAAAGTCTCCCTCCTTCTCCACCTTCGTCCCTAGAACAGCCAGGTCATGAGAGGGACAATCAATACCACCTGTGCAGTCACTCCCATAGTTCATAATTGCTAAGGCTTCCCCGCCGATACCGTACATGCGCACCCCCGCATTCCTTGCGACTACATCTGCCTGCGCAGCATCACCGCCTTTAGCGACATGGCCAGATACAGTCGGTCTATGGTAGGGCTGTTGCACTCGACTAGAGCAGCATTGGGAGGCTATGCGACGACCGGGCACATCCACTCCACAGCCCACCTCACCAATCTGCTCAATGTCCTCATTCTGACCACCACCCTTGGCAGCCATGGGTCGACCCTGACCTTAGAACCATGCCAAAGCCTCGTCGCCCACCTTGAACCACCGAAACAACAAGGCCAACGGTCTGCTCACACTCAAGTGACCTGCCAGTGGAACATCGTGCACCGCATGAGTTGTGAGGCTTGGGTGCTCGGCACGACCAGTGGGGTATGAACCGAGCTGGTGCTGGAGCGCTGCACACTGCTGCTCAGGCAGGTGCTCTAGCGCTTCCACAGCCACCAGACTCGTGTCCCCCGCCCACTGCTCCGCCGAGACATGACAATCCCAACTCTCCTCCACCTGTGCCCTACTGCCCCCCTCTCCTTCTCCACCTTGGCCGCTGTAGACCAACGCAGGGACAGTAGGCTGCTCAGGTGGTTGCCTCACAAACTCCTCCAACAGGTTCACATGACATGTTTCCCCGTCCTCGTGTTCAATAGCCCCGTTCCCACAACTCTCCTCCACCTTGGAACTAATCTGTCGCGGAGTGCCATCACGCCCAACCATGTCACTAGGGGTGACAGGTTCTGGGGCCACTCCGGAGCTCACCTCTGGGTCATGTACTATGTCGCTAAGAAGAGCCGCTGGAGCAAAACTCACAAAACTCCCAACTTTAGCTTTCTCCTTCCGACCGTTCCTCCGCTGGTCTAGAGACTGAGGAATAGGCTGTGACACCTTAGATGCACGAGATCGGGTGACAACACACGCCCTCTGCTGTGATTGACACCTCTCGACCAACTCCTGCCCCTCCCTACTCACGTCGGCCGCCCTCTCGGCACCGACTAAGGGTGGAACCTCAGAAGCAGGTACCGCAAAGTCGTTGCCGAGAAGAAGGTCGACGCCCTCTACTGGCAGTTTCTCCACGATTCCAACATCCAACTCTCGTGTCACACCATCAACCTCCAGCTCCACTCGAACCAGCGGGTATGACCTTGTAGCATTAATACCCTGCACCACAACCACCCATGCCACGTTTATAGGTTGGCCTGTAAAGTTTTTCATCAGAGTCTGGGATGCACCTGTATCACGCAACAACTCCAACCCATGCTTGCAACCAGCCCAACTCACGCAGCCACGCCCTCTATGGTCGCAAAAAGCATCGCGGACAGGTTTCGAGCCTTCCGGACACTCCTTCACTGGCTGTGCCCCCGCATCTGACATATCACCCCGGGTAAATGCAGAAGACCTCAGAGACACCCTAATGTTGCTAGCCAAAGACACGACTGCAGTAGGTTGGTTACTAGGGCAGGAACGTGCGAAATGTCCCTTGTTATGACACTTAAAACACTCTACTTCACCCTTGGACTTCCCCTGAGGTGGGGAAGGGCCCTGACCTTTCTTAAACGGGACGGTTTTAGCTTTGTGATCAAAATTGGTATCATTGCTCTTACTCTCGTTATTAAATTGTGCATCACTGACTCGGGGGGGTGGAGTGTTGCGCCCCTTGTTAACTGCATCGGTCCGTTGTGCAGACCCGCACCCACGAATCAGTGACATTCTCAGGTCAGCCAACTCAGCTGCCTTTTGTAGAGTTTTAGGCTGTTTCTCTTTGAGGTTCAAAGTCAGGTTGCTGCCTGTGCACTTGAAAAATTGCTCTAGAAGGACTAACTGCTCAAGCTCCTCGAACGTCGTCACCTTCTCTGACCTCAGCCAATTTCTCAATGCATCAGACAGTTCCCGGGCATGTTCTAGAAAAGTGCACTCACGACCCTTCGTAACACCCCAAAACTTCAACCTATATGTCTCTGGTTGTAACTCGTACGCCCGCAGAACAGCTTCCTTCAATACCTCATAATCGATGCAAGACTCCAAGGGCAACGCATCATATGCCTTGAGTCCTTTGCCAACCAACCTAGAGGAAACAAGGGCTGCCCACTTAACCTCGGGCCATTGGTGCTCCCGGCACTTCTTCTCAAAACGCAGGAATAATTCGGTGACACCCGACTCGTCAAATGCAGGGACTAACTTAATAAGGTGCGATAAAGACTGCTCAAGACCTCGATTCCCAGAACCGAGATGCTGCCCTGTCGACTCCACCCTAGACTTCTCAAGATCTCTGTCTGCACGGTACTTCGTAGCCTCAACCTGAAGCTCAGCCTCGCGTATGGCCTTTCTCTCCTCAGCCTCAGCCTCTCGCTTCCGTTGCTCGAGCTCAGCCTCATGCTTTCGTTGCTCAAGCTCAGCCTCCCGCTGCCGCTGCTGAATATTAGCCATCTCAAGCTGGATGATCATATCTGGAGTTAAACCTTGAGGAGGAGGAGATGCAACAATTGGAGACCCACCCAGGTGCAAACCACGCTGCCAGTGACTATCGGCCTGCGGGAACGTACCCGGCTCCGGAGCCCGAGGGGGCGCCATGGTAGGAGTCGAGTGGCATGGGGGCTGGGCCGAAGGTGCTCCAGCTCCCGCTCCACCCGAAGCCCCACGCACCCCACCGAGCACACAGGCCACCAGGTCACTTCTCGTCATGCTGCTAGTGCCAACATGCCCCATGACCGTGGCCAAACACTGGAGACCATACCGATCAATCCCCGACACCCGGTCAACAGTAATAGGCATCTCCAGAAACTCCCTTGCATCCTCCTCACTAGTTATTACTCTAATGCCTTCTAACAAACCCCGCTGCTGCACCTCAGAGTCTGCTTCCCGTACTGTGTCCTCACTGTGCATTGATCCGTCGTTCGACATAGTGTCCACCGAAAATTCTCAACATTTATAAAAAAAAGGAGTACCTAAACTCTCATGTAGCACTATTCACTCAAAAATATGCTCGAAGACAACTCAAGTGCTATACTACGTTGCCAAAAAAAAATTCCACGTGTCCAAAATATTCCTCAAAAAACAAATGTCCAACAATCCTGCAATTCTTTCTTAGATACTAGACAAGGTCGCCATTTGTTACGACCGGGACCCCTTCGGTAGGGGTCCTTTATATTCTACTACAGCGCTTACTCCCATGGTGCACCCAACATCGACAGATGCTATACCGAATCGAGTTAGCGCCCACACCCTTGCCACACACTGTACATGGGTATGCACCGCTCTTTTCCACATTGTCTCGTCTAAATCTACTATTCATAACCTTGGTTTTGTTAATATTGACTCTTAAATCCTTGCTCGCCATGCCCTCTCTCCATCTTCTGAATTTGGCCTCAGCATATTGCACATTGTCAGCTATTAGGACTAAATCGTTTGCATAAAACAGTTCCCACGGGAATCCGGATCTAAAATCAATAGACAGTGCCTCCAGGACCATAGTTTAGAGGAGGGGGCTTAACACTGAACCCTGATGAACTCCAACACAGACTGTGAACTCCTCACTCAGTACACCTTTCACCCTCACCGCAGTTCGCGTATCCTCATACATCTTCATTATCACATGCACCAGCCACTCTTCCACACCAAGTTTCCTCATAGCCCACTGCACAACATCTCTAGGCACCCTGTCAAAGGCCTTCTCCAGGTCTACATACACAAAGTAAAGATCCCTGCCTTTTAGTAAGTATGTTTCCTGTATCTGCCTGACTATGAAGATAGCATCGGTTGTACCACGTCCTGGCATAAAATCAAACTGCATATCATCAATGGAGATGCTTTGCCTGATCAAACCCTCAAAGACTCTCTCACAGATCTTCATGATTTGGTCAAGCATTTTCATGACCCTATAATTACCTCTGTCTAGCGCATCCCCTTTTTCTCTGTATATATTTACTATTACACTTTTGTGCCAATCCTCAGTGATTTTCTCATCTTTAATAATGGTGTTTATCATCTCAGTGACTAAGCTGACACCAGTCTCCCCTGAGGCTGTCAGAGCACCCTGGAGCTTTACCGTCCTTCATTTTATTGATTGCGTCGCTCACTACAGCTGGTGTTATCAAAGGAGGCGGTCCAGATTTTGGTTTTTCGATATTAAGGTGTTCCTTATCCCATTCAAACTCTACATTTAGCAATCGTTCATAGTGTGCGTTCCATGCTTCTCTGATTTCATCTTCTGCATACACAATATTCCCATTATCGTTTCTAACACACTCTTCACCTATTATATCCCTACTATCATTTTTAACTCGCCTAGCTAGGTTGAAGATCCCATTGAGATTGTCTGTGTTACACACTTGTTCGAGGACCAGGTCCTTAATGCCTTTTTTAGCATTGTAAGTAACTCTTCTGGCAGTTCGTTTAGCTGCCTGGTATTCCTCCTTAATTCCTGCCTTCTTCCTTGCTTTGAAGCATCTACTTTTCTCTTTCACATCATGTTCTACCTCATCGTTCCACCACCAGGAGGTCTTATTCCTGGGGTGACCCTTTGTTTTCCCACAGACTTTGTCAATGGCAGCGAGAAGGCTATGCTTAAGGAAATTCCATTGACTATTTACATCACTAGGCCTAGCTTCCTTATTTCTATTCATTTCCTCCAGTTCACTATGAAACCTATCCCTAACTTCTTTGTTCTTCAGCAGCCACACTCTCCTTTTGAGTATGTATACCTTCTTGCACTCAGAATCTCTGTATAAGCTCATGTCGCACACAAGTAGCTTATGCTGGGGGATACATTCTTCGCTCGGGATGACCTTTACATCCCGAACCAGTTTCCAGTCTTTACTGTTAACCAAGAAGTAATCTATCTGGCTACTGGAGACCCCAGAGTTATATGTGACCAGGTGGCTCTGTCTTTTCTTGAACTTCGTGTTACACACAACCATGTTGAGTGCAACGCAGGACTCCAGTATATATTCGCCTTCCAGATTCCTCCTTCCGTATCCATTTCCTCCATGTACTCCCTCGTATCCATCTGCAGATGCTCCCACGTGACCATTCAGGTCGCCTCCCAGGATTGTTATTTCATTCTCCAAGATGCCTGGCATGACACTGATGGTGTCATTCCAGAAGTTCTCTTTTATCTCTTTCTGTAGGCCAGCCTGTGGGGCATATGCAGATATCACATTCAGAATTCTTTCACTAACTTTCAACTTCAAAACAATCAGCCTTTCACTAACTCTCGTAATCTGAAGCACACTTTCCACCCACTCTTCAGCCACCAGAACACCCACTCCTCCTTTTGCTTTATGAGTTTCAACTCCCTTCCAGTAGATCATACTGTATATCTTTTCTTTCTTCCATCAATTCACTGTGCCCCATACCCTTTCCAGAGTGTTTCCTGGGTACAGCAGATGTGAAAGGAGTTAGATCTTTTCTGGGCTTGGCTGCATATTACCGACGATTTGTCAAGAATTTCGCAATCATTGCCAAAACACGATTCAACCTGACCAAGAAAGAAGAACCCTTCACTTGGACGCCAAAACGACAAGCAGCTTTTCAACATCTTAAGGACAAATTAGTTGATGCCCCCACTGTCGCTTTACAAAACCTTTTTTTACTCTACACCAACATCTCCCTAATAGCCATCGGTGCAGTGTTGGCCCAAGTGCAAGACGGAAGGGAACACATCATCGCCTGTGCCAGTACCACATTGTCAAACTCCCAGAGGAACTATGCCGCAATAAAACGAGAATGCTTAAGTGTAATATGGGCTCTCGACCACTTTCGATCTTTTATACTCGGGAGCCATGTCACCCTTGCCACAGATCATCAGTCGTTACAATGGCTGAGACTCTCTGAGACTGCAAACGCCCTCATAGTTCGCTCGAGAGAAATGTTAGAAGAATTTAACTTTGATATAATGTACCAGCCCGGGAAGTTACATACTAATGCAGATTCCCTCTTATGAGTGCCGATAAACAGCATAGTCTCCCCAGAACATCATCCACAGATAACGCCAGCCAGTCAAACCACTGATGAAGTACAGAAAACGTTGATTAGAGCATTGGTGACTAAATTCAACCCGAGTGGATCCCAAAGAATATTTTTGACAATCTGCAATGAGCTGGGGATCAAGCCACCCTTCACAAGCCACCCTTCACAAGCCACCCTTCCTGTCCACCTCGGGGGCTTGGGCATACGGAGAGCCTCGGATATTGCCTGCCCAGCCTTTATCTCTTCCCTCATCGCGACCAACGACCTCGTATTGTCCATCCTTTATTCTAAACCCGGAATGACACTTAATGGGGACGTAACAGCAGCGATTAACACCTGGAAGGGAAGCACAGGAGTAGAGGAGGAGCCTCAGGGTACCTCCAGGAGCAAGCAGAAAGCGTGGGATACCATCTCGGCGAAGAAAACTCAAGAAAATCTCCTAACCAATGCAGACCAGGTTGCAAAAGCACGCCTCCAGGCAGCCGCCCGTTCGGAGAGTGGCTTGTGGTTACACGCCATCCCCATCCCACCTCTTGGAACTCACTTGGATGCTGAAGCGCTCCGGGTCGCCATCGCGCTCAGAGTGGGTGCGGCAGTTTGTCACCCACACACTTGCAAGTGTGATGGGAGGATGGATGCTCAAGGTCACCATGCCTTGTCATGTAATTACAACGCAGGCCGCCTGCCAAGACACTCTGCACTAAATGATGTCATAAAACGGGCCCTGCAGAGTGCTAACTGTGCATCAATCCTCGAACCACATGGACTTCACAGAGAAGACGGCAAACGGCCAGATGGGATGACCACTTTCTCTTACAAGAATGGCCGGTGCCTCGTGTGGGATGCCACATGTGTTGACACTTTCTCCACAACCAACGCCGCCAGAAACGCCGACGAAGCAGGTGAAGCCGCCCGGATAGCAGAAAATAAAAAGCGAGAAAAATATCAAGCCATCGCCAGAATTCATCAGTTCGAGCCCCTGGCATTCGAAACTTCAGGAGTCTTCGGCCCCACCACCCTTAAGATGGTGAATGAAATAGGCCGTAAAATCAGAGAAGTTTCAGGAGAACCCCGGGAAACCCTCTGGTTCAAGCAAAGACTAGGGATGGCTATCCTCCGGGGCAATGCCACCAGCGTCATGAGCTCAGTTCGACAGGACTGAGTCATGCCACTGCGTTAGGCCCCGGCAGGAGTGGTGTATCCGTAGTCTTTCCACAGTAGGGTAAAACAAAACATAAACCTTATTTGTATGTAACATGTGTGATGCACATTAATAAAAGGGGATGTGTCGGATGGTTGAAAGCCACAGTTGCTCGCGCGTTTGGGGCTAGCAACACGTATTATGAAAAACATGCATCCTCCTTCATTCACTGTCCCCCCCCCTTCACTCACTCAACCCCACAATTTGCCGGAGGATAACAGGTTTTTCACAATACGTAGACGGAGGTCTTTTAAAAAAAAAAAAAAAAAAAAAAAAAAAAAAACTATGCACTGAATCAGGCCACCTAGCAGTAGACCCCCAGACAGCCCAAGATCTATGGCACATTATTCATGAAAGAAACGGCATTCACCTTAGACAAAGGAAAATGGTGCAGATTTTTAATGACGTATATTGGACAACTAACCCATCTACCATTGCCAAACACATCACTGAAGCTTGCAAACCGTGTTGCCAAGGTAAAGACCGAACCAGAACACCAGGACCATCAGGACAGATCACTGCCACAAAACCATGGCAATTCCTATCAGTTGACGTCATGGGCTATTCCAGTGAAGTCCACCAAGAAATATATCATAACTTTTGTTGACATGTATTCCAAGTTTGTAATAACTTGCCCAGCCAAAGAACATTCTGCAATGGCTATAGCCGAAGCTATGCTAACTGATGTATTTCCTGTCTTCTGCTTGCCCCAAGCCTTGCACTCTGATAATGCATCTGAATTCTCAGGACAAGTTTCGAAACAGCTCTTTGAATTATTTGGGTACATCATATCACACTCATCCACATACTGGCCCCAAGGCAACGCCGTATGTGAACGAAGCCACAAGACCTTCACATATCAACTGAGAACTCACCTGCTCGCCTTGAATTCTGACGACTGGCCTGCCCAAGTTAAGAGAATTCAATGGGGCATGAACACCTGTCCTCGAGATGACGGCATAAACACCCATGAACATGTGTTTAGAGAACCACCACTGCTTTTGCCTATCCGCCACCTTGCACACCCTTCAACTTCTCTACAATCGTCCACCAAACTTCTGTAACACTTGAAAAACTGATTGCGACACGCTCAACTCTGCCGAGATCTGAAGAAGAATGCACCTCACCAGAAAATCCATTCGCCATAGGTGACCAAGTCATGGTTGCTAAACTGCCGATTGTGAACAAACTTGGTCCTTGTTACATTGGACCATACCAGATTTTCACAGTCCCTAATCCATTCCAGGTCATTATTAATTATTACAGCAAATCACGTACAGTATATACCGAAACCATTATGTGAGAATCTTCAAACCTTTACCTGAAACCATCAACAATATACCTTCATGTCCAATCGTTAGTGATCAATCTTAGATCTCAAACAGATAACTGCGATACTCCCCTTGTCACTGTGTTTAAGCCTCCTGCAAAGATTCAACATTCACCAACAGTTTGCAAATCAACCACCCAAACTCAGACTCACACCCCTCCACAACATGTGCTCACCCCACGATCATTACCTCTAAGTACGCCTGACATAACACCTGCTCAATCACCTACCTTTGCTAACTTACCTAAACGTTAGACAACTTCTGTACCTTCCAAACTACCCATTCCAGTCAAGAAGCCCTCCAAATTAACTGTCAAATAGAAAATATTTCCTGAACAGACCTCACACATCACCCACAGCTTCATCTGATAAATTCCCTGCAAAGTCACCTACAACCACCCCCTTTTCTTCTCAAACAACATCAAACCAACTTATCAGAATAACCATTCACGTTCAGAAACCCCCTCACCTTGTGATAAAAACCAAGAAAATCTCAGTCTGTAAACATATCCTAACTCAGACACCAGTCGCACCACAGATAATTAATTTTCTTTTCCCTCACCTCAATCAACAGTAACTCATACATCTCCCTCGACATCACAGCCTTCCACGTTACCCTACCCTCTGTCCCCTTCACCCAACATCATTCAACCTTCCATACCCACCAGATTTGCCCCACCAACTCAACTTTACCCATCCAGCCAACCTAACGTCACCACTAACCCCAAATCCTCCACAACGTTTCCAATTATAATACGCCCCACAACCTCACCTAATGCACCATCAACTCCCTAAACCTTTCCTGTCCCCAGCTTACCAGTCCCTGTTGTGTCACCCTCTACACCTAATCCACCTTTTCCCCAACCCACCAAAACCTCAACCATCAACCACCAAAAGTCATGCAACACCAAGTCAACCTAATCTCAAACAAACTACATTCACCACATCCGAACCAAATCTCCACCAAACGATTGTCACCAAATCAGGCTATACTTCCAGACCCCCACTTAGATATACCCCGTCCTTAACTAAAAAATCATTAGCTTCCTCAACCTCAACTACCTCAAATAAAAGTAAGCCATAAACCCTCTCCTATTCTATCAGAGAAAACACCCTCACCACCAAACACGAATCCGCCTTCTCCTAGCTAAGACTGTCCCCTTTTAGGATTAATTGCTACCTTTATGTCCGCACACACCAACAAAAAGGATCTGGTCAGGTACCCAAACATTATTCCTAAAACCATGTCTCCTACCCCTGCTGGTTCAATACGTATGGACAACACAAACAACTACGCTTTGCTGATCAACTCCGAGACAGGGTCAAGAAATCAGCCTATCCCAGTGCCCTGACCTTCATTCTCGGTCCTTGCAGACCACCTGATGACCATTCCAGAAACTGGCATCGTCTTCTATCCAACCACACGCCACACTTATCCACGGCTTCCACGAATCAGTTCGACCTCCAGCCACAAAGCTGTGGCTTATTTACCGAAGAGGGAAATAAATGCGAAGAGGATGAGGAGACGCGTGGAAGCAGAAGAGGAAAGCAAAAGAAGATAGGAAGAGATATACTTGAATAGGCGCAGTACAACAGCGACCTAAGTCCCCTTGTACCCCAGGCCCCTCTAACTTCAGATCAGCCGGCACAGAGAGCACTCGTTCAATGAAGGGCTTCACACCTGGCCATTAATGGGACCCAATACCTGGCCACCCTTCTTCCAACCAAACTAACTTCCAGTGACAACTCAACTACCGCTGTGACCATTCCGGCTAAAATCACTAGAAGTCAGGTTGGATTTTTTTTTTTTTTGTGAGTGAGGAAGACAAAAGGCAGAACTGCCTGTAGCTAGTGCCTCCCCCAGAGTTGAAAGAGTGACAGAGCCAAACTCAAGGGACGTTCGAGCCAAAATGCCTAGACACACAGAGTTTAAAGCAGTTTAAGTCATAGCAAGAGGGAAAGACTGATTCTGGGAGAGAGTTCCAGAGATCAGTAGTTGAATAGAAGAAAGACTGAGAATAGCATTTCACTCTTGGGTTGGAGAGTTGCACAGAGTAGTGGTGGGATTGTGTTGCAAGACGAGTACTACGTACCCTACGTAGAGGAGGTGGTATACAAGCTCTGAGGAACACTGATTATTATAGTAGCGATAGAATAGCGAGAGAGATGCAACATTGCGGCGGAGAGTGAGAGTTTGCAGAGAGTTGGTGTGTGGGCGGGAATTAATGATACGAAAGGCTTTCTACTTTGTCTAGGAGTGCGGTGTGAGAGGATCCTCCCCACACATGTGAACAATACTCAATACAAGGACGCACTGTGCCCCTGTACAGAGAAAGAAGCTGCGCAGGGGTAAAGAACCCCTTGAGGCGCTTGAGCACACCCAGCTTCTGGGAGGCTGCCTTAGCAAGACTAGTAATATGGTCCTTCCAAGTGAGAGCAGAAGAAAAGGAGACACCGAGAATATTGAGAAAAGATGAAGGATTGATTTTTGTATTGTTGAAGTGTAAGGGATAGTCCTCTGGAAGTCTTGACCGGGTAGTAAGATGAAGAAATTTGGCTTTGGAAGCATTAAAGGTAACAAGATTTTCTCTGCCCCAATTGGAAATAGTAGTTAGATCAGAAGATAAGTGTTGCATGACTTTATTACATTTGTTTTTGAGGGATTGCTGGCTGGGGCGTTCAGGAAAATTAATTGAGTAGTGTAAGGTAGAATTGTCTGCGTATGAATGGATGGGACTGGATGTACAGTTGAGAAGATCATTTATGAAAATTAGAAAGAAAATTTGAGATAGAACAGAGCCCTGAGGAACACTGGAGTTGATAAGATGAGGAAGTGAGCGATGGCTGTCCACAACTGCAGCTATGAAACGGCCGGAAAGAAAATTAGAGACAAAGGCACAGATGGAGGGATAAAAACCGAAGGAGGGTAGTTTAAAAATTAGAGATTTGTGCCAGACTCTATCGAAGGCCTTCGATATGTCTAGTGTAATAGAAAAGGTCTCACCGAAGTCCCGAAAGGAGGATGACCAAGAGTTAGTAAGATATGAAAGAAGATCACCAGGAGAGCGATCCTTAAGGAAGCCATACTGGCAATCTGAGAGTAGATTATGAGAAGAGAAATACTGAAGAAATTTGGATGCAAGAATAGTTTAAAAAACATAAGAGATACAAGAGATGGGAGCAATTGGACGATTGTTGGAGGGTTGAGAGCGGTCACCCTTGTTTGGGACAGGTTGAACGAGAGCTACCTTCCAGCAAGAAGGGAAGACGTTAGAGGAGAGACAAAGTCGAAAGAGTTTGCCTAGGCAGGGAGCCAGCATGGAAGCGCAGTTTTTTAGTACAACAGGAGGAACATCGTCCGGACCTTACTCCTTCATAGGATTAAGCCCAGACAGGGTAGAAATTTAGTACATCTTTAGAAGAGATTAGGATATTAGGCATAAGTAGGAGAGAAGGGGGTGGAAAGGGAGGAATAGCACTGGAATCATCCAAAGTGAAGTTTCTAGCAAAAGTTTGAGCAAAAAGTTCAGCTTTGTCAGCGGAAGAAGTGATGGTAGTGCCATCAGAGAGGAAAAGGGGAGGGAAAGACGAGGAAGAAATGTTGTTGGAGAGGTTTTTGGCTAGATGCCAGTAAGCTTGGGAAGAGCTAGAGTTGGATAGTTCAGTGCATTTATTATTGACGAAAGAGTGCTTGGCAAGTCGAAGAACAGATTTGGCTTGATTCCGGGCAGAAGCAAGGGAAGAATGAGATTCTTAAGTTTTAAGGCGTCGGTACCGTTTGAATGCTTCCTCCTCTTTGCGAACAGCAGTAGAACAAGCATGAGTAAACCCATTTTTTTTGCATTAGATTGAGAGAAAGAAAATGGAATGTATGCTTCCATGCCTGAGAGGATTACCTTGGTAATGCGTTCAGCACTCTTCGAGGGTCCTCGGCCATGGAAGCAAAAGTCATTCCTGTGAAATCAAAGAAGTACTGCCGAAAAGCCTCCCAGTCGGCAGTGTGGGAAATCAAAGAAGTACTGCCGAAAAGCCTCCCAGTCGGCAGTGCCAAAGTGCCACAAGCACCGCCGGTTGGGAGGATCGGGTGGCCGTACTGGAGAGATAGGACAAGTGACAGATATTAGTTTATGGTCGGAGGAGCCCAAAGGAGAGAAAAGATTTATAGTTTAAGCAGAAGGGTTAGAGGTTAGAGATAAGTAAATAATGTTGGGACGATCTCCGAAGCGATACGGGATACAAGGGGTTGCTGGACTAGCTGCTCTAGGTCATTTAGGATAGAAAAGATGTTAACTTGTTCACCAGGTTGGACAGTGGAAACAGAGGAGAGCCATTGGTGATGGTAAACGTTGAAATCTCCTAGGATGGAGATTTCTGCGAAAGGAGATATAGTAAGTAGTAAGAACTACAAACAAGCACCACTTAGAGGTCTGAGCTGTTCCCCTACCTCCCTGTGCTTATAGGCTTTTCGCTGAAAGTAGGCGTAAAATCATGAACTCTAAACTCTGTAACTCAAAAACGACTTGAGTAATCGAGCTAATATTTCTACCATTTGGAAACAGTCAGGCAAGGAATGCATGTGTAAATGTACAGCCAATTTGCTCTAGCCCTTTTTGAGTTACAGAGGTTAGAGGTCAGGATTTCTCGCCTACTTACAGCGAATAGACTATAGTATGTGGATTGTGGTGATGAGTCACAATAGATTTTTCTACCATTTGGAAAGAGTCATCCAAGGAATACATGTGGAAATGTACAGCCAATTTGCTCTAGCCATTTTTGGGTTACAGAGGTTAGAGGTCAGGATTTCTCGCCTACTTACAGCGAATAGACTATAGTATGTGGATTGTGGTGATGAGCCACAATTGATTTTTCTACCATTTGGAAAGTCTTCCAAGGAATACATGTGGAAATGTACAGCCAATTTGCTCTAGCCCTTTTTGAGTTACAGAGGTTAGAGGTCAGGATTTCTCGCCTACTTACAGCGAATAGACTATAGTATGTGGATTGTGGTGATGAGCCACAATTGATTTAAACTAGGTGGAGTACCAACACCAGGTATTAGTCCAAAGTTGATTGATTGCCAACGGCCTACTGTGAAAGGGAAATTTGCCAGGGAATCGTGTTAATCACGTTGACCACTATATAATAGTTGTTGTTGAGCTTTGGCCGACTTAAACCTTTCTATATGGAATAAATACTGTTCTATCTCAGTACCCCCACACATTAGCTGGAAAGACAAAAGAATAGATCCGGTTGTTTATACAAGGGCGGATTTATAGGCATTGGATTGCTTGTGCATTGGCCATTGTGATCCCCTATAAATCAACTCTGGTGACTTTTCCTCCTAACTCTATAAAGCAGCTCGCTACATGTGTATCTGCCGGAACCCATAGGCCAGCCACCGCGCCGAGAACTTCTACCTAACTGACGCCACCACGCCGAGGAGCCAGGGCCTGTCCAGCCACCAGCCAGACGTCAATGAAGGAACCAAAACTAAGAAGAACGTGTTAGCTTGATTGAGGCTGTGTTCCAGACCTCCCTTCTAACTTGTTAAGCCTCGCTTGATGAAGACCAAAACACATAATACTATACGAATCGAAGCCATAATATTTTCTATTGTTAATAAATTATTGTTTAGCTGTTACTCTGTGTTGTACTTGTCCTGTTGCATGCCTATATTTATACATTGTTTTAGCTTCATTCCTTGTCCAGTTAAAAAGAGCTTATTATCATTGTCTCACAAACCCAGTGAAAATCCTGGTATTACATAAACCTTTCAGGCAATAATTTATTATTTCTTATATGCGGCCTAGGAATGCAGTACCAGCCCCAAACTTGCATAAACACTTTGTGCGTATCGCTGTCATCAAGGACCAGCACCAACATCATAGAGACCTCTCCGAAACATCATCTTCTTCCACGGCGTCCGTGATAGAAGACAGAGTCAAGCGGAGACGAATAGGGGAAACTCAATCATCGGAAATAATACGTCGACATCCCATCACCACCTCCGATCTTGCTCAACCTTCCATGCCCCCTACACACATCCCTCTAATTTTAACCATATGACCATCCCTAAGGCGTGCACCAGCAGGAAACACCAAATGCCCCCGCAACCCTCGATTACTGACCAAAACGAGCGAGAGAAGGACACACCACAACACGAGGATGCACCCACCACTATAACCTCTTCTAAACCCTATTTACCCGACAACCAGCCCCTAAACCGGATTTCAAAAACCTGCAAAACTTGTCTGGCATCAAAAACCACCAGGTGCAACCACTGCACAACCACTGCAAACTCAACCAGAGAAATCACCAACTGGACAGAAACCAGCCGTGCCCTTGCTGCCTGGAGATGCTTCCCCTGCAACATCCCAGCCAGAGAAGGATCTACCCCAGCCCCCGAATATGCCCGGATATGCCCCAACTGTGACATCCCAGCCAGAAGAAACACTACCTCAGCCGAATCAACCATCGACAAGCATTCAGCCTGCTGCTTTAAAACCAATTTTTGGTTACCTCATAGACAGTCCTAAGGTAGGAAAGAACACTAAGCCTAAGGTGGGAAAGGCTGGATACTGTACATACAGGGGACAAGGTCACGTAAGTTATAACGCTTGCTGTCCAACTCTTTCAGTGCTACCCCGCGTCGGTTATATCGCTTGCCGGGATAGCCAGGTACGGAACCAAGATTTAGGCACCAGCCGAGGATCAATTCGCGTCAGTTATAATGCTAACTGTCTTGGTTGTAACTCGGTGCAAACCCGCGTTGGTTATAACGCTTGCCGGGGGAGAACGGTTACTGAATCTGAGCCCGTAGCACCTAATGACCAGTCGAAACAGGAGCAGCCGCGAAGGGATATCAGCCGCCATGTTGGAGCTGTTTGCCAGATCCTGACTCATGAAGAAGCCGGACTGTGTGTGAATCAGTCCGGAAGTTAGACGTGCCACCATCGGATCTCAAGAAGGGTTTGTCCTCAATGCTCAGTGCCTGCTGGAGATCTTCGGTTCAGATCCTGACTCGTGAAGAAGCCGGACTGTGTGGGAATCAGTCCGGAAGTTAGACGAGCCGCCATCGGATCTCAAGAAGGGCTTGTCCAGCCGGCTGTGTGCGAGTAGCCGGGATAACCACCGCTTTGACGATGGCCAGTGCCAAGTGGTTCCTTCGCTCCCAGAGCTCTCCTGTCCTTCTTTCATTTAAATTACTTTCTGTTCTGTTGTGGTACAAGTGTTACAGTGAGGCTTAGACCTAGATGTGCCGGGACTCTGCCAGTAAGATCATCGAAGACGTGCTTTACGCCTTCCCTTTAGTGTTGCCTTCCTGTTACCCCGGTTGCTGGGGAACAATTACACCTGTCCTACACGGGCTTTGTGTATAGATACTTCCTCGGGTCCAGGCTCCCGTGACCTCCTGAAGAGAAAATATAGATATAACATTGCCACTCTATTTTTACACACACTTACACATTATTTGAGAATACCTGCCATATATCTAAGTCTATGTGCTTCTTATCATTTAGGCTTAGACATTATAGTGTATTTCGTTCTAGAGTGGGTATCTATACATTCATGCTTTAGAGTTCATTTCATTCTGACTCTATATATTTAACCTCTGCATATTCATGCTTTAGAGCCTATTTAATTTGGACTATATAATTGCCTTTTTAGGGAATTTCTGCTTCCTCAGTTTATAATTTATTTAGCCATTCTCCTTATTTATTCATTCAGTGTTTTGTGAATAATTCAGTGCTACTTTGCCATACTTTGTGAGGACGATTTGCTTGTTGTAAGGCCCATTGCCTCCTTATTTATTAATTCCTTTCTCCTGTATGCGCCAGTTTATACCACCCAGTGTACTATATTACGTATAACTATGTGCCTATGTGTTGAACTGAATAAAATCATTGTACCCACCTGTCGTGAATCCTAGCTGGTATATATACCGTAGTTTGAATTTCACGGGTTCACGACAGCTGGTTCCTTTTTTATTATACGCATTACTTTATTTATCTTTGTGGATAAGTATTACTGTGGTTGCACCAATTATGTCTTAGTTTATTTTCCCTTATTATTTAATCACGGGGGACGATATAGAACCCTTAAATATATTTATATTGTTACGATAAAAGGGAATCTCAGTACACTTCTCACACAGACTTCGTCCCGCTAACAACAAACCACCTGTTGCTGCCACATAACACCAGAACTTCCCTGATCTTCACCTACTGACATGTCCATCACCTAACCTACACTCTTTGCATCACAGCTAAGTTCCTTTAATACTAGAAGTACTTCATAGATATTACTGGGACTACCACAGATAACCTACACATACATGTTTACAAGTAAGTCAAATGCCCCCGGTATCATATTTATAGCCTAGGCCAATTCATCTTCCCAGGTCTAATAATTTAATTTATATCCGTTTCTCCTCTACCCCCTAGGAATAATAAACAGGATATAATTGGTGCCGTGTGTCCAGGATATTGGGCCATCTGTTATATATTGATAAGAATTGGGGGGGTATTAGGTCTGACTTGTCTGCCTTTGTGTATAGCTGGGCGATCCAGTGGGCAAATGTTGAGGGGCGCATATGTCCGGGATTTTCTGCTGGACCGTCCAGTGCAGTGCCCTGCTTTTTTATTTTTGTTAAGCAGTTCTATAGACCAGGGGCAAGGGTGGACACTGTCAGGCAGACCTCGGCCTGAGTTAGATGTGCCAGGGAGCCGGAAGGTGTTAGATAGGCTACTGGACAGAGCACGTGCCTTCTTTGAGGAGAAGGACGGGGCCGAGGAGGAGCAGTCGACGCAATAGGCTACATCTCAAGACTAGGACGACGGCTGTGGCTGTTCCTCCTTCAGAGGAGTCTTGATCCTTCTTTCTTTTTCTTTGTAATTTGTTAAAATTTAATATAGCCTAGCCTAGTAAAGTAAATATTGTAAAGTAGAGTAATATGACATAGGGTAATTTTCCGTTTCTTTGATCATTTGTAAACTCACAGGGGGCACGCGATCTGCATGCTTCAATTTGCTTGGTTGCTGTCGTCATCAATGTTAGTAGGTTAGCCTAGGCTTAGAATAGATTAGAATAGGTTAGCCTACAGTGACGATTAGTATTGTTGTTCCTTAAGCTTTAGTTACCGTAAACTTTTTAAGAGTGGCGGAGAAAATAAAGTCATTGCGGCGGTTCAGGGCCGCCAAGAAGGGAGGGATTACTAAGCTTACCTCTAATCTGTCTGAATTTATTGAACATGCTGCTACACTGCATGATGTAAAGGGTGTGTAAATAACTTTAGAAGAGGCCCTAACTGATATCAAGTCGTATAACGTAGAGTTGTATAGCTTATATTCAGATGATCAGTTAGAGGATGAGATGGTGAAAGATATGCAGTATGTTAATCAAGTAAACGGTCAGTTAGCTGAGTTAGATAGTGCTCTACAGACAACCACTACTGGTAGATCTCATGATGGTGCAGCAAGTAGGAAACAGAAGGGTATTAAGCTACCCTCCCTGAAGTTGCCAGTTTTTGATGGGGATCCAACACAGAGGGTGGGTTTCTGGGAGCTCTTTGATTGTAGTGTTCACTCCCAAACAGACTTAACTGACATTCAGAAATTTACGTATCTAAAGGGACAACTTAGTGGTGAGGCTCTACAATTTGTTAATGGATTTAGTTTGGTCGCTGCAAGTTATGAACCAGCGGTCACTATACTGAAAAACAGTTATGGTCAAAAGGATCGCATCAAAGCAGCTCACATAGCGAAACTGTGTAATCTCCCGCATCCTAGCCAGGAGGTCAGTGCTCTGAAAGATTTTTCCGCGTCATTTGAGTGTGCGTTAGAGTCATTACGCTCTATGGATGTAACAGTAAGTGAAATGTGTGCAGTACTGTTGCATAATAAACTTCCTAGTGCACTCTCTGAAGTGATTAAGCGTGAATTAAAAGACAACTGGCTGGATGTGGATGAATATGTTCGTGTGTTTAAGACTGAAGTGTGCAATCTAGAAAGTAGACATAATCCACTAGAACAGTTTGGGGCGACCGCCACAGCAGCATATGCAGTGTATCAGAAACCCGATACCAAGCAGAAGTATGGATGTAAGTTGTGTTTAAAGACAGGACATTTTTGGGCAAAGTGTGCAAAATACAAGAACAGTCCCGCCAAGGCCAATAGAGCAAGGCAGTTGAAATTGTGCGTCGGGTGCCTGTCGTAAGAACATGGCAGCCAGGGGTGTACTAACCCTAAAATTAGGCCGTGCCGATTCTGCCAACAGAAACATTTTAATTATTTGTGTCCGACGCCACGCCTTGAACAAACTGGACAACCAGCAGCCCCTGAACCAACAGTGACCATGGCTGTGGCTTCGGGCCGTAATGCAGTGTTGTTGCCTACCATTCAGATTCCCTTGACTGACAGAAACGGTCATACCAGTAAAGTAAGAGCTTTGTTGGACCAATGTTCGCAGCGTACCTTCATCTTGCGCTCTGCTTTATCACAGCTTTATTACGTTAGGGTCAGTAAGGAACAGCTAAGGCTCCAGGGATTTACTGGCTCACTTGGTAGTACTGAGTATGAAATAGTAGAGTTAACCTATCATCACAGAAGAAGGGTGCGTAAATTGAGGGCCGTTGTGGTGGAGGAGTTACCAGTATACAAACCAGGGAGAGGATTAGAGATGGAGGTAAATGCTATCAAGGCTCGGGGTTACAAATTAGCCGATCCAGGTATCACTGATGGAGATATGATAGGGTTACTGATTGGGGCGGACTTTTATTACCACTTTGTGCATTCAGGCTATGTCAGGGAAGGAAGTATAGTTATGTTACCCACAATATATGGTTATGCACTGAGTGGCACTTATCAGTCAGATATAGAAGAGACCCATGTAGAGCTAGTCACTGTTCTTAAGTTAGCAGTAAACCCTTTAGTGGAGATACAGGAAGATATTGGCAGGAATTCTCCAGAATTAAAGGATCTGACAGCTCTATGGGACTTGGACCATATTGGTATAAGTCCTAATGAGACTGGTAAGGGTGGGGAGAAAGTCTTAAATAGATTTTCTGAAACGGTACAGTATTCCAAAGCACAGGGACAGTATATAGTGGAACTGCCGTGGAGAGATAACATAGATAAATTACCTGATAACTTTAAGTTAGCCCTGGGCAGAATGAGAGGCTTGCAGCGTAAGTTTATAAAGGATCCCAACTACTGTCAACAGTATACAAAGGTTCTGGATAATCAGATAGAAAGGGGGTTTATTGAAAGGGTAGAAAACAGGAATCAAGCTGGGCATCCCATTCACTACTTAGCTCACCATGGTATTACCAAGGATAGTGTTACTACGCCTGTACGGATAGTGTTTGACTGTTCGGCTAGGATGGATGAGAAGGCGTTCAGTCTGAATGGCTGTCTCCATACAGGTCCATCGCTAGTGGCTGACCTCACCCAGATGCTTCTGCGCTTTAGATGCCATCAATTTGCCTGGGTGAGTGATATTGAGAAAGCATTTCTCATGGTGGGGTTGAGTGAGAAGGATAGGGATGCTACTAGGTTTCTGTGGCCCGTTGATCCCTTGGATGTTGCAAGTCCTTACATTGTCTACCGGTTCCGTGCAGTTCTGTTCGGGGCCACCTGTTCCCAGTTCCTCCTTAATGCTACCATTCAAAAACACCTGTCTATGATACAGGAGAACAGTGAAGTAGTTAATAAGCTAAAAAGGGGGTTGTATATTGATAACTTACAGGGAACTGGTGATGATGTAAGTGATTTGCAACAACAATGTTGGGATGCCCGTAGAATATTTTCCAGCGCTAACCTGTCTTTACGTAAGTGGGTCACAAATAATGAGAGTTTGCGGGAACTGTTGCACCTGAAGGGTATAGCTTCCGCCAAACAAGACGGGGTTAAGGTACTTGGCGTTGAGTGGCTAACTGATAAGGATATGTTACAGGTTAATTGCCGCGGAAGTAGCACTGCATTGGTTACAAAACGCGAGGCTCTAAGTCTAACCGCGAGTGTTTTCGATCCTCTAGGAGTGTTGCTACCGGTAACCATCCGGGCGCGGAGGTTCGTACAGGACTTGTGGAGATTAGAGTGTGGGTGGGATGTCCCCATTCCAGATGACATGAGAGCTAATTGGCAGGGTATTTATAACGATATGATAGATAGTACAGGTATCATGTTTCCCCGTCAGGTCACTAATTCTAAGAGGGTTACGCTGCACCTATTTAGTGACGCTAGCTCAGTGGCATATGGTGTAGCGGCCTCTGCGGTTGGTGATGAGGTGGCCAAAGCTAAGGTGGCACCTATTAAGTCCCTCACCATACCTAAGATGGAGTTGACTGCTGTTCTTCTCGCAGCTCGTCTCGCATGTTATATATGTGAGGCCTACGCGGACGAGCTGATTATAGAGAATGTATACCTCTGGTCGGACAGCCAGATAACCCTATGCTGGTTGTCTAGTAAAAAGATTTTGCCTATATATGTTCAAAATAGCGTCGATGAGATAAAGTCATTAGTCCCCGGCGCTCATTTTCGTTATGTGTCCACAGAGGACAACCCCAGCGATCTAGTTACCAGAGGGATTTCATATGTGTCCTTAGTTGCTTCTTCGCTTTGGTGGGGAGGGCCCACATGGCTACCTCACCAAATGCTATGGCCTGATCATGGCCCAATAGGGTGCTCAATAGGAGGGGACACCACTGTGGGTTGTAACATGAGTCAAGAAGGAACCCTGTCATTGCCGGTACCGGTTGCCCCTACTGCCATATTGAATTGGGACCGGTATGGCTCATATAATATTATGAAGTCATGGCATGTAATGGCATGGGTCCTTAGGTTTATTAAGACTCTTAAAGAGAAGACACAAGGGAATTATCAGGCAAAACCGGCATACTTGACGGTGCCGGAATTAAGAGCAGCAAAGTCAGCCATGATTAAGGTAGCTCAGAGAGAAGCTTACTCTGAGGAACACCACTATTTGTCAAAAGGACAGGGCACACCAAGCAATATAGTGAAGCAGTTAGGCCTCTATATGGAGGGAGGCATGATACGCTGTAGAGGTAGGCTACACTTTTCAGCTTTACATGATAGCACCAAGTACTCTATCCTTATCCCTAATAAACATCATATAGCCACTCTCCTTAGTAATTACTGCCACAAAGTGTGTAACCATAGTGGTGTTAGTTATGTTGTAAATTACATAAGGCAAAGATGGTGGAGCCCCAAGATTTGACAAGGTAGTAAAGAAAGCCTTAAGGGGATGTATCATCTGCAAGAGATTGCAAGGTACATCATACCGTGCTGTACAGGCCCCTCCATTGCCGGAGTTTAGGGTTCAGGAAGCGAGTCCTTTCCAGGTAACGGGGGTTGACTACACAGGTGCCTTGCCAGTAAAAAAGAAGGGGGGTACTGTAAGTAAACTATATGTAGTCTTATTCACCTGTGCAGTTACTAGAGCGGTCCATGTAGAAACGGTGTCTAACCTCTCCTGCGCATCATTTTTGCATGCGTTCCGTAGGTTTAGTAGCAGGAGGGGTTACCCTGAGATTATGATGAGTGATAATGCCACCACATTTGTTAGCGGAGCCAGTACATTACGGGAGTTGATAGATGATGCAAGGTTAAAAGGTAATCTAGCGGAATTCAAGTGCGAGTGGCGGTTTATACCGGCCAGGGCGCCATGGTTCGGTGCCATATGGGAACGGGTCATTGGCATCCTAAAGGCTGGCTTGAAGAAGGTACTGGGTCGAGCATTGGTTACCACAGAGGAACTGAATACGGTATTACTGGAGCTAGAGGCCACAGTCAATGATCGCCCGCTTGGCTACAGCTACAGTGATCTTGAAGACCCTCTACCCATCACTCCTTCACAACTGGTTCATGGGAGGCGGATCAGAAGCTTTCCAAGGCGAGAAGTCACGGATGAAGATCTCAAGGACACGACGTGGCGTAACAACGATTCCGTCAACCAACGCTTCCAATATGTAACGAAACTCTCACACGACCAGTGGAAAAGGTGGAGCACTGATTATTTAATATCATTCAGGGAGAAACATTGTCACTTAATGGTAAAAAGAGGGATAGCATCGCCGCAAGTTGGGGACGTCGTTCTAGTACATGATGACGGCCCCCGACTTTTTTGGTGTATAGGTCGGATAATGAAACTTCTTCGTGGTCCTGACCACGAATGTAGGGTAGTTCAGGTAAAAACAGGAGCCGGTTTGACCACCAGACCGGTGGTTAAGCTATACCCACTAGAGATAGATTTAGAGGTAGTGGATGGCGACAGCAAGCCGGACTCTGATAATATCCTTCCTGCTACTGGAGCGGAAAAAATGTAGTAAAAAATAAAAGAGAAAAATAAACTCAAAACTTGTTTTGCTATAGCTTTCCATCTCGTGGATTTCTTGCGCATGGATTCTAGCCCAGACCGTGGCAAGTGAGACGCCATTCCGCCTTCACTGACATAATAAGACTAAACTCAAGATATCAACGAATGGGAAGGGGATGGCTGGGAGGGCCCTACATCGTCAATGATTTCGGGGCCACTACTAAATATTAGGTTTTCTCTTCTCCCCTCCGGGGATCAAACCTATAATTTATTCATCATTGACGATATGCCTGATATCTCAAGACTGGAGGGGGACATTCGTAACAATATCAAACCAATAACAATACCATAGGTAGAGAAAAAAAGAATCGCACAGCAAATTTGAGTTCTTTAATGTTTACATACAATATATAACAAATATAAAAGGATAGAAAGCAGTGCGTTACTTCGAAGAAGATCTGCTTTATATATTTGATAAGATTCTCACCTCGAGATTCATAAATTTGATTCTCATCTCGAGATTCATAACTTGTCAGAGAACAAAAACTATCCCTGATTAACATATCTTTTGTCCTCAAACTTATTTGTACATGTTATATAATTTGTACATAATTTATTGACTATACAGATGCAACTATTATAGGTATCTTTGCATAGACAAATATTTTAGAGCTGTAAAACCAGCTCAACTTATAAAGTATCACAGCTCGTGAACTTATCACATCCTCTGGCTCTCAGGGTCTTGGGGCTTACCTGCAAACCACCCCCCCCCACCTTTTTCTTCTAAGATTAAACTTAGTAACTAATAGCACAATGACTCATGAGACCCTCTGTCGTAAAGCTACACAGGCTAGCTTTGGTTTATCCAGGGCCACCGACAGGTATCGCGTCAGGAATGTATGATTTGAAGCCCACAAATTAGTGTTAGCTATGTCATCAATCGAATAATTTTGTAAGAATCCAAGAGAGACAGGCCACTTTCTGATGTCGTGGGCTCTGCCCACTACGCCGGGATTACTTTCCCTAATGCCTTCCACGAGTAAGGAGGCCAATCTTCTTCTCGTGACGCGAGTACCTGTGTTGGTGACCCATAAGGCTCCTGGTTGTTGAGGTTTTGCTACCCTCATAAACTTTATTAAAGCCTGAACCGGGCACAAAATGTGATGCGTATGTCCGCGTTTAAGTGCCGGTACCGTAAATTCTGAAAATGCATGATCACAGTGTTCGTTCTTAGCTACTAAACTACAAGCAATGGGCATTGGGTCAGTGAACTGGTTTAAATCTTATCTTAGCGGTAGAACACAAAGAGTCAAAATTGATGATAATATATCTGATCCTATGCCAATTAACTGTGGGGTCCAGCAGGGAAGCATCCTTGGTCCCTTACTCTTTCTCTGTTATGTGAACGACATGGAACTGAGCGTCTCGTGTAAATTATTACTGTATGCTGACGACAGCGTGCTTCTGGTTTCAGGAAAAGACCCAATAAGTATTGCCGCTTCACTTTCCAAAGAACTAGAATCGTGTAGTGATTGGCTAGTGGACAATAGACTATCTCTTCACCTGGGCAAGACGGAAGCCATCTTATGTGGAACAAAACGCAAACTGAAAGACATTGTGGGCTTCTCGGTCAACTGTAATGATAACAACAGTGTCACAAGTTAAATATCTCGGACTAAAATTGGACTCGACTCTGTCAGGTGAAACAATTTTGGAATCTATCCTGAGTAAATGTAGAGCACGTATAAAATACTTGTATAGACAGGTGGGATGCTTGCCAGCGGCGACCAAAAAGACCCTATGCCAAGCGCTTGTTCAATGTCATTTTGACTATTCTGTGTCATCCTGGTACTCTGCATCATCTAAATCAGCACAGGATAAACTTCAGGTCACTCAAAATAAAATGGTTAGGTTCATGCTGAACCTAGGACCCAGATCGCATGTTGGCCAGGAACAACTTCAGTCACTAGGTATGCTCAATGTCTCTGACAGGGCCATACAAATACGGCTCACTAATCTATCTATCTAATGCCTGACGCCGTGATCCCCGAAGGGGTGGCCACGAACGAACCGCCCCCATGCACCTCTGTCCCCAGTCAGTCGACGCCCCTCCCCCCAACCAGCACCGCCCTCGTTCATGTACTTCCTCACTCCATCCTTCCACCTCATATTCGGTCTACCTCTCCCCCTCTGTCCCTCCACCTCGCTCTCGTACACCCTCTTAGTCATTCTCTCGCTTTCCATACGTTCCATATGGCCGAACCATCTCAAGTTGTTCCTTTTCACACTTTCCAGCACATCTACCTCCACACCACACCTCCTTCTTACTTCCTCATTAGTCTGTCTATCCCTCCATGTAACTCCGCACGCACTCCTTAAGTAATTCATTTCCACTGCTCTCACTCTTGGTCTCACTAATGCCTTCAAGATATTCTATGACAGAGCTCCAGAGTATCTAAAGAGTAATTTTGTTAAAGCAAATGAGAGGAGTGGACATAATACAAGAAATAGGATGTTTAATTTTACGGTCCCGAGAATCCAAGGACAGGGGAAGCTAACATTCTTCTTCACTGCCATCAAAGACTGGAATGACCTACCCCAGTCAGTCCGTGAAAAGAGAACACTGTATTCCTTTAGACGTAGTCTGAAGGAGCACCTGAACCGGACAGCTGCGAGAAGGGAGCACCAAGCTTATGTCTACTACTGAATACGACATAAGAGATAGGCAAAACAAACTGAAATGATTACTGATTACGGATTACTGATATTTACTATAGGATGTAAGGTATCTTAAAATAACCCCCAAGAAATACTTTCTCTAAAGTATCTACTTCTTTTATCCTCCCCTCTTTCCCCAGCTAACCTAATCCCACAAGGACCCCAATGGAAATACGCCTAACGACCTTATTGGGTTATCCTTAGTTGGAATTATGCAAGGCTGGTACATGTCATATTTGTAACATATTATGTGGTACCATCACTGTAAAATGCTAACTGAATAAATATTATTATTATTATTATTATTATTATTACGAACGTGGGAGACGGCGCGATCCGTAGATGCTCATTCAATCTCCCAAACCTGAGGCAATTAGGTTCGTTGCTCATCGCCGTCAGCTCAGATACCCTGTTTCCTGTCACCAAAGCCATAAGGAACACAGCCTTCTTTAGTAATGATTCAAAGTCCGGCGCATTATTATATTTGCACGAATGAAGCAAAGATAAAGCTTTGTCCAGCGACCAGGTAGGCATGAGCTGCCGTGGTGGTGGGCGTAGTTTGAAACATGCTCTCATGAACCCTTTCTCCTCCTCTTGCGGTATGGTCAGACCGGTAAGATCATAAAAGGGGTTTCTAATGGCAGATAAGTGATTCTTTAGTGTAACTACAGAAAGGTGTTTTTGGTCAAACAAATAATCTAAATATTTAAAGACTAAAGCAACTGATGAGTCTGATTGCGCCGTTTCTACTATCCAGGTTGTAAATGATTTCCAATGAGATTGATATTGCCGCCTGGTAGACATAGTATACTGATTAAGAAATTTATTAGTCACACTCTCCCCGTACTGGGCTAGCCATTTGGCATTTTGAAAGTCCATAAGGCAAAAGTCAGCGAGGTCTCTAGGTTGCCAATTGTCTGCAAGTGGAAGTACGAGACCGGGATTGACACCGGGTTCTCGCACCACGTTTTCAACTGGTGGTACCACACCTGGGCCGGCCAAAGTGGCGCGATCATCGAGACTAAGCCCCGGTAACCCCGTAGTTTGTGAACTACTTGACACATGATTGAAGCGTCTGGAGGCGGAGAAAGATAGATTGAATTCTATTTGTTCCAGTCCTCCGATAATGCGTTTGGACCCCCCGCCGCGGTTATTTTCCGGTGGGATAGATAGAGAAGGAGTCTGTGGTTTCCCTCGGACGCAAATAGATCCACTTGTGGACGGAATGGCTCTGCAATCATCTTGTTGAATATGTTTTGCTTGAGCTCCCATTCTACTACTGTGCTTTGTCTCCGGGACAGGGCGTCTGCCCAGACGTTCTCTACGCCTGGGAGGTAAGATGCATGAAGATGTATGCTTAACGTTTCGGCTAGAGCAAAAATCTCTTCTGACAATTCCAGCAACTTGCGAGACCTCGTTGACCCTTGCTTTTGAATCCAGTGGACTGCATTCAAGTTGTCCAACCGAAAGGCTATTGACTTTCCCTGTAAAGAAGAGCCGTGATTTTGGAGGAAAAATAAAGGGACTAGAAGTTCTTGTTTGTTGATATGGAAGTTCTCGTCTTTGGACCATAGACATTGACCTTGGTGGCCTAGATTCGACTGATATCCCCAGCCCATTGTCCCTGAAGCATCCGTGTCTACCCATACCGTAGGTGGGGGAGAAACCCATGTCATTATTGAGTGCAATGTTTCCTTCCTTGCCCAGACCGACAGTAAGTTGTGAATTAATGGAGGGATAGGCCATAATTTTCCCTCCGGTAAGAGTGGGAAACATTTGTTGCCTTCCATGATTAATCTCTTTACTTTCAACCGGCCCAACTTTACAGTTAGTTGAATCCAGTTGAGAGAACCGACCAGGGACTCCCACGTCTTCCTCGTCGTGTTCAGGCTCTGGAGAAACGCGAACAATTTCCTGCGAAATCTGTCTCGGTTGTCCACACTCTGACTGAGAGTAAGGTTGGCTATGTCCCAGACCAGCCCTATCCACTGAATTACCTGTGTGGTAACAAGGTTCGACTTTACCAGGTTGACCTTGAACCCTAAGGTTTGTACATGATTTATTACTAGATTGACATGGATACGGCATAAACTCTCTGACTCCGCCACTACTAGCCAGTCATCTAGGTACCATAACACCTTGATCCCCTGAGCTAACATTGGCATAAGTGCCTGCCAGACTAATTTTGTGAATATTCTTGGTGCCAAATTTAAACCGAAAGGCATTCTCTCAAAGACATAAGTCTCTTGCTTTATCCTCAAGGCAAGGAATTTTTTAAACCTCCTGTTTATCGGGACATGCCAATAGGCGTTGGTCAGGTCTAGTGAACACATCCAGCCTAGCGGCGGGAGGGTGAGTCTGATTTGATTCACTGTGAGCATCCTGAAGATTGAATTTTGAATGTAAGTGTTCAGACACGAGAGATCTACTACTGGTCGCATCTGCACACTGTCCCTCTTTGGCACAAGAAATAGTCTGGACGTGAAAACATGACAAGTTGAATCTACCGGGACAATGACATGCTTGGTGACCATTTCCTGGACTAGTGACTCCACCTCTAAAAAAACATTGTTGACTTCTAGAGCTTGATGTAAACGAGGTCGCCGAAGCCACCGCCAGGTGATTCCCTTGCGTGCCACTGTCCGCGCCCATGTTCGCCGGGGCCAGGCCCTGTGACATGTTTGAAACGACCCAGTCACTAGACTGGGGTTGTCCGGCAGAACTACACTCAAATCCAACTCGCCTGCGATAGGCCCCGGGAGAGAGAGAGTTTGATTGACTAGTTTTTTGTGGGTGCTGGGGTAGAGGTAGACGGCTGGCTAGGTTTGGCAGATGTCGTCCCCGGATTTGGTTTGTTTTGTGACTTATTCTTGTTCCACTTACCGTGAGGCTTACCTTGTTTCTGCTTTTGCTGAGTACCTCCCTGCTGTGGGGAAGGCCGGGAGTCCTGAAAGGACTGTTTAGCAATGTTAACATAAGGCTAGCCTCCAGTCTTTTGTTTGGAGTATGGTTTCTTGAACGAGTCCTTCTTAGGCTGGGAGGTACTCTGCGGCAAGCTACCTACCAAATTGTAAATTGCTCTCCATGTATCTAAATTTAAGAGAGAGGCAGTCAAGACAGGGGAAAGAGTCACCCGGCGACCAATGTCTTCCGGTAATTTCTTAACCATAAACACCCTCAAGTCCTGGCGTGCTCGAACAGCCTCCAGTAAGGCTATTCTGATGTCACCTAGGGACTGGATTGAATTTTGTAAGAGCAGCCCCCGTGACAACTCCGTGGCCTGCCTTACATTTTGATTTTCAATAGCTGAGATAGTCCGTGTGAGGGACTAGGCAATTTGGCGGCTTACAATATATTGGGAAAAAAGTCTATAGGCTTTGTTTCTTAATTTGAAATCTCTATCCAAGTGAGCTGGGGGAGGAGTCGAGATAGGTTCCCTTAACCCGGGAACTGTGGGAAGACTCTTAAGAGTTCCCCCGGCGGACTGCGGGAAGACTCTTAAGAGTCAGAAAAAAAAAAAAAACTTTAAACATAAAAAAAAAAAAAAAAAAAAAAAAATTTGTGTTTTTTTTTTGGGGGCCCCTGGGCCATGCAAATTATCACTCCTCTACCTCCCCTCCTTCCTCACTTTCCTCCCCTCCTTCAGTTATCACCTATTTTCCCTGTTATTCCCTTATTCTGAGGTATATTTTCGTGCTAACATTAGCGAGTTGCAAGCAGGGCATTGTCATCTCTGTTAGCAAGCGAGTGCAAGAGAGAGAGAGAGAGTATCGATCGACTGTGTCTCAGTGGCCTTGGGGGAAATTGGCGGGAAAGCAGGTTGCCTCACCATACATTATATAACTCGCTGCCTGTATCTCCAATTTTGACCATCGAAACACTGTTTTCACTCGTTTTATTGTTGTTTCAGGTTAATACCTTTATAATCAACCCATAATAGGCGCGTATGGATAAGTATTAATGCTATTTATGGTAAAATTAATATTTTAGTGATGGAAACAGCTCAAATACGTCAGCACAGGGGGACGTTTCTAATTACCCCCATGCGCACTTCTTAGGTTAACTCATAGAGAGCAAGTTTGGGGGCCGAAAGAAAATCAAAGAGAGCTTGGGACACCCCACCTGCCTTATTTATGGGGAGTGAGAACCAAGAGTGGGTTTCCTGAGGAATTTGGTGGGATGATTTAGTGGTAATGGTAGCTGCAAACTGTTGCTGTTCGAGCACGCCAGGACTTGAGGGTGTTTATGGTTAAGAAATTACCGGAAGACATTGGTCGCCGGGTGACTCTTTCCCCTGTCTTGACTGCCTCTCTCTTAACACCTTATTAGCGGGCTAGCGGTTTATTTATATGTACCGCCCAGCGGGGTGTTTTTAGCCAAAATAGGGCTGTTTACGTGATCATTTTCATGCCTAAATAAGACCCAGAGCGTAAAACAAGTATCTGTGCCTGAAAGGGCATAAACAGCTTTCCAATGACACCATAACGATCCTTTTATGACGGCTAGTTTTCTTGCAACAACCGCGCAACACGAGTGCAAAAAGCATGTAATTCGGTACTTTCCCCATACAATTCAGTATGTAGCGAGTGAGAGAGGGAGGGAGGAGGTGGGATTCGTGTCAGTAGGTTCGTCGCGGTGGTCTGGAGCAGTCATACGCTCGCTACTCTCCTGCCACCACTTGTCTCTCTCTCTCAGCAACATTACGTGCTGAAATTGCCACACGACCTATGTCGCGCGCCGCCAGATAGTCCAGATTTATTATACTCGACTTATGTTGCGTGCCGACATATAGGGGTTAAATTTAGATACATGGAGAGCAATTTACAATTTGGTAGGTAGCTTGCCGCAGAGTACCTCCCAGCCTAAGAAGGACTCGTTCAAGAAACCATACTCCAAACAAAAGACTGGAGGCAAGCCTTATGTTAACATTGCTAAACAGTCCTTTCAGGACTCCCGGCCTTCCCCACAGCAGGGAGGTACTCAGCAAAAGCAGAAACAAGGTAAGACTATTTCTTGTGCCAAAGAGGGACAGTGTGCAGATGCGACCAGTAGTAGATCTCTCGTGTCTGAACACTTACATTCAAAATTCAATCTTCAGGATGCTCACAGTGAATCAAATCAGACTCACCCTCCCGCCGCTAGGCTGGATGTGTTCACTAGACCTGACCAACGCCTATTGGCTCTACCAAGAAAACCTAACATCATCAGCTATTTCTATGAGTTATATTCAAGACAACAGGCCTTGTCTGAAGAAGTATACAAACGTAGGCGAGCAAGGCTAGCGATACACACACACGCACCCTTCCGTTTACCCCAGGGTTGCCAACATAAATCCATGCCAGCCGGAATTTACTTATGTACAAAAACGTATTTCCTCTATATACAACCACTAAATAATGATCAGTATTAACTCTAAAAAATAAAAATAAAAATAACATTCTCCTATAACCCTGCTCAATATTACCAGTGACAGACTCTTGTAGAAACAAATACTATTCTACGACGCATAGAAACCTCATGTATAATACCCCCTTACCCCCCTTGAACTCTCACGCTCAGAGGTCAACTAAAAATGTCATCGAAACTCTGCACAAAAGTTCAAATATATCCATACCTCCTTAGTTGTCACAGTAACCTATACAAACAAAGAAAACCTTGACTTACCTTGCATCTGAACATCATACTATCTTGATTAACTCTTCAAGTATAGTAGAGTAGTATCATAAAGTAAATGAGATTCACCTCCCCTAGGACTTATTGTCCTATTAGAAAGTACATACGCACACCCTTAATCCTTCCACAGAGGATGGGTACCCTCCAGTAGTGGTGCACATTAGGCCAAGGAAGTCTGAAGGAAATCAAGTACCTCTAAGGTTTCTCAATTGTATGCACCCCGGTTTGAGAATTATTATTTTTACCCTTCCTAACAGTCTGGATGTACAGCACCCCGAAGTCCTTATACTGTCTGTGAATAAGAATTCCTATTATAGGATCTTTGTTAATTGTGGCAACCCAATCATTTAACATAGAGACCTCTAGTAGGCTGTATCTTCAATATTAAAGTCTGAAGTGTGTAGGCACCCATCCACTTATACAGTATTTTAATATTTTAAGTATGGCAATTGTGACCTATACAGTATATAAGTAACTTTATTATTTCTGGCACCCCAGGGATTAATATAGTTATCTTCTTTAGGTTATATCTCTTTATAGTTAAAGATTGAAAGACACAGGCACCCCTACCTTACAACATTTCACTATTGGAAATTTCATGACCATTTCTCACAGGAGATCTAAGTTCTAAAACGATCTTTTGTGTTATAAGGGTTTAGCGAGACACCCTCATGGGGACTCTGCATATATAAACCTTAGGTGCATATTGTCTGTGGCATCCCACCAGACTTTGCAACTAAAAGGTTAACACCGCCCTGAGTTCTTTGACCCTCTTAAAACGGTTAGTGACAGTCAAGAGGAGCAATACCTAAACTCTTCTTGCGTTCGTCCGATATTGTGTTATTCCTTCATCACTGAGACACAATATTTAAAACCTTACTACAAGAGTACCTTAACAGAACTTAATCACCGGTTAATATAAAGGCCAGGATAGTCGAGTATATTTGATAAACCTATAGGCTTAAATACTCGCGTTAGTCCGATATGGTGCCCAACTGTTTCATTACAAGTTACGGAGCCATATTTAAGACCTCACGCCCATTAAACCCATCTGTAACTTTACTTCACACGACCGGCCAACCTGGACGGCCCACGGAGCATCAGAAGACATCCATCAACTAGTGTGTATATCTTCAAGAAAAGAAAGAATATAGAAACTACCTAAATCAGTACCAGTGACGAGGTATAAAAGAAGTTAGAGTTCAAAAGTGATAAAATTAAACAGAGTCCCTAATACCTCTGCATTAGTATAAAATCCGTAAAAGTATTCAACTAAGTTAATCTATGGAAACAGATTAATTGTATGTATGTATTAGTGAGAAATATATTTAGTGTGCCTTTCTAACTCAAAGAATAACAAATATCCAAAATAAGACAGATTTTGGGCATCAACTAACTCTGTCATATTTCCGCCAAGTGATAAAATAAACAGAGTCCATCACTCCTAAATTTTGAGTTAAATTATCAAAGTGTTCCATTAACCTAATCTATAGAAACAGATTACTAATATGCGTTTACAGTGATAAATACGTATAGAATACTTCTTTAACTTAAATAGCAAATTAAGACCAAATAAGGCGGTTTTCGCATAAAACTTGAACTCAAACTAAGGAAGTACATCAGTGTATAAGCTTCTATATTCATCGCCAGGAAATCTAGTAACTTTATATAACCTCGTCCAATATTATCCGCCAACTAAACCTAAGCCAAAGCATATAGTGAGCCAACTAATAGTTAAACTTGAATAAAATCAGGGCATAACATTAATGGCAAAACTTGGCTCGGATTTAAGGGATTTAGCGTGGGTGTGGGGGTGGCAGCCCCCACCCCATAATATTAGGTTAGTTCAGGATAGGTTAGGTTCTTTGGTTAGGTTAATGACAAAACTTGGCTCGGATTTAATGGATTTAGCGGGGGTATGGGGGCTGCAGCCCTCACCCATAATGCTAGGTTAGGTTAGGTTAGGCTAATGTTAACCCCATACTTACTGGGTTTTTCCACGTTGAAAAAGAAGAAAACACGAGCCAACTTTCAAAATGAGGTTTTGGACCCGGAAAATTCGAAAAACCCGAGCCAAGTTTGGTCAAAACTTGGCTAGGGTTTTTCCCATTCTTTCTGTTTTTTTCTACTTTGAAAACCAAGAAAACCCGAGCCAACTTTTGAAATGAGGTTACTGTGATTTTGGACTCGGAAAATTTGAAAAACCCGAGCCAAGTTTGGTCAAAATTTGGCTTGGGTTTTTCCATTTTCAGGTTTAGTTACTTCTAAATATTGTATTTTCAGAGTTCCTCCAATATTACCCATTTATTTACGTCTTTTACCCCGCAATTCTGCTGATCTTCATAGCCCTCCCCACTATCGGGGGCCGTGTCTTAAGATTGATGGATAATGGGAAAATACCTAAATGGGACGGTCCTCGGTATTAAACAACACTGTATACCAAAGAAAAAAACAAAAACAACAAGAAATTACCTGAACAACTCGTAACTGGTTGGTGATAAATTTTTACCTAAATTTATATACAATAAATACTAAATCCCATATTTGCTTAGCGTAAAATAATCAGTTGAAATAAATGATCTTACATAGTGGGGTCTATGATCTTTTATGAGTGACTGTACTGTATGTTACAGTTAGGTCACTAAGAGAGCCAGATAATGTTACCCTTACATTATCTAAGCTATCTATAATCGAAGCTGATCATTAATACTGCGCTAGATATTCAACGGGTCCCAATAACCCTTTCAGTATACGAGGACGCTTTTTCACTTTATTAGACCATTGTACAGTCACGAGTCATAATACCCGAAAACCCATTTGAATCTTTGAATCTTCAAAACCAAGTTGTGAAGCCTCTGCGATATAACAGAGCATTGGATTGTCTCGATTATGTTCGATACAAATGGGTGTGCAGTTATTATGGCTCGTGACTGTACAGTACTCTACGTTGGAAGGACCTCAAGGAATCAAAAGGATAGGGTCTATCTCAATGAACCCACTGACTCTCAGAATTCCTTTTAAAGCTTCATAGAATCATCTGCTG
The DNA here is from genome assembly GCA_032716605.1 of Paralithodes platypus. Classification (NCBI taxonomy): domain Eukaryota; kingdom Metazoa; phylum Arthropoda; class Malacostraca; order Decapoda; family Lithodidae; genus Paralithodes; species Paralithodes platypus. Next base: position 45,086,123 of record CM064552.1, on the reverse strand, counting down.
AGAGCCATAATAAAATGAAGAAACCGCCAGTATGTACTGAAAGGGATAAGGTGTTAAAGGGCTATACTGTATATGGATCATAATTCGTATCTAAAAAGTGCACTATGAATTTTCAGTTTACCATACAAAAACAGAAAAACTAAATACATCTGCAGTATCATAGCAAGTGTAAATGCCACTCCCGAGATTCAAATGTTACGAAGCTATTGTGAAGCGTTCCGATCTCCGACTACAAAAATAATCTTGCTTGACTCCCGCCCCCCCCCCCCCCCCCCCCCCCCCCCCCCCCCCCCCCCCCCCCCCCCACACACACACAAAGACTCACACAAAATCAGAGATTATATACAATACTAGGAGATGGGAAACCTGCTATCTAATGTACTAATAAAATCGTGCTCCTAAAGGTTGCCAAATGCCACCACAAAATAATGCCATCTGTTGTTGCTATCCAGAACTAATAGTGAAAACATTCTACGGGATCGCACTTCTTTTCATTAGTGCACTCCACAGTACTGTATAGCAATCACAAATTTGGCAAGACCTACATTATGTAGCCTCTAATCTATCCTGTTACAACATCTATGTACATAAGTAATGTTCTCTGACATGAACGAACTATATAAATATCGATCAAAATTTACAAGCCGCACCACAGCTGGGATCTCATTTCTATTGGTAGTTTTGGGTTCCTATCATTTTATGCTTCATTGCTATATAATTTTTATCCACCAGAAAATATTTGTTTTCTTGTTTTTTTTATTTTTTTTTAGCACTAACCTAACCAAAAAACCTAACCTAACCTAACCTAATAGCCCCCAAATACATTTAGGTTAGGTTAGGCTAGGTTTGTTGGTTAGGTTAATGCAACAAAATAAAAATAAATAAATAAAGCCAAGAAAAAAAAAAAATCCGGTGGATACAAATTATATAGCAATGAAGCATAAAATGATAGGAACCCAAAACTACCATTATAAATGAGATCCAAGCTGTGGTCCGGCTCGTAAATATTGACCTAAATATCATACTGTAAAAGAAAAATTATTATATAATTAAAATAATTGTTTGAGCTCACGTCACCAACTAAAATAAAATAAATTAAATATATGCATTAATTGCTAATTAAGTATTACATAACCTGCATTCCATGCAATAATGCACGCCAACCATATGGCCTTAGCTGTATATACATATCAAGGACAAATAAAAACAACATACTCAATATACATTATTTCATCCTGTTTTCGATTAATATATATTTCATTCTTCCACTGGACAAAGGCAACGACTACAAATAAAATTTATCCATACATCATCAGAGAGGACAGCTATCCAACCTTATCCTAAACTAGATTGATTAATTAGGTTCTTCAATTTCCCTATGAATGACACGAGTGGAATATAAACGAAAATCGGTATTCAGGGAAATTACATCACCGACCCTTTATTTCATGATTTCTTACTATTACTGTCAGAATAAGAGGAAAAGCATAAGCCTATCCCAATATAAAATAGCGTAGGCTATGATATGGTTGGTTATGGCTTGCTTATTACAGTTATTTAAAGAATAAATCGTGTTATGATAGCGAAACGACTAGGGAACGAGTTGATTTGTGTCCGGAGCCAGAGAAAATAACTATTTACCAGCTGATTTACATGACATTATCAACTAATATTGCATATGTCACAGCAACAATGCTTTCAGACCATACCAGTGGAAGAATGGAAGATTACTGGTTGACTTAGAAAAAAAAAAAATATATATTTGTCATGCTGTTTCGTGTTGTTTTGCAAGCTGATCACTAGTTCGGCTTTCAACATATTCAGGCATTCCTGGTATTATTAGAAACTATCTCATAATAAATAAATACCACACAACAATTGTATACCATTGAATACATAACCCTAATTTCTACTCCAACCTCAATACAAATTATTTTGCAATAGAAAGTCAACTATAACAATGGCAAACCCGATTGTCCTTGTCTGCAAAGGACCGAAATGCAAGTTTGTATTTCCTGTACCAGGAGGCAATAAGTGATCAGGAACCAGACTCTATACAGTAAATGCCCTAGAGCAGTGGTTCTTAGCCTTTGTAGCACCGCGCCCCCCTTTGGTCAGGACTGTATTCATGATGCCCCCCCCCCCCCCCCTACCACCACACACACACACACACACACACACAGCCCGTAGCCTAGTAGGTAGAGCTCTCGTCTCACACACGAGGGGTCGGGGGTTCAATCCCCGGCCGGGCGGAGACAAATTGGGCTTGTCTCCTTTCATGTGTTAGCCTCAGTTCACCTAGCTGTAAATAGGTACCTGGAATAAGTGGACAACGTTGTGACGTCCCATCTGGGGTTGGCAAAAATGGTACAAGGCGAGATGGGTATCATATGGTTCACCTAAGCTGATGGCTACCTAAGCCTTCGGGCGAGACGGTACCGTCTATAGTGAGAATGGTACCATACAGATCCACCCTAAGCCTTCGTTTCCGATGTTGCCAATTGGCTAAAAATACAGACTACAACACACACATCCACAGCCATTCCAACGATACATATAACACCTACACATATAGGAGGCGGGAAATAACGAGCATGCTCACTCCCGCAATACAACTAGAGTAAGTACAACTAGAGTAAGTACACACACACGCCTCTGATGCTTAGAAAACTTTTTTTTTTGTATCCATTCCAGATGGATGCTTAAGACTCAAGATACTGTAATAAGGGCGAAAAAATAACCAATCTACATGCAAGGAATAAAACTATGATTAATGGTTTTATGTCAACACTGCATGTGGTTGCTAGGAATGACGGTTGTGAATTTTTCCTATCAAAGTTTCTTATCTATATATATCTTTGCGATTACCCTGTATGCATTTGAATGGCCTAGCCCTATTTTGAACTTTGATTACCCCCCCCCCTAGCATTGTCAAACGCCCCCTGGTTAAGAACCACTGCCCTAGAGCTTGCCCTAAGGCCTACTAGACGCTAACGCCATCTGTTGTTGCTATCCGTCAGAATTTTGTCAACAAGTGGTGGGGTTCCAAGTACTCGATAACGACAATAACTGCTAGTTGCCAGGGGTTCCACAAAAACCCACACATCAGAGAGTGCCGCTTATAAGGAATTACTTCCGCCATCCAACTGAACTGAACTTAATTTACTTGGCCATGTATGTGAATGATCTACGTAGCTCCACTCATACCTTGTCTTGCGTGGCGGCAACACCTTTCCTCTTCTCTCACGGTCTATTTATTTGTATTGGCGAGTGGCGATTTCGATCAACTCGATCTAACGACGATGAAGGGGTCTTCTATTTGGCTGCTGGTGTGTTTTTTGGGTTGTTACAGCAACTGTGTTAGGAGTGATACGAGCACCGTCCTCAACACGGGCGTCACGTGAGTACATATTTTGTTTTTATTTTAACTAAGGAGTTTGTTATTTTAGCTCTTGCCTTATTATTGAAGAATAGGATGATGGATTTAGTATCCGGGCATATCGCCAGTTTTGTTTAAATTACAGTAGCCTACTTGTAAGCTCGCGCTTACGTTCCTGCAGGTTGAGGAAGGCTAAGTGAAGCAATTAAGTAGGCTATTTGTTGTTAGTGTGTTGTTGTTGTTGTTCCCCAGGCTGCCTGGCCGAACAACCCCAAGGTCCCGAGCAAGGCCAAGGCCATAAATGAGCGCCCCTGCTTACCACTAACAAAGCCCGGGTGACCGAAGCCACTCTTAACCCGAAAACGGAGAGGGGGGGGGGGGGGGGAGATTGAACTAGCTCTCCATGGGCGAGCATATTGGCTCCATTCAGGCCTATAATCATCATTTTAGGTTAATATACAGGAGACGCAACAACGTGTTTTTCAGGTATTTTTTTGCTATTTTTATTTTGTTTTTGGTGTTTTAGTCGAATCTAGTGATGAAATTGAATGGGAATTAAGCATTTACCCATTATCCATCAATCTAAAGACACGCCCCCCGATAGTGGGGAGGGCTATGAAGATCAGGGAAATTGAGGGGTAAAAAGCGTATAGAACACTATAGAACACGATAATACACATTTGTAACCCAAATTTGGCTCGGGTTTGTTCAATTTCCAGACCCATAAAACCCGATTTTTTGAAAACCCGAGCCAAGTTTTGACGAAATTTGGCTCGGATGTAACAAATGTAAAAATGAAAAAAACCCAGTAACCTTGGTAAATTATTGGCTCGGGTTTTGTTAATTTCCAGACCCATAAAACCCGACTTTTTGAAAACCCGAGCCAAGTTTTGACTAAACTTGGCTCGGATTTAACTAATTTAAAAATGAAAATAACACAGTAACCTTATTAACATGTTGGCTCGGGTTTTGTAAATTTCCATACCCATATAACCCGACATTTAGAAAACACGAGCCAAGTTTTGACGAAACTTGGGTCAGATTTTACTAATGTTCATGTTAAAATTACACAGTAACCCTAATAAAATCTTTGTTTATAAATATAAGGTTAAAATTAGCCTAACCTAACGAAGTAAGAATGGGGTTAACATTAGCCTAACCTAACAACCTAACCTAACCTAGTAAGAATGGGGTTAACATTAGCCGGTAAGATTTTACGGTTTGACAGTTACAAGCCCCATCGATGTTTGTGTAGCCTATAGGTATGTTATATAATTGTCTTCAGTCCTATATATGTCCTTCCCGTCGCAAATGTATTATAAGAGAGATATAGGGTAAAACACAGTCTTGTCTGCATAATGACAAGTCCTGTTTTACGGGATTTCTGCTTTATAGATTTTTTTTTTCCTCTTACCTTACCCGGGGGACCTTACAGTTGCGCGATCCAGTGCTGCTTTGGTAATTGCGTACATTTTAGGTTAGTTTCTATCCACGTATTACTTTTAGGTTAGGTTAGGTTTCTTAGTTAGGTAAAACAACACTGTATATCAAAGAAAAAATGCCAAAAAAACAAAAACACGCATTCTAAAACTCGTGACTGTCACACCGTATCAATTTACCCATTAGCCTAACCTAACAACCTTACCTAACCTAACCTAGTAAGAATGGGGTTAACATTAGCCTAACCTTACCTAACCTAACCTAGTAAGAATGGGGTTAACATTAACCTAACCTAACAACCTTACCTAACCTAGTAAGAATGGGGTTAACATTAGCCTAACCTAACAACCTTACCTAACCTAACCTAGTATTATTGGTGGGGGCTGCCGCCCCCACACCCCCGCTGCTTGGGTACTGGCTGAAAAACTTATTGTTTTACAGTAGGCCTATGTATTTTATTTTATTTTTGTTCTCCCTTATAATACATTTCAGCTCTTAATGACATGTATAGGAAAAATGTTATTTTAATACCACGAATTTTCAGTGTTTTTTATAAACAAAATTGGTAATTTGCATCAATATATAGTGTTTGTAATTAATTAGAAATCTCGGTAAAACCTATTTTCTCCATTAGGCCTATCGATGGATGTTGAGACTCGCCACCCCCCCCCCCCCCCCCCCCCCTCGATAGTGATTTGAAAAGACATTAGCCTAACCTAACAACCTTACCTAACCTAACCTAGTATTATGGGTGGGGGCTGCTGCCCCCACACCCCCGCTGGTTGAGTACTAATCCCTTAATACAAAATAAAAACAAAATTGGCCTGTCGATTATAGCAAGGTGAAAGAAAAGTATATGAAGTCTATGGTGTTTACTCTGCAATCTTCAGCTTGATTGTACATTGATAACCTTGTTACGAAAATTAGATTTTAGTACCATACTTTTAAATTAGGTTTTTCCGAGGGTTTAACACATTTTCATATGATCTTTAGAGCTATCGATGACTGTAAGTACCGTATTGACAACCTTGTTACGAAAAAGACATTTTAGTACCATACTTTTTTATTAGGTTTTGCCGAGGGTTAAAACAAATTTTCTTATGATCTTTAGAGCATATAGATTCAATATTTATCTTCAAATATATCAACAAAATTCGTGGTATTAAAATAACATTAAACCCATGTATAACAATGATGTATAGCCTATGCTCTACCGGACCTATTTGGCCTAAAAAGATCGATGGGCTAACTGTCGGTCCAAAATCTCCGTATAACCAACTAGCCCTTGCATGCCAGTTTAATCCTATGCGAACAAATCTTTTACTTTGTTACTTTGCGATGACCCATAAGATTCCTGAGCTAGCTGTGGTCCGGCTCCTTTATGTTGTCCCAACCAACCAACTAACCTTAATGAACAGAGGAGGTACTGGGCTGCCTGGCTGGCCGCTGGAGGCCCGATCACCACTCATCTTGGTCAACAGCTGGTGGATTTTTGTTTCGAATTTTTCCATGTAAAACAAGTGTATGTGCATTTCAAAACCAGCTGTCCTCGTCAGCTGTATTTGGAACACTGGTTATTGCACTTTGGACAGTTTACACTTATTGGAAGGCGAAAAGGTCTTAAGCAGCCTCAGTGTTTTTAAAGACGGTGGAAAAAGCTTTGATCGGCTCACACCCTCTACACAAGCTGGCCAGAGTCAAACTGACAGCTTATATCCTGGGCCACCTGTTTTCCAAATCATGGCATCACCTGATTGGTCGATAGACATCACGTGTCAGTGAACTCGAGTACAGCAAGAAGCTGTGCAGGGGAAAAGAACCCCCTAAGGCGGTTGAGCACACCGAGCTTCTGGGAGGCTGCCTTAGCAAGACTGGTAATATGGTCCTTCCAAATGAGAGCAGAAGAAAAAGAGACACCAAGAATATTGAAAGAAGATGAAGGGTTGATTTTTGTATTGTTGAAGAATAAGGGATAGTCCGCTGGGAGATCCTGACGGGTAGATAGATGGAGAAATTGGGTTTTGGAAGCATTAAAGTTAACCAGGTTTTCTCTGCCCCAATTGGAAATAGCATTTAGATCAGAATTTAAGAGTTCTATGGCTTCATTACGTTTGTCGTTGAGGAATTGCTGGCTGGGGCGTTCTGAAAAACTAATGGAGTAGTGTAAGGTTGAGTCGTCTGCGTATGAATGGATGGGAATTAAGGTACAGTTAAGGAGATCATTTATAAAAATTAGAATAGGAGATAGGACAGAGCCCTGAGGAACACCGGAGTTTATAGGGTGAGGAAGTGAACAATGGCCGTCCACAACCGCGGCTATGGAACGGCCGGAAAGGAAATTAGAGACAAAGGCACAGATGGAGGGATAGAAACTGAAGGAGGGTAGTTTAGAAATTAAAGATTTATGCCAGACTCTATCGAAGGCTTTCGATATGTCTAGTGCAATAGAAAAAGTCTCACCGAAGTCCCGAAAGGAGGATGACCAAGAGTTAGTAAGATATGAAAGAAGATCACCAGTAGAGCGACCCTTAAGGAAGCCATACTGGCGATCTGAGAGCAGATTATGAGAAGAGAAATGCTTAAGAAATTTGGAAGCAAGAATAGTTTCAAAAACTTTAGAAAGACAAGAGATGAGAGCAATTGGACGATAGTTGGAGGGTTGAGAGCGGTCACCCTTCTTTGGGACAGGTTGAATGTGAGCAAACTTCCAGCATGAAGGGAAGACGTTAGAGGATAGACAGAGACAAAAGAGTTTGCCTAGGCAGGGAGTCGGCACGGAAGCACAGTTTTTGAGAACAAATAGAGGAACACCATCCGGACCGTATGCCTTATTAGTGTTAAGCCCAGAGAGGGTAGAAAGTACATCTTTAGAAGAGATTAGGATATTAGGCATAAGTAAGGGAGAGGAGGGCGGAGAGGGAGGAATAGCACCGGAATCATCCAAGGTGGAGTTTCTAGCAAAAGTTTGAGCGAAGAGTTTAGCTTTGTCAGAGGAAGAAGTGATGGTTGTGCCATCAGAGTGGGAAAGGGGAGGGAAAGACGAGCAAGATAAATTGTTGGAGAGGTTTTTGGCTAGATGCCAGAAAGCTTGGGAAGAGCTAGAGTTGGATAGTTCAGTGCATTTATTATTGATGAAAGAGTGTTTGGCAAGTCGAAGAACAGATTTGGCTTGATTCCGGGCAGAAACATAGGAAGAATGAGAGTCTTGAGTTTTAAGGCGTCGGTACCGTTTGAATGCTTCCTCCTTATTGCGGACAGCAGTAGAACAGGCGTGAGTAAACCAAGATTTTTTAGCATTAATCTGAGAGAAGGAGAATGGAATGTATGCTTCCATGCCCGATAGGATTACCTCGGTAATGCGTTCAGCACTCTCCGAGGGTCCCCGGCCACGGAAGCAGAAATCATTCCATGGGAAATCAAAGAAGTACTGCCGGAGAGCCTCCCAGTCGGCAGCGCCAAAGTGCCACAAGCGCCGCCGGCTAGGAGGATCGGGTGGCCGTACTGGAGAGATAGGACAGGTGACAGAGATAAGTTTATGGTCGGAGGAGCCCAGAGGAGAGAAAAGATCGACAGTATAAGAAGAAGGGTTAGAAGTTAGAAACAAGTCAAGAATGTTGGGCCGATCTCCGATGCGATCCGGGATACGGGTGGGTTGCTGAACTAACTGCTCTAGGTCATTTATGATAGAAAAGACGTAGGCTTGTTCACCAGGTGGATCAGTAGTGTGAGAGGAGAGCCATTGGCGGTGGTGAACGTTGAAATCTCCTAAGATGGAGATTTCTGAGAAAGGAGAAATGGATAGAATGTGTTCCACTGTAGAGTTTAGATAGTCAAAGAATTTGGGAAAGTTGGTAGAGTTCGGGGAAAGATAGACAGCACAGAAATATTTAGTAAGAGAATGACAGGAAAGTTTGAGCCATAAAGTTGAGAATTCAGAGGAGTCTAAATCGGGAACACGAGAGCAAGTGAGTTTGTTGTGCACATATGCACAACATCCGCCTTTGGCTTTGAAACTAGGATAGAGAAAGTAGGAGGATACAGAGAAGGGGCTGCTGGATGTTGCTACAGACACCTGAGTTTCGGTGAGGAAGAGAAGATCAGGTTTGTAGGAGGAGAGATGGTGCTCAACAGAGTGAAAGTTAGAGGAAAGTCCGCGAATGTTGCAGAAATTAATAGAAAGAGTAACAGGGCGAGGTCCAGGTAATTGTGTGGGGTCGTCAGGGGATGGTCGGTTGGGTGTGGGGGCATTTATGGTCCCCCCCCCTGGGGACTCCGAGGCTGGGATAGAATTCATCATTTAGTTTTTTTAAATTTTGGTGTGGAGGAATGAAGTGTGGTGTGCATGTTTAGTGTAGTGAAGTGGATAGGAGGAGGAGGTGTTTGTGAGAGCAAGCTGGATTGCTCTCAGTGTAAATGAGGCACAAAGAAAATCAGTAAGAGAGGCCAAGCAAATGAAACAGGAGTTCCAGTGACTCTTTATCACATGCCTATAACCTCACCTGGGTCTAGCCCTGATCGATTGGTGCCTACAATCTCCCCACTAGGTAGGTAGGGTGATTACTTTGGCCACGACGCCACCAGTATAGTTCATTGCATTCGCCACCAGATGTCTCAGTTGTTGACTGACAGTCACGCAAAAGAAGTCTCCCAGATGAAGACGAAAAAGAAGAAGTGTAAACAAACCCTTAAAACGTAAATATCCATATAATATGTATTATGTTAGTTTCCCGGGAATGACACCTACATCAACAATTTGGAGAAAAATCGCTTAATCACATGCTTTTGAGCTTAATTTTTTACCAATATTGTAGCGCCTCCTGTATATTGACCTAATTTTACGATAAATATCGTTATTACTTATTCATATGAGCCTATTTTACCTTCACTATGAAGATAGTAACCTGGGTAACATTCAACACAGCTAGAGCCGCCTTATTTACCAAGTTTCTTTATATTTTTTCCAAGGAATCTAGTGTTTAATTGTTGTTTTTCATGGTTTGAGTGGAGGATTTGCATTAACTTACCCATTATTCATTAACCTCTGAAGTGCGCATGGGGGGTATGAGACACCACACTCCTGTGCTGACGTATTTGAGCTGTTCCCATCACTAAAATATTTATTTTACCATAAATAGCATTAATACTTCTCCATATGCGCCTATTATAGGTTGATTATAAAGGTATTAACCTGTTACAACAATAAAACAAGTGGAAACAGCGTTTGGATGGTCAAAATCGGCGATACAGGCCGGGAGTTACACAATGTATGGCTGAGGCAACCTCCCAGCCCACCACTTTTCTCCACCTCTGGAGAGAGACTGTCGATCGATACTCTCTCTCTCTCTCTCTCTTGCACTCGCTTGCTAACAGTGATGACAACGCCCTGCTACCAACTCGCTAATGTTAGCACGAAAATAGACCACAGAAAAAGGGAATAACAGGGAAAATAGGTGATAACTGAAGCAGGGGAGGAAACTGGGGAAGGAGGGGAGGTGGAGGAGTGATATTTGGCATGGCCCAGGGGCAAAATATATATATATATTTTTTTTTCTTCGGTGTTTTAAATTGATTTTTTGTTTTCCCTGACTCTTAAGAGTCTTCCCGCAGTCCGCCGGGGGAACTCTTAAGAGTCTTCCTGCAGTTCCCGGGTTAATCTGAAGATACTCCGTCAAATGGCTCCATTTATTGGGTGAATCGCGCTTTTACAGTAGGTAAGGAAAATTGTGGGGAGGCCATGCACGCTTCCAAAATGTACAAATATTATATTAGCCTAAATTAGATTAACCTAACCTAACCTAACCCTAATATAATATAATATCGTTTTGGTGAGTAACGTTCAAGCCATTTATTGGGTGATCGCACTTACCGCATCTTTCAAAACAAGAAGAAGAGGACCCAGGTTGAAGGATTCATTGGGTGCAATGCTTTGTTTACGTTCGGGACATTATTTTAGTGTTATTTTTTGGTGTAATCGGGTTTTTTCAAGTGTCGATAACGAAATTCCTCCATGCGGACTATAATGAGAAAAATATGGCGAGTCTATTGGTCCCTATTTTCCCTAATAAATTATTTCTAATAGGGCTGCGAAAGAGGTCTTGAATATTATCGTAACCTGTAACAACAATAAAACTAGAGAAAATAGAATTTTTCTGGTAAAAATCGCGAATATAGATGGACCAGCCCATTCATGAATTATGGAGAAAGTTGAGGCAACCCCTCCCTCCACGAGGCCACAAGCCACAGTGAGCCTACTCATACACACACTCGGTTATGTAACACACCCGCTAGGCACGTAAGCACATCCTCCACACAGTTTGCTAATGTTAGCACAAAAATATACCAATGAATTAGGGAATAACAGGGAAAATAGGTGATAATTGAAGGGGGAGGGGAAAGGGAGGAAGGAGGGGATGTGGAAGAGTGATAGGAGTTATAGGGAAAACAATTTTTTTTTTAGTGCTACTGGGGCTGTTTAAATGTTTTTTTTAGGCCTCCCTCTTAAGAGCTTTGCCGCCGTCGCCCAGTAAAACCTCTTATGAGCTTTGCCGCCGTTTACAGGCTAAGGCAGGGAGCTGAGGAGGGGCGGAAATGCCCGGGAAACCAAAGCCCCACCCGAGGCCCTGTGCCTCTCAGCAATTATGAAGGGAAAGTTGAGGGGCAAGGGAAAAATGTGACGCTTTGGCTCCCAATCTGCCAACTTTTAGGTTGGCAGTAGGGAGGTCAATCCACGGAAACGATGCCGTCACTTGAGATCTAGAAGATATAAGTAAAAGGAACAGTCCGAGTAAGCTATGGGTATGGCAGAGATCGCTCAGCTCTCGCTCTGATAGACCAGCCCATCACTCGCACACATGTTAGACTCCTTGGTCCGTGTACTCTTGGGTGGTTAAATATTCACTACTGTGTTTGAATGTGTCTATTGTAGAGCTACTAATATTATTATGTGGGAGACTGAGTTGTGTTAGCGGGTATACCATCCACTTTGTTTACATAGTCGCATGCTCGGAGTTTCATTCGGGTCTAATTTGACTGCTGTTATTTGTCCCTTCTGGTAATATACTGTACATGATTAGGTAATTCTACATAACTACTACTCCTGTTATTTTAGGGTTTATTTATTTTATTTTTGTAGTTTAATGCTTTGTAAGTGTGTATTTTCTAGTTAGAAAGTGAGGAAAGCACTATTTATTAGCATTTGTATTATTAATTGTAATTCCGATACCTCAAACAATCTAGGGGAGAGTTTGGGAATGTGGGGTTTTGGGTGGGGTAAAAATAGGGGTATTATGGGAATAACTCTAAAAATGTAATAAATACAATTTAAAAAAAAGCCAAAATTTTGAAATCCGAGCCAAGTTTTGGCAAAAGTTGGCTCGGATTTTGCAAAATTGGAAAAAAAAGTTGGCTCGGATTTCACCATTTTTCAGATGAAGAAAACTCCAAAGTGTTGATCAAACTTGGCTGGGGACAGCCTGGGGTTTTTCGAATTTTCAGAGTCCAAAAACACGGTAACTTCATTTTTAAAGTTGGCTCGGGTTTTGTTGTTTTTCAACGTGGAAAAACCCAGTTAACATTAGCCTAACCAAACTGGACAAAACTAGGGCCTAACTCTGAAAATTTTATAGGGGGGTGACAATCAAATTGACAAAATAAGAAAAGTAGCTGTGATCTGCGCATCTGTAGGGTCCCTTGAGTAAGGTAAGATCAAAAACAAATAATTACCTAAGACAAGAATCCTGTAATCGAGGAGTAGTAGTGGTGTAGTTAACCCCATGATTACAATAAGTAGTGTGGGTGAGGGGGGGGCAAAGCCACCCTAAACCCATTATTGTATCCCACGGCCGGCAACTAAAAAATGTACCAAACACTTGGCCATGGGATACAATAATGAGTTGAGGGGCTTTGCCCCCCCCTCACCCACACTACTTATTGTAATCATGGGGTTAACTACACCACTACTACTCCTCGATTACAGGATTCTTGTCTTAGGTAATTATTTGTTTTTGATCTTACCTTACTCAACTTAATTATAACTTATTATATTACTAGCAGGGGGAAATAACCGTAGTTAAATTAGACAGTCAATATTTACGAGCCGCACCACAGCTGGGATCTCATTGTTAATGGTAATTTTGGGTTCCTATCATTTTATGCTTCATTGCTATATATTTTTTTTTTCTTGGGTTTATTTATTTTTTTTATTTTTTTTGCATTAACCTAACCAAAAACCTTAACCTAACCTAACCTAAATGTATTTGGGGGCTATTAGGTTAGGTTAGCATTTTGGTTAGGTTAATGCTAAAAATAAATAATAAAGCCAAGAAAAAAAAATCTTTTCCGGTGGATAAAAATTATATAGCAATGAAGCATAAAATGATAGGAACCCAAAACTACCATTAGAAAAGAGATCCCAGCTGTGGTGCGGCTCGTAAATATTGACCAATTAGACTAATGTAACTGTAAGTGTGCGACTATGTAAAAAAAGCGGACGGTACGCCCGCTAACACAACTCTTAAGCCCCTTTCACACATTCACCATGTTGGTCCCGATGTGCCATGAGGTACCGTACACAAATTGGTACATCAGCAGAGAGAGTGACACGAAGTACGTGTTTGACGACGAAGCCATGACGGTGACACGTTGTATCCACGACGGGCCAGATGGTACCACGGTTGCGACATGAGGGCGGCACGTCAATGCCCTAACGGTCCAAATTCCGGTCAAAACCGGTACCCGACTGGGCACGATGGGAGCTCGATGAGGGCCGGTGGTGGTATGATGGGGACACGTGGCCGACCCGACGAGGACGACGCCACAACGTCAGGCAGCCTGACAGACGTAATTGCATAGGCTATATAATGGGGCGGATATGGTACCTGCACGTCGCTCTACACACACCACGCACTTGTACACAAAAAGACTGGTCAAGTTTGTGTTGTACCAGGCTGTTTTAGCTCACCAGGACAAGACTATGTGCTTTTGTATTTATGTCTAGCAATCAAAGATGGGTATTATTCTAGATCCGGTTTCACAGCATATTCCTCAATTTATATGGCTTCTATAAATTTGTCATATACCATACTTCATTCCTATATCGGTCAGTAGCGGCGCAAATGGAATTTTAATTACTGTGAAAAAGTTAATATTTACCTCCTGTTATCCACAGCCAAAGCTGAAGATTGCGGAGTAAATACCGTAGACTTCATAGACTTTTTTTTCGGTGACAGTCAATCCTTTATTATTTTAATACCAAACCAGCGGGGGTGTGGGGGCGGCAGCGCCCACCTATAATACTAGGATAGGTTAGGTAAGGTTGTTAGGTTAGGCTAATATTACCCCTTATTTTCGTCTTTTACCCCGCAATTTCCCTGATCTTCATAGGCCTAGCCCTCCTCACTAGTAGGGGCCGTGTTTTTAGATTGTTGGATAATGGGTAAATACTCATTTCCGCCAGTCTTTAGTATAAAACAACACTATATTAACCCTTGTCTAGCGGGGGTTTTTGGGCTTATTTGGGCATATTCAGGCCCTCCTGAATGATAAATAAAGTATCTGCATGAAAAGAAATTTATTCAGCAAAAAACTAGGCGCTAAAAGCATCAAAATGAGACCAGAACGAGCAACGTAGCACTCGTGGTTCTCATACAGTGGTACCAGTAACATGGGAGTTTAGCGTATAGCGGTATATTCTTTCCAGCTACGCTCACTACTGGCTACACTGCCGGCCTCTCGATAACACAGGGAGGGTGAGTCAGTGGGCGGCGGTAGGCCCTGGGTAGATTGTAATACAATAGGCTAAACACATCGGAGATTTCACCGTATTGATTCACTAAACCTGTATATATGCACTGAAATTAAAAGTATGTACCGGTAGCTTGTGCTATGTGCCTTTATATGCTGTTCTCAAACCGTTAATGTTCCTGATGCACCCAGATGCAAACACGTGTATACTGATGCAACCAACCCGGTGCTCAAACGCAGTCCACACGTCAAAAACAGGATGTACCCGATGGTACCACGCCAAAAGTCCCTCGAGCGCTTTTATTTTGGACACCCCCAAACATTTCGTCCACAAGCACGATTTGCCACATCCCGCCCCGTGGGTAACCCGCCGCTCCCCGATGACCCCGACACACGTTGGCGATTGCACCACGTTATGTCCGGATATTCAAATCGGGGTACAACGGGACCAACATCGTAAATGTGAATGTGTGAAAGGGGCTTTACCGGAGATAGTTTCAATCACGTATGGTTTGTGGCAAGAATGAATGAATGTAAGAGTCTTATTAGTAATTGTTTGGTATTTATGAGTGAAGGTATTTAGATAGTGTAGGCATTTGTTTTATTTATGTCAATGTGATTGTGATTTTGTAAATTAGGGAGTGTGTTCCAGTCTCGATGTCTCAAGAGTATCTATGTATATTTGTTTAATTAGTGTTGGGTAATTCTACAGAACTACTCCTGCTGTTTTAGGTAATTTGTTTGTATTTTTGCATTTTAAAGGTTTATTATGGTGGATTTCTTAGAAAGTGAGGAAAGAAGTTTGGACAATATGAATTTTATGTAATTAAATCCAGACATATATTTTATCGTGGCCTATAGGTTTCTTATACCATGTAATGTCTAAATGTGCGTAACAATTTATTACTGATCCTGAAAAATACAAAAAAAGCCTTATTGCATACCACACAATAGGAGGGTGGGTTTGTGGTAATTCTGCAAAACTCTTGTATTATATTATTTTTAATTTTTATAATGTAATGGTTTGCTAGTATATTTTATTGTTAGAAAGTGCAGAAAGCACTTTATTAGCATTTGCATTGTTAATTGTAATTCATATACCCCAACAATCTAGGGGAGAGTTTGGGAATGCGGAGTTTACACTGTTTAGTAAACTTTGAAAAGACTAACGGTTAGGCTAATGTCTTTTCAAAGTTTTTTTTCAAAGGTTTTTAAGTTAGGCCCTAACCTAAAAACTTTACCTAACCCATCGTAGTATTATGGGTGGGGTGTGCCGCCCCCACACCCCTGCTGGTTGGGTATTATAACTATAAAAGATTGACAGGCTGTCAGGAACAGGAAAGTACCAATACAAATTTACTGACTGAAGTCTTTTAGGTGAAGCACCACTCTGATTGGTTACTGAACATCGGGGAGGAGCCTCCAAGGAGGTTAGAATATCCTGGACTGGTTTTTACAAAGGTAACTAACATTTAGAGGAGAGAAAATAAAATTGACAAAATAAGAAAAGTAGCACTTATCCGTGAATCAGTAAGGTCCCGCGAGTAAGGTAAGAGCGAAAAAAAATAATTCCAGAAGACGGAAATCCTGTGATAGAGGAGTTGTTGTTCTGCAGAATACCCAGGTTTGTCTACATCCGCCGCGAGTGTAGCCTCGGCGACTCGCGTTGGGGAAAATGAGGTTTGTGCCCCCTACTGTTGAAATTTGAGTATTTCAATAAGTCCTGAGGGGGGGTGGGGGGGAAGTGGGAGGCTTGCTCCCCCCTCAACATATTGACTCACAGCCCCCACCCATAATAATAGGATAGGTTAGGATAGTTTTGGTTTCAAAGGGGTATAGTAAACACTAGGATATACCCGGTCAGAGGTAGGTGATACGCCCGATAACACAACTCTTGCCCATTATTTTAGCAATTTAATTACATAAACTTTATATTGACCAGCAGTTTGTATTGCCATTCTGGTAAATGTTTACAGTGTGACAGACAAGAGTTTTAACACATCATACATTTTTTTTTTTTTTTTTTTAATTTGATATATGGTGTTCTACAGCAAGGACTGCGAAATGAGTATTTACCCATTATCTAAACAATCTATAGGCTAAACCAGTCTCCCACTTGTGGGGAGGGCTATGAAGATCGGAAAATGTAGGGTTAAAGAGGGTAAAAAGGAAAAAAATGGGAAAATTTGACTAATGTCACATTTTCCCATGGATTTTTTTTTTTTTTTCTGTTAGTTTTGATCAATATATAGTGTTTGGAAATAATTAAAAGCCTCGGAAAACCTGTTTACCCCATATGTCAAAAGTCGGGAAATCTTACGTCTGACCGTAAAATATTCCCGTCAAACGGGAAAGTTTACGTTAGTCCGGGTGCATCTGGCAGCCCCGCCGCACTGCGGGTTGGCGGGAAAACGTGGCAACGTTGTACGGGGGGGGGGGGGGGGGGGGTATATAAGGACCAGCAGGGGACACTCCAGTCACACCTCTCACCACACCGGAGCAGTCCTCACCGAAAATAAATCGTAGCAGCGAAACGACTGTACCTATGGCTTTCATATTTTTACCACATGTACCTTACCCTTTAGGCTACCCACCACAAAAATCCCAAATCCCTCCTCCCACCCACTCGCTGACTGTCGGTCCCGTCAGAAGGAAAAAAAAGGAAAATCTGTGGCGGTGAAACGACTGCACCAATCGGTTCCATATTTGTGTGACAAGTCCCTTACCCTTCTTCCTTCCCCCCACCACCCACTTCTAGCGTATCCATACGAAGAAAAGGAAAAAAAGGAAAATCCGTGGTGGCGAAACTACCTCACCAATCGTCTTCATATGTGTAACACAAGTCAATTACCCTTCTGCCTTCCCCCCACCAACCCCAAAAACACCCTCCCACCACCTTCCCACCCATACATTCCGATACCATAAAAGTCTCTGTAGTCTAGTCTTTTCAGCTACTTTCGGGACCATCGGGACCTGATTTCTGGCGAGGGGAGTGTTTTTTTTACCATTATCCTTCCTTTCTCTCCCAACTTGATAGATTTAGCCCCAAAAAAAAAAAAAAAAAAAAAAAAAATCTGGCACTGGCAGAAGCACAACATCAAAATTGGCTGGCACTCAGCGGGTTAAAGGTTACAAGGATGAATGGTCTCTCCTCTTGCTCCTTTCCTTCTTCTCTTGTTCCTCTTGATAGATGAAGTTTGCTATTGCAAGTAGTTCCAAGATTTCGATGTAGGAAAGGATCCATTGCATTAGCTGCGTGTTATGCCTGTTCTCCGGTTTTATTAGGGAGTTCACAAAATTGAACTCCTCCAGGATGAATTCCGCAATGTTGTTCATGGTGCCGATGAAGGACTGGGAATGGTGTGGCCATTCCTGCCCTTTTGTAGTTCCCAGATTCCAACCCAGACCTACGTGGTTGACAAAGACTGTCTTTGTCTGTGTTTGGACAGACGGGGTGTGCCTACGCTTGTCCGGAAACGGTCCACGTAAGTCCTAAACACTCGCAATACTTACGGCCTCAGCTACGCAGGTCTTGTGGGGGCGTGGCCATGGGCATGGCCTGTGTTCCCGTAAATCGGGCAGCCCAGGCGGACTAACGGGGACATGCTTACGCAAGTCGCAAGCACGTACGTAGTTCCATACGACTACATTACGTCTGACGTAACACTGGCCCAGTCACGGTACGTTTGTCGGGAAGTGCAATAGTCGTGCTCTATACGGGCGTACACGGCTGGACTACGCCCGTCAGAACACAAAATTGGCGATTACGCCTGACGGGAGCTGTCTGGTGCGATATACGGCAATGTGTGACCCCAGCATTAAAATCCCTCCAGGGTTCGAGCCCTGTGCCAGGCACCAGGAAAGTGGGCCTGGGGGAGTTTTCAGGAGGGTTAAATTCCCTTCGCACCCAGTATTTCCTTGGTGGCAGTCACGGAACGTGATCTGGTAGCTACATAAGAGCACCCATCACGCGGACCCTAACAAAATTGAGATTACTGAGGTGATACAGCTACGATACCTTACGACCTTAGAGAGGCTAGGGACTAGCCTTGTTAAAGAAGGATGTAATGTAATACCCTCGAAAATATCCCGCAACCCCAATAATGTACTACCTGAGTTGACGTCTGGTATAGTGTAAAATAGTCGTTGATGGGAAGTCCAATAAACTAATCACGTGAATCATCACAAGACTATCTCCTGGTTCTTACAAAGATGACTAAGGTTACTATACTATTGTACGTCCGTGGTAGTACAGTGGGTTAGCGCGCGGGCCTGGTTGACCTATGGAGGATATGGTCACTAACCAGGGTTCGAACCCCACCCAAGGCATCTCAAAACCTGTGGGTTTTTAAGAGGGTTAAAATCCCTCCAGGGTTCGAGCCCCACTCCAGGCACCAGGAAAGTGGGCCTGGGGAGTTTTTAGGAGGGCTAAATTCCCTTTGCACCCAGTATTTCACTTCGCAAGATTGAATTAAAGTTTTGTGGACTCAAAAATATTTTCACTAGTCGGGATTATTTTGGTTAGTTGAGGGAAAACTCGTCTTTATTGGATTTTTTTTTTCTTCTATGTTAGAAAGGCGTAGTAACTGATTTTAAGACTGATCACTTGTAGGGGGAATCTATTTCTATGGATTCTAATTTGTAAACACTTTGAATGATTTTCTTCAAAATAAGGAGTTAGGGACTCTGAATATTTTATTACTGGTCGGAAATGAGAGTTATTTCATGCGAAATCCATCTTATTTGGATTTAATTCCTTATTTAAGTTTATAGAGGTGTACTAAACGAATTTAACACTGGTACACTAGTAGAGGGAATCTGTTACTATAGATTCTCGTTGATGAACACTTGAGGATTTATTTCTAAATAAAGAGTTTAGGGAACTCTGAATATTGGTATCACTTTTTGAACTCTAACTTATTTCTGCCTCTTCACTGGCATCGACTTGGGTATCTTTTCTTCAATCTTTCTTTTCTTAGAGATGTAGAACACTAGCTGCTTGAAGTCTTCAGAGTCTCCGTAGGCCGTCCAGGTTAGCTGGTCGTATGAAGTAATTTTACAGATGGGTTAGTGGGTGTGGGGTCTTAAATAGGGCTCCGTAACTTGTAATCAAACAGCTGGGCACCATATCGGACTAACGCGAGTATTTGAGCCTATAGCTATATCATTTATACTGACCTTTATATTAACCGGTGATGTAGTTCTATTAAGGTACTCTTGGAATGGGGTCTTTAATATCGTGCCTCAGTTATGACTGAATAGCACGATACCGGACTAATGCAGGAAGATTTTAGTACTTATCTTCTTGACGGTTCAAGGAACTCAGGGCGGTATTTTAACCTTTTAGTTGCAAAGTCTAATGGGATGCCACAGACGAAATGCACCTAGGACTTATGTCTGCAGAGTCCCCGTGAGGGTGTCTCACCAAACTCTTATAACTCAAAAGATTGTGGGATGCCAAGATCTCCTGTGAGAGTGTAGACTTTCACTAGTAAAGTGTTGAGGGGTAGGGATGCCAGAGTCCCTCAACTTTTACTAAGGAAAGTGTAACTTAGAAGAAGGCGACTATGTTAAAACCCTCTGAGTGCCGGGTCCGTATATTTACGGACTAGGGTCTTGTCACGCCCAGTGCCAGGTCCGTATATATACAGACTCGCCGAAAAACAATCGTAGCAGCGAAACGACTGCACCTATGGCTTCATATTTCTACCACATGTACCTTAGCCTTCTGGCTTCTTGCCACCACCAACAAAACCCCCTCCCCCCACCCACTCGCTGACTATCTGTCGCCTCACAAAGAAAAAAAAGGAAAACATGTGGCGGCGAAACGACTGAACCAATCGGTTCCATATTTGTGTAACAAGTCCCCTACCCTTCTGTCTTCCCCCCACCACACCCCCACCTCCCTCCCACCACTCACTTCCAGCGTATCCGTACGAAGAAAAGGAAAAAAAGGAAAATCCGTGGTGGCGAAACTACCTCACCAATCTGTTTCATATTTGTAACAAGAGTCAATTACCCTTCTACCTTCCCCCCACCATCCCCCAAACCACCCTCCCACCTATATTTTCCGATACCATAAAAGTCACGGTGTTTACTCTGAAAATTTCAGCTAAATTCGCGACCATCAGGACCTGATTTCTGGCGAAAATGGACAAGGGGAGTGAGTTTTTTACCACTATCCTTCCTTTCTCACCCAACTTGGTAGATTTCGCCAAAAAAACAAAAATTCAAAATACTCTGGCACTGGCGGTGACACAGCTTCACTAATTAGGTGGCACTCAGCGGGTTATATACTGGGATGCCAGTACTAACAAAGTTCCTCTAATAAGACACTTGTGAACTTTCAATAGTGAAAGTATTGAAGAGTAGGGATGCCGGAGTTCCTCAACTTTCAACTAGGGAAAGCGTAACTTAAAGAAGGTGGTATGTTAATCACTGGGATGCCAGTAATAACAGTTCCTTTTATAGGACACAGTTGCCGTAACAACAATATCAAAAATAGAAGTGGAGGGATGCCTAAGCACTTCAACCTTTAATATTGGCGATACAGCCTATTAGAGGCCTATGTTAACTGATGGGATGCCACAGTTAACAAAGATCTCTTAATAGGTTTTCTTTAACTCACAGACAGTGTTAAGGACTTTGGGGTGCCGTACATCCAACTGAATGGAGGGGTAATCTTGAAGTTTCTCAACTTGGGATGCCAGTGATCAAGAAGCCTCAAAATTGCTTAACTTCCTTCAGATTTCCCAGGCATAGTATTCACAATTACTGAGAGGTACCAGTCCTCCCCTTGAGGAGAGAAAGGGAGGGAGTGCGTGCTCTGTTAGGACAAGAAGTCCTTGTCCTAGGGGAAGGTTGACTTCCCTTATTTTATTAATTTCTTTATTAATCTCCAAGATACGGCAAAGGTAATATTTTATATATATATATATATATATATATATATATGTATATATATATATATAACATTCAACCAAGGCTTATTTGAGGTTACAGATCACAGAGAGGACATGAGGTTGTGGAGATACTTTTAATTTTTGTTCAGGATTGTGAGATGTTTGGATTTGAACTTTGAGGGGGAAAAATTCAGGGGTGAAGGAGTTACGAGAAAATTAAGTTTCTCAGGCGTATCCGGATATCATTCTGCAAACAATAGTCTGTCATCTTTAGTATTGATATCAGGGACAGATGAGCCTTTATATTAGCTTACTATGTGTAACACTGGTAATTTTGGAGATTCTGTATATATGAGATGGAAATATACACATGTGTGTCGATCCCGGGATGTTGGTAGTTCGGCGAGTTCATGTTGGTACTCCTGGGTTCAAGAGATTAGCCGGACGGCGGGAAGGTTTGGGGTGGTAATGTGTTCGACTGGTAGTAGTGAATATAAAAAAGTATGAAAGCAGGGAATGTAGTTTGTATATGAATAGAATAGATGCATATTATTTACGATTAATATAAGGTATTTTATTATGGGTATTTCTAGTATTACAAACATGGCACATAGATATATACAAAATAATTAAATGTTCTTGATTCAAAACTTCTGGCTGAAGACTATCTTTCTTCTGGGTGAGGAAGTGGTCGCCGTGGGGTGAATAGTCTTCCCTGGGGTCGCAGAACATCCTGTCATCACCGTGGCGACTCTGGCGTCCCTGCGGGTGGGTCGCTACAGGTGCGGGTAGTCCTGGCGTTACTAGTCTAGGTGGGGTTGTGTGTTTTGATTTAGTTTCCTCTTTTGTTTTTAGTTTCTTTTCGTTTTCTCTTTAGTTTCTTTTCTTTTTTCTTTGGTTTCTTAATTTCATTCTCTCCTTCTTTCTCTGTTGTTTCTTCCTCTACTACTGGGGTGTCTTTCAGTTTTCTCGGTATTTTATGTATATTTGGCTCAGGTTTTCTGCATTTAAAAAGCCATAAAAGCAGATTTATCGAATATCCGACCCAAGTTTTGGCAAAAGTTGGCTGGGATTTGAGTTTTAAGAGTAACTTAACCTAGTTTAGAAATTTGGCTCAGGTTTCCCGAAATTGCAAACCTTTAAAACTAGATTTTTGGAAAACCCGAGCCAAGTTTTGGCAAAATTTGGATTGGATTTTGAGAGTTTTAAGGGTCGAAAAAGACTAACCAAATGTCGGAAATCGGCTCGTGATTCCCCAAATTGCAAACCCATATAACCAGATTAATTGAAAACTTAGCAATTATTAAAATCATAAATATCCAGTGGACTTCCAAGTTGACCGAGGTGATAACGCCGAAACTACGACAAGTAAGATAGACCTAGTCTATCTATCTATCTATATGCTCAGGCCCAATCCCCATTTTGGGGGTAGACGACTCAAGACAGAGCAAGAACAGGGAAACACAAAAACAACATAAAACAAAAAATAAACACAGATAAAAAACACAAACTCACATACATCCAGGTCACCCAGGAGAAGACCCAGAGACCAGGGTTACCAAGGTCGCTCCAGCACTCCCCCGGCCCCTGACCACCCGGAGAGGTTCCGATCTCAGCAGGCAGACATGCAGCGGAGCCAAAGCCACAAGTCCTCCCACCACACTTCCAGGCACACCCTTCATATTAATCGTCCCCCCGGGCCAGGCGCCTGATGGACTATTATCTAGTCGAACTTTAGACCTAGACCTAGTACATTGGATAAAAGCCTAATCCTCACCTAACTACAATATGTCCATAGTACCTAGTACATGGGCTACAACACGAACCCTTACCGGTCCCATGGCGGTAGGGCCGCTGCCCATGTAGTATTCGGACGTATCGGCCACGTTTTTGTCTATTTTGACTGCCGTGAAAGACTCTCCTCACCCCCCATGACTTATTGTCATCATCCTATATATTGCCAGCAGGAGAGTTAAATAAAAAGTACGCTGCGGCCCAACCGACAGTACATCCCCTTACCTACCAGGTGATAAGTGATCCTAGTACTTAGTTTTTTTCCATACCTACTACCTGATCCCTTGTCATTAACCTAACCAAAGAACCTAACCTAACCTAGACCCAGTATGAAGAGAATATATTTCATTTATAAATAAAAGTAGGTGCGGGTTTGTGCATTTTAGACTCTTAAAACCCAATTTTTTGAAAAGCCAAGCCAACTTTTGACCAAAGTTAGCTCGGATTTCACGGGATGGAGTGGGTAATAGGCTATGTTATAAAAATAGTAAACTTTGAGGACACGTTAGCCTAACCTAACAACCTTACCTAACCTATCCTAGTATAATGGGTGGGGGATGCTGCCCCACACCCCCGCTGGTTGGGTAGCAGTGCAAAAAACACTATTATGGGACATGCATTCTTGCTCCAGCAACGAGTGGTAGCGAGAGGTTCACAAGAATAACATGAGTGCGGCGGCGAACGTAAGTTAAAATAAGAAATCATTGTATTACTCCTTCATTTCCGGAAGTTTAAAGATATGCAAAATATTTGCCATCACCAATTAAGATTGTGCTGCTAGCTGTGGTGCGGCTCGTAAATATTGTCCAAAACGAACCCTCACCTAACACCTAGTATATGTCCCTAGTAAATGTGATAGAAAAGTAACCCTAGTAGGTATATGTCCCTAGTAGGCTACCCAGTACATTGGGTGGATGAGTAACCCTGAGAAATATTAAAGCTAGAAAAGTAACCCTAGTAGGTATATCTCCCTAGTAGGCTACCCAGTACATTGGGTGGATGAGTAACCCTGGGAAATATTAAAGTGTAATAGCGTACCTTATTGAGATGAAGTGGGTGGAGGGAGCACGTGGTGAGGAAGCTAGTCTACGTCTCCGATGAGGAGGTCGGTCACGTCGACCTCTTGCACGGCAACCCCCACGTTTTGGTAAAGAGGTAGAGGGATCGGAACGTTGAGGTGAAGAGGTCGATGGGCAGGTACGTGGAGAAGAGTCAGGACTGGGCATTTTGCGGTGGTAGAGGTTGGAGACATTGATGCAGCACGTTGACGACGGTGTAAAGGCGGAATGTTAGGGTCCTGAGGCTGAGGTGGAGAGGTGTCGGACTGTGGGGAGTGAGAATCGTGAGGCTGAGTTCCAAGGCTGGCACACTGTGGTGGATCACTTCTCAGAGAAGGTCGACCACATGTACCTCTTGGACGGCGACCCGAATGTGTAGGTAAATAGGTGGATGGACCTGCAAGTGGAGGTGAATATGTTGTTGGGAGACAATGTAGGTGAATGTAGAGCATCGGCAGGCCTGGAGTCGTCGGCATCATCCGAATCCCCACAGTCAGAATCCTGAATGTCCAATTCAGTCAAGCTCCCGAGGCAATGGTAGAGGGCTGTCAGACTGGGTATATAATTTTGCAGCCTGAACGAGGAAAGCATGTAGAGCTCGGTGGCGGGTGAATGATTTTAGGAACGGGTATCTTGCGAGATAATGTTGAAGGAAATGTGGACGGATTCCAGGTTTCTTGATGTATTCCTTCACGTCCCTCCACAGCCGCTCTACCGTTTGTGTGTGGATGTTTTTATTTTCTGGATTAATTAAATTAAATTAATCCGCTGCATGTCTGCCTGCCGAGATCGGAACCTCTCCGGGTGGTCAGGGGCCGGGGGAGTGCTGGAGCGACCTTGGTAACCCTGGTCTCTGGGTCTTCTCCTGGGTGACCTGGATGTGTGTGAGTTTGTGTTTTTTATCTGTGTTTATTTTTTGTTTTATGTTGTTTTTGTGTTTTCCCTGTTCTTGCTCTGTCTTGAGTCGGCTACCCCCAAAATGGGGATTGGGCCTGAGCATATAGATAGATAGAATTAAATTAACTATGATTTACGGTGCCATGCTCACTGATGCTACTGTACGCCTTCCAACAATCTGAGTATATAATTGATCCTGGCAATATATGATTAAAGGCAGCAACACGTCTCGGTACGAGGGAGAGGGTCTTGGTTTCGATCAATGAGCAGCACTACTGTAGGTTTGAGTCCCGAAGGGAGGAAGGAAACCCTAATATTTAGTAGTGGCCCCGGAATCATTGACGATGCGCCTTACTTAGGTAATGGCCAATCTTTGAATACCATGCTTGCTGTTCAAACTTCCCGCCCAAGGAGAACTCAAAATACGATTGCCTTACATCGTGAGCAAAACGCTCTTAATAACCACTCACGGACTCGTCCTTATGATGTGGGTCCACTACTAGAAGAAACTAGTAAAATAAATAAATAAAAAATAAAAATTAAACTTGACCTAGCTAGCGCTTCCCAGACCTCTGTTCATGGGTACCGATCGCCATCCCACTTACTGCGAGCGTTCCTCCTTAATCTGACTTATCGAGACTCTCAAAAATGTAGCAGATGAATGGGAAGGGGATGGAAGGGAGGGCCAAAATCGTCAAGGATTCCGGGACCACTACTAGATATTAGGTTTTCCTTCCTCCCTTCGGGACTTAAACCTATAATTTATTAGTGGCCCCTTCATCATTGACGATGCGCCTGAATTCTCAAGACTGGAGGGGGGACATTCATCATAAACATCGCATACCACTAATAAACCAGGTACGGTCCAAGGAACATGTACTAACCAGGTCAGTTTAATATCAAAGAAAATATAAAAGAAGGTTACAGGCGGCGTTTCTTAAAGGAAGCCTGTGGTGTTAACGCCTTTAACCTTTGTCTAGCGGGGGGTTTTGGGCTTATTTGGGCATCTTCAGGCCCTCTTGAATGATAAATCAAGTATCTGCATGAAAAGAAATTTATTCAGCTAAAAGTTTCAAAATGAGACCAGAACGAGCTACGTAGCACTCGTGGTTCTCATACAGTGGTACCAGTAACATGGGAGTTTAGCGTATAGCGGTATATTTTTCCCAGCTACGCTCACTACTGGCTACACTGCCGGCCTCTCGAGAACACAGGGAGGGTGAGTCAGTGGGCGGCAGTAGGCCCTGGGAGTCGGATGTGTGGCCCGCTGCACTCCCGGCCATTTGCACTCTATTTAACCCTTTAAAAGCCATAATAATGCTCCTAACTTGCTGCAAATTGGTGCCCGGCTATAGCCGGGCGCCTCTCTTTAAGGGTTAAGGTTCATAGAACAGTTGGTGTAACACAGGAATAAACTATTCGTTCGGTTAATATATTCCAGGGGAAATGAGACTTTCATTATCACCCAAATTTATTAATATGTAGGCCTACATATTCATGGCCTTAGGTAATGTTACCCAAATATTTATACTCTAAATCTAATCCCTGAGATTATTGAGTATATTGGAAACCTTATTGCATCCATAGTGTTTCCTCTTAAAAATTAATCAATGTTCCTGGGTAAGCTTACTTTAGCCTAGGGAACGATTATCACAGGACCTTAATAATCGATACATTTTGTCTTACTTCAGAGGCAGGAGGAGTCCTTAGCTAGGATACTCCCCCCCCCTCCCCCTCCCCCCCTTTTTTTCATAAAATCAGCTTAGCACTAGACTCTCTGCCTTAATGCTACACATGTACGAGAAGGTTTCATGAGATTGACTGACAGGTAACGTGTGAGAAAAGTATGATTTGATGACCACAATTGGGTCTGTTGAATGTGTTCTAGAGAGTAATTATGGAGGAATCTAAGTGATGCCGCCCATTTACGGATATCGTGTGATCTTGCCAACACTCCCTGGTTACTCTCCCGAATGACTTCTACTAATAACGCGGCGAGCCGGCGTTTTTGTAATCGAACACCTGTCCTTGAAACGCAGAGGGTCGGGAGGCCCTCATAAATAACCTAAGTAATTGCACTGGACTCTATAAATGGTGCCGGTCACCCTGTTTCAGAGCCGGAATTTCGAACTCTGTAAATACATTATTAGAATGTTCATTCTTCGCAATAAAGTTAGGAGCAGGAGCAATATGTACCCCTATGTTGCGCCTTTTAAATCTTAGACAGTTTGGTTCCGAACTCATCGCCGCCAACTCAGACACCCTGGCACCCGTAGCCAGTGCCATTAGAAAAAATTGCCTTGTTAAGTATGAGATCCAAGGGAGGATCTTTGCAATATTTACGGGACTGAAGCATTTCAAGGGCTTGATCCAGAGAGCAGGTGGGTGTGAGTTGACGAGGGGGAGGGCGGACCTTGAAACATGCCCTCATAAATCCCTTTTCTTCCGCTTCCGGTACAGTCAAACCAGTTAAGTCTAGAAATGGTGTCCTAATTGCTGTGAGGTGATTCCTTAATGTGACAACTGACAACTTTTGAACATCAAATAGGTAATTTAAATAGTTGAGTACCAGAGCCACTGAAGACTGTCGTTGACCAGTTTCTACAATCCATGTAGTAAATTATTTCCAGTGTGATTCGTACTGTCTCTGGGTTGATGGAGCATATTGATTAATCAACTTGTGAGTCACGGTTTCCCCAAACTGGCCTAGCCACTTGGCCTTCTGAATATCCACAAGGTGAAAGTCAGCGAGGTCTTGAGGTTTCCAATTGTCTCTTAAGTGGAAATACGAAATCGGGAGTGACACCGGGTTCTCGCACCACGTCGTCAACTGGTTGTACCACACTTGAGCTGGCAACAAGGGCGCGATCATAGAGACCATGCCCCGGTAATCCCGTAGTTTTTGAACTACTTTGCACATTAAGGATGTGTCTGGAGGTGGACACTAATAAATGGAGTTCCATTTGTTCCACTCTACCATAAATGCGTCCGGACCCCCCGCAGTAGTTAAACTCTGGCGTGTGAGGTACTGAGGTAGCCTGTGGCTCGCCTCTGATGCGAACAAGTCCACTTGTGGATTGTAGGGCTCCGCAATCAACTTTTGAAAGATGTTTTGTCTGAGAGCCCATTCTACTTGCGTGCTCTGTCGCCAGGACAAATCATCCGCCCACACATTCGCCACGCCGGGCAGATATGTTTCATGAAGATAAATCCCGAGCCTCGCGGCTAGTCTAAATATCTTTTCTGACAACCCTTGTAACACTTGATCTCACTGATCCTTGCTTTTGAATGCATGTCACTGCAGTCAAATTGTCCATTTTTGTCCATGGCTAGGGACTTTCCCGCCTGGCTTGTGCCGTGCTCCTGTAAAAAGAATAGTGGGACTAGCAACTCCTTGGCATTGATATGGAGGTGATTTGATGTTGACCATCGACCTTGGCTCTGGTGGCCTAAGTTTGATTGGTAACCCCAACCCAGGATTCCTGACGCGTCTGTATCTACCCAAACCGTCGGTGGTGGAGCTGTCCAAGTCAAGGAGGAGTGAATAACGTCTGGCTTCGCCCAGGCTGCCAGGAGGTTGTGGATTAAGGTTGGAATTGTCCTCGGTGTTTCTGCCGGTAAAAGAGGAAAACACCTGTTTCCTTACCAGATAATTCTTTTGACCTTTAGGCGACCTAACGGTACCGTGAGTAGTATCCAGTTGAGTGAGCCTACCAGAGATTCCCAGATCCTCCTCGTTGTCGTCTGGGAGTGCAGAAATCGGAAGAAGTTCCTGCGAAACTTCTGACGATTGTCTACACTCTGACTCAGAGTCAGTAACTCGGTATCCCAGATAAGGCCCACCCATTGGATTTGTTTGGTGGGAATGAGAGATGACTTTGCTAAGTTTACCCTGAACCCTAGTGCTTCTACATGGTCTAATACTAGTTGAACATGGTGAAGGTATATTATCTTGGATTGGGCTACCACTAGCCAATCGTCTAGGTACCATAAAATCATGATTCCCTGTTTGAGCAATGGTAGCAATGTCTGTCTGACTATTTTCTTGAAAACTCTGGGTGCAAGATTTAACCCAAAGGGCATTCTTTGAAAGACAAACTTTTGATTCCCGTTGCGTAAGGCTAGGAACCTCTGAAAGCTTTGATGGGGACATGCCAATAGGCGTCTTTTAGATTTATTGAGCACATCCAGCCCTGCAGCGGGAGTGACAACCTGATCTGATTAACTGTCAGCATCCTGAATGACTGATTGTGAAGATGGGTGTTGAGATATGAGAGGTCGATTACTGGCCTCATCTGAACACTGTCCCTTTTTGGCACCAGAAACAACCGGGATATGAACCCTGGCCTTGACGTAGGACTGGGGATTATGATCTGTTTTTGTGTCATCTCTTTGATAATAGTTCCCACCTCTAATGAAACTAGATTGAATTCTGTGGGGAAACTTAGGCGAGGTCGCCGGGACCACCGCCAGGAGAGACCTTTGCGGACCATTGTCCTTGCCCATGTCCGCCGGGGCCATGCCCGGAATAATCTCGAGAGTTGTCAGTCATATGACTGGTCTTGTCCGGCAGCACTACTCTCAGATCCGTCTCGCCTTGCCTTGGCGCTGGGAGTGAGAGAGTCCTGTGGTGTGTCTCAGATCTTGGAGGAGGAATGTGACTCTGACTTTGGCACGGGGGGTATGAGAGGTCTTGCTACCACCGCTACTGGGTTTACCCCTATGTTGGCCCCGAAACCACCTCCTTCTACCCCTGAGGTTACCGCGCCCTTTTAGGTGTCCCGGTATGAGCAGGGGTTGTGAAAGTCTTAGCTGACTGATTGAACTGTGACTGACCACGCAAGGAACTTTTAGTTCTGAAATGTTGTTTAGCTGCCTGGTCACCCTTGAATGTAAAGATATTGGGTAAGAATAATTTTCTACCGATCTTCGTCGGAAGTCTCCTTACCAACTACACTCTTGTTTACAGGCGGCGTTTCTTAAGGGAGCCTGTGGTGTTAGCACTTTTTTAAAGTTTGATAGAACAGTTGGTGTAACACCATAATTAACTAGTCATTTGGCTTATATATCCCAGGTTAAATAAAACTTTCATTATCACCCAATTTTATTAATATGTAGGCCTACATGTTCATGGCCTTAGGTACTGTATTACCAAAATATTTGTACTCTTACTCTAATTTTAATCCCGAGATTATTGAGTATATTGGAAATCCTATTTCATCCATAGTGTTTCACTTAAAAATTAATCCATGTTCCTGAGTAGGCTTACTTTAGCCTAAGGAACGGATTTATCATATGACTTTAATACTCGTTACATTTTGTCTCCTGTCAGAGGCAGGTAGAGTCCTTAGCTAGGATACTCCCCCCCCCCCCCCTTTGTACATCCCCAAATCAGTTTAACACTAGACTTTCTGCCTTAATGCTACACATGTAACCCTTCAGTCCAAAAACAATTTTCCGGCGGAAGTAGGAGGCAAGGTGGGGGATGATGAGGAGTACACAACAATTTCGGGATTTAAAAATATTGGGAAGGCCTTACTAACCATATCATGTGCTTCTCACAAATGGCTCTTGGCCCTTAATTTCTTCTTTTCCCTTCCCTCTATAACCCAGTGCTCCGGGACAGGTAATTCACCTGTAACCAGGGTGTGTGCGAGGTTGGGGCGTAGTGGAGTAAGTACTGATTAATATATCTCTGAGCCCTGTGTCCCAGATAGTTGAGAGAATGGTCTTTGGCTAGACCCCATTTCCTCAGTATAACCCCCCTGTTGGCATATATCTGAGTGGCCCCTTCGTTAGTGATCCCGTTGACCGGGTTGATGGGGCTGGTTGAGTGTCCCACCGAGACTCCTCAACCCGTGCATCGGTTTCGTATGTATCTGTTTGTGAATGCCGGTCTGAGGAGCTCTCCTGTCTCCGCCAGTAAGAAACTACACTGCCACTTCTTTCTTTCCCTGACACAGGTAAAACAACATGTTCCAGTGTAGGGTTAGTAAATTGGGGGGAATAGCCTGAGACCGCACTAGATGTGTCTCTTTATTTCTATCTTTTCGCTGAGGATTTCTGTCTTGAATTTGAAGTGTCCTCAGCTGTCTTCCTTCTTGATGAGGAGGACGTCTTATGCCGGCTCGACTTTGACTCGTCCCCAGTGGCTAATGCGGAGTCAAAGTTCGAGCGGGACCTCTTAGCCTCCTGGTCATCTGACGGGGGTTTGGTACGAAGTCTCTTTCGGTGGCGGGAGGAAGGGTCTTCCGAAGAAGATCCCGGAAGGGGTGAGGTAATAACTGGACACATTAATGAATCCTCAAGAGTTTGATCATCCAACTGGAGGGATTTATGAGCCATTGTCTTACAATATGTTACCTATTCAGATTTTAATGTGTTGAATGATAGCCTTACATTGACTATCTCCATTGTTAATCAAGGTATTGCGGAGGGCTGAACATTTGGGAGAAGCTTTTGATAACCACCGACCTCTCGAAAGGTCTAGGTAAGCATCACACTTTACACAGAGGAAGTGCCCCATAATCGCTAATCTCTGACAGCCCAGAGCTGCACAGAGAGAGCAACTTCTCTTATCCATGATTACCTCCTCACCGCCACAGAGATATTCATCTTCCTAGGTGTTTCACTTTCGAACCTGTGTGAGATTTTTTTTTCAAGAATCAATGCTCATAAGGACACGCTAGGCTGGAATAATTAATATAATTATACTGTATATCTCTACGTAAAAAAGAATAAAGTTTGAATAACACTTAAACAATCTTAATTCCCCTTACGTTAAACATTCCTCAGAAATGTCATTGAGTAGTGTGTAGCCTATTACGTGCTAGTAATTTGTAAAAAAGAATAAAGTTTGAATAACTCTTAAACAATCTTAATTCCCTTTACTTTAAACATTCCTCCGAAATGTAATTGAGTATTGTGTAGCCCATTATGTGCTACCAATTTATAAACTTCTTACCAGAGTGCAAAAACACTGACCTCATTCGTCTTGTGATACATGAATCAATCACGGCTATCCTCGAGCGCTACACGGATATTTGAATCTAGATCCAGCGGATAAGTCGCCAATGATAAAGCAAACAGTCGAACTGGGAGCTACAAGATCGAAAAGGGTGAGTTACTAATTTGTAAAAAGGAAAAAAGTTTGAATAACTCTTAAACAATCTTAATTCCCCTTACATTAAACATTCCTCCGAATTGTAATTGAGTATTATGTAGCCTATTATGTGCTACCAATTAATAAACTTCTTACCCTAGTGCAAAAAACACCGACCTCATTCGTCTTATGAAACATGAATCAACCCCGGCGATCTTCGAGCGCTAACACAGAGTTTGTTTGATTCTATATCCGGCGGATAATACGCCCATGATAAAGCAACATTCGAACTGGTAGCTACAAGATAAAAAAGGAGTTTATTTCCCGGCGTCGCCGTGATGTGTGTGGCTATGCTTAGCCTTGATTTTGCGCGGCGATTTGTGGTTCTCCAGTTTTTTTAAAACTGCCGGCGGAATGGTCTTCTTTTTTAAAAACCAAAAGATGTTAATTGTGGGTGGCATAAAACGTGATTACGAGGGGGGGCGTCGCCGTTATCCTTCGAAATTCGAATTATTGTTAGTAACATACTGTTACTACATACCCAAAGTAAATTCGTTTATAGACTGTGACAGTCGTGGGATATTTAATTTGTCTGTCTTAGGCCAGAAGAACGCATTGTTGTTTGTTATTTTATCGGCGGCGGAATACGTGATTATGAGGGGGGAGGCTGCGCCCTTGCCCTTCTCAATTTTAATTCCTTAGTAGTCCGCCGGACCAGCCGGCGTATACTACATGTCTTCATTTCCGTAGTCGTTTGCCGGACCAGCCGGCGTATAAGACATGTCTTCAATTCCGTAGTAGTCTGCCGGACCAGCAGGTGTATACTACATGCCTAAAATAACCCAACTTTAATTCATAGTATACCCGTACGCGGCGGTGAATACTGAATGTTTTTAACTCTTTCTGAGTGTTTCCGGCGGGTACCCCACGGAACACCCTGAGATACGTTGTTGTTTTACTGTTCAGTAGTACTGAACCATAAACATCCCGGCGGAAGGGTGACCCTTCATTTTATATATAGAGATCCCGGCGGAAGGGTGACCCTTCATTTTATATATAGAGATCGCGGCGGAAGGGTGACCCTTCATTTTAAATATAGAGGGATGAACTACGTTTACATACATGGCATGGTTATTTATTATGAAATCAATAATCAGTTATAAGATTCTTTAACCATATCTATATATGTAACTTAATGAGGCCAACTAGATGGGAGCCCTTGGTGATGATGACGTCAATGGCTCAAACCTGCGAACCAGCGTCGACCCCGCTTATCTGTAGATTGCTGCATAGAATGGCTCCGTGCCGGATTCCTCAACTAAGTGAGAAAATCCAAAGGTACTAGCCCCGAAGCATACTTATTGCACTCCCTGAAGGGACTGAGGAACAGGCTCCAGTTCACTCTAAAAGAAGCCTCATGACTAATATGTGAACTAATAGTGGGCTAGGATAAAGAAAAACAACGCATTAGGGTGACTTGCCTTATCACAACAAGAGCACTCTTTAATTAACTTAATGCTTAGATCCAGAAAAATAGTCTCCAGGGCCCGTATTTAACACTCAGCCTACACCTGATCGATAATCTAACCTAACTTCAGCACGGTCATGGACAAATGAGCAAGGACTCTCTATATGATGAAGAAAAGTGACGAATGGGGTGCTGGCAGGAGCGTCGGGGATACCCGTGTTACCGATACGAGCCCAAGGAGTTTAAGGAGGAACGCTCGCAGTAAGTGGGATGGCGAGCGGTACCCAAGAGCAGAGGTCTGGGAAGCGCAAGCTAGGTAAAGTTTAATTTTAATTTTTTATTTATTTATTTTACTAGTTTCTTCTAGTAGTGGACCCACATCATAAGGACGAGTCCGTGAGTGGTTATTAAGAGCGTTTCGCTCACGATGTAAGGCAATTGTATTTTGAGTTCTCCTTGGGCGGGAAGTTTGAACAGCAAGCTTGGTGTTCAAAGATTGGCCATTACCTACGTAAGGTGCATCGTCAATGATGAAGGGGCCACTAATAAATAAAGCGTTTTCCCGGACACCCGCTCTATTCCACCGAACAACCAGAACAGTTTCTTTCCCAATTCTCTGCCAACATGAAATTTTGCCTTGACTATAAATGTTTAATCTATTCAAACTAAAATGTTGGGACCACCAATCGTTTTTTGGTTATCAAACCATGCACTAGTGACTTTAGAGCAAAAACTTCTCCAGTCAACACTAGTGTGGTACGATATAACAAGGTTCATTACCGCCTCCCAGTGTTGGAATTTTTGTATTTAGCCACAAATTGATAAAACAAAGAATTTGCCATGGTTGCAGACGAGCCTGGTCTAAAAAGGTTTCTTTTTTTGTGTGAAGTGCTGAACCCACTGTCACGCCAGGTGGTAGTTTTGTCTAAGAACCAGTACTGACTGTTCTGAGGGCTCATAAAAATAACATGGGTGAGCACACCGCTTAAACGACCCATGAGTAGGCAAACACCCATGTTCTGTAAATACTTTAAGGGCAGCAGTATTATTCCGTGTAGTTTCAATAATGACAGTGTGGCAGAGGAGAGCACCCTTTACATTCTACCACCATGACTAGACTGGCGATTTTCAGGTAAATAAAGGTGGGTATCTGTCATAGGCCGATTGCAATGACTTAATAAACTTATTATACCTGAGTGATTGGTTCCTTAGTGTATGAGTGACGTAGCCTATGAGTTATGACGTTTTCACAAAGAAACCAATAAGAATCCAGTAGTGTCTCGTAACTTGATGCGCAAAGGTGTGGAAATTAACACCTATAGTTTCGACAGAGATTGTCAGATGGAGGTAGTGTTGACTAAAAAGGTGGTGGAGAGATGTCAGGAGAAAAGTCAAAATGGCGTATACGAATCGGTGCCGTCTATAGGAAATTGACAACCATGTTACGAAAGAAAACATTTTAGTACCCTGTATTTTTATTAGGTTTTGCCAAGGGTTAACACATTTTCATATGATGTTTAGAGCATATAGACCATATTTGTCTTCAAATATTGCAAAATAATTAGTTACAATAATATTCAGTAATACTAAAATAAGCTCTTTAGCTACAATAACCGTTTGCCGTGGGATACAGAATTAGTTGAGGGGGGGTAAGCCCCCCCCCCCCCAGGACTTATCGACATTCTCGTATATATTTACAGTAGGGGGTCAAAACTCCTTTACAATAAATTTCAGACTATACAGATTCATATCCCAATGTATTTTGATAAGACTCTTCCGTAGGCCACACAAAAATTGATGGGTCTCGTGTCTCACTTAATAAAATATTACCGCCATTCTCATTGTTAATTGTAATTCCGATACCCAAAAAATATAGGGGAGAGCTTGGGAATGTGAGGTTTTGGGTGTGCGTGAACAAATTGAGTAATATGGGAATAACTCTGAATTTGAAATATTGAAAAGTAAAAAGACCACAAAATGAGAATCAAAGTAAAGTTTTGGCGAAAGGTGGCTCGGATTTGAGCATTTTTCAGTAAAAAAAAAATTAAGAAGGTTGGCTCTGATTTAGCTAATTTTCAGAGTAAAACAAATGCAAAAATAAAACGCAAATTGTAAAAGAAGTTAGCTCGGATTGGGGAAATGTTAAGACTTCAGAGTCGACTGTAGGATCCACGATGGGCTGAGGCCCTCCTCGCTCATCCCCCTGTGACCAATTGAAATTATCTATTTAGAACAGTAATTTTTTTAATCTTCATGGCCTAACCGCTTGGCTGTGGGATGTGTTGCAGAGGGGAAAATACCCTCATTGTTCCCTGATTAAATAGCACTATGAATATTCACATATTCAAAATGTGCTACATGGGGGCAATGCCTAGAGAGTTCATTGCTCAATAGGTGGCGTTGTGAGGGTGAGGGTGAGGGTCAGAGTCTAGGGGGGTGAGACTGAAGCATTGGGGTGAGGAAACTTCAGGGATGCGGGGCTGCTTCGAGCTGTGGGTGGGCAACCGGGCCCCGTAAATTTGCAAAGAAAGATAGTGAGGGCTGGTTGTGTCTCAAAGTGCTTCACATGTTTCACTCCCTAGACTGGAAAGAGACCTCACGGGCTTCACCGTTTAATGTAAGATTGAATGCACAGGCTCTTAGCCTATACCCGGGAGGTAGTAGTTGGAATATAGAAAAACAAAAAAAACTTTCTGTGACCTATTGAAATCGTCATCTAGCCTATTTAGATCAGTTAGGAGTCTCCCAGGGACTGTCCAAAATATAATATGGTCTTGAATTAGTAATAGGCAAATGCCTACTCACGAAATGAAAATCATAAAAATAAAAACAATTTTAAAGTTGGGGGTATTTAGACTGTTAAAAATTGCCAAAACCAACTTTTGCCAAATCTTTGATCGGATTTTCACATTTGGGGTTTTTACTTTCAAATATTATTAATTCAGTTATTCCCATATTGCCTATTATGCCACGTTTCTACGAAACTCTATATATTCTGATTGCTATTCCCAGACTGGGGATGTGCAGTTATCTTCAACTAAGGTAACTCTCGACTGGGCAAGGACTGACTTTATTTCTTCAATCACCACACAAACAGGCAATAGACATAAAACACAAGGGAAGAGTACAAGTGTTTTTATTCTTAACCAACTAGGGAATAAAACTATAAAGTCTCATAAATTACCAACAGAACTCTTATTATAAAAAATTGTTAAATAAAATAATCCAGAGACCATAGGTCTCGACACAAATAAATCGTCCTTAGAATACACACAAGAATATATATAATTGGATACTATATATGAATGATAATCAATGAATTCCCAAGAATAATATGAAAGACGATTTAAAGTAAAAGCATTGGATAATAATCAAACTGGATTTACATAGCAGTCTGTATAGACTGACTAATAACACAATCGCTATTAAAGGATTATAGACTTCATAAATTACAACTCGGTCTAGATAAAGTGACTGAAAAGCATTTAACTCTGCGACGAGACTTCACTATTTTGATATAAACCAGAGTGATAAGGAACGAATGAACTCTGTTCTGCTGCAAGTATTCTCGGCTGACGTGTGAATGGTGTGTATATGAGGTGATCTTTTACCTATATTTCCTATTCAACAAATCGCGGTAGCCCGGATTAATGGTAGTATGTATATAGATCCCCGGTGTTGGATAGTTTCTCAACAAACGGGAAAGCGAAAAGCAAACTGAAGGGAAGAAGCAAAGCACTTCTTCAATAATTCTTACGTTAACACTTATGA
Organism: Paralithodes platypus; assembly: GCA_032716605.1. Lineage (NCBI taxonomy): Eukaryota > Metazoa > Arthropoda > Malacostraca > Decapoda > Lithodidae > Paralithodes > Paralithodes platypus. The sequence goes on along the minus strand of CM064552.1, from coordinate 45,048,571 downwards.
GAAACTTGGCATATCTGGGCCTAGACCAGTGGTCAGCAACCCTTAAAGCTAGAAGAGCCATTTTTTTAAGTTTCATAACAAAAATTGTATTGCCGGAGCCGCAGTACAAAACAAATGGTCCCATCAACCAAAATCTACAGTACTTCAAAAATATGAGAATATACTCTACTCTTGAACTAAACAAATTATATAGTAATATTGTTCCATATACTGGTATTCACAAGATTAGGAAAGACATGTCACATTTCTAGAATCATACACCCTTTCGAAGTTGAATATAAAAATCTATTGTTGCCTAGAATGTGTTATATGATGCCTTTATTTTGAATGAAGAATTATTATTTCTGAAGCTTCTGGAGACACACAAGTGTCCTGAAAGAGCCGCATGCAGCTCCTGAGCCGCAGGTTACCGACCCCTGGTCTAGATCCTCACAACCATCACTGTTACCATTACGAAACTAGAACAGTACTTAAAGGAGTCTGATAGAGGAGAACACTGTGAGAACGACTATAGCACTGGTTTGAAGTTGCATAGAGGGCTTCTAGCGTCACAGGCTACACTGGCATAACGTCAAGCTCTGGGACTTAGGTCCCTCTCTCACTCACGGGCTGGCTCGAACAACTTCAATAATAGTCTGGCAATGTCACTTCTCCTCTTAGGCTTACGGCTGGTCCTCCTACACTCACTCATGCTGTACCTGTGGGATGTTTCTGACTTCTCCGCTACTACTGGATTAATCAGTCTCTCCAAGAGTAGGAGGCAAGTTAGTTTGCTTTGTGGCAACTGGTGAACTATGACACACTTGCTTAACTTTGTCGTTAGTACTAGGCAAAGTAGGGAAGGAAAGAGATTGTTCAGAGTCTTTGGGTGTCCTTATGTAAAGTACTCTGTTGAAAGGTAACTCTGACCAGAGGGGTTTTGGGCTGATTCACACAACACTAATTCCGTAAGAGATATTACAGACTCTTCGGTTTGTGGTGTGGCCGGAGTATGGTGCCGTTTGGGCTGGTGCAAGGGTCGTGGTGGTGGTGGCAATGCTTGTGCGGATGTTTATGTTCCTCCCCCTTAAACTAACTCTAAATCCAAGTCTGAATATTCGACTAGAATCATTGGTCCTATGATGCATACAAATACATAAAGGTTTAGACTGTTTTGTCCACAGTGTGGCTAGTCTTTCATCCTAAATGGCAGCTTTCCAGGTGACTGTCAAGGGCTGCCTCGGTAAAGTTAATAATTTTGAGATTGGACCAGAGTACCTGATCCCACGTCTCTCTAGGTCTACCCCTACGGGCAGCTCCCCCCCCCCCATGTTCACAGTCTGGCATTTCTTCACCAAGCAGTAATCATCCATTCTCTCGATGTGTCCAAACCAACCAAGTCGGCTAGTGTGCATCACTTCACGAATGCTCCTAATGCCCAAACGACTTCTTAATTACATAAGAACATAAGAAAATGAGAGTCTGCAGAAAGCCGATTGGCCTAAGCAAGGCAGATCCCTGTCCCACACAACCTCAATTACAAAGCCCAATTATAGGCTCAACACTCTAATACCCTGAGGATCATCTTACCAAAACGGTTAGAGATTAACGCAGGATTACGGGGGTCTGCAGAGCGCTGATTGGCCCAACCCTGCTGATCCCCCTTCACACCCAACCCTTCTCGTCCATATGCTTATCCAATTTTATCTTAAAGCTCCCTATCGTTTTTAATCCCACTATAGCACTTGGTAGTCCATTCCACCCATCTACAACTGTTACCAAACCAATATTTGCCTATATCTTTTCTGAAACGAAATTTATCTAATTTGAAACCATTGGTAAGAGTTCTTTCGCTATCACTGAGCTTTAGTACATTTGTCATGTCCCCTTTGTTAATCCCACTAACCCACTTGAACACTTCTATCATATCCCCTCTAACTCTGCGTCTCTCTAACGAATGTAAGCCTAATTTCTTCAACCTTTCTTTATACGGAAGATTTCTAATATTATGGATCATTTTTGTCATTCTACGTTGTACTCTCTCCAATGAATCTATGTCCATTCTGTAAAAGGACACCAAAATTGAACAGCATAATCCATATGGGGTCTCACTAATGACAAGTAAAGTTTTAAGATAACATCAGCAGTTCTGTTACTCACACTCCTTGAGATGAACCCGAGAATCCTGTTTGCCTTGTTTCGAACGCTTATACACTGTTGTCTAGGCTTCAAATCATTGCTAACAAACACACCTAGATCTTTCTCACAATTCGAGTTTTCTAATTCCACATTAGCTAGTTTATATTTAACATTTGTATGCATCTTCCCTATCTTTAATACCTTGCATTTGTCAATGTTAAACTTCATATGCCAATTTACTGACCATTCGTGTAAGGTATCTAGATCCCTTTGGAGGCACTCTATATCTCTATCTGAATCAATTGTTCTCCCCATTTTGGTATCGTATGCAAATTTACTTATCCTACTAGTTATACCTAAATCAAGGTCATTTATGTATATAACAAACAACAGAGGACCTAATACAGATCCCTGGGGGACACCACTTTTGACTGCTCCCCATTCTGACTTCGTACCATTTATGCTGACTCTCTGCTTCCTACCAATTAGCCATGACCTAATCCATCCCAACAACGCCCCACCTATTCCATGCGCCTCAACCTTTCTCATCAATCTCTCATGGGGGACTCTGTCGAAAGCTTTACTGAAATCTAAATATATTATATCATATGACTTGTCATTATCTACTGCTTCATATACCTCTGAGAAAAAACTAAGCAAATTAGTAAGGCAAGAACGTCCCTGAGTGAATCCATACTGAGAAGAATTTATTAAATTAAATGTATCTAAGTGGTTTCTAATTTTACTAGCAATAATTGACTCTAGTAGCTTTCCTATGATTGATGTAAGACTAATGGGACGGTAATTGGATGCTATTGATTTGTCACCTTTTTTGAAGATCGGAACTACGTTTGCAAGCTTCCAAGCTTCTGGAACTATACCTGTCTCCAATGACTTGTTAAATAAAAATGTTAATGGGTAACTTAACTCATCCCTACATTCTTTTAATACTCTAGCATATACCTCATCAGGACCAGGCGATTTATGAAGTTTCAGTCTGTCAATTTCCTTAAGCACATCATTTCTACTTATAGTAACCGTACTTAACCTATTTTCTATACTATCGCTATATACCTTACGGACTTCTGGAAACTGTGCCAAATTTTTATTAGTGAAAACGGAAAGAAATTGACTATTTAATGTACTGCACATTTCTAAATAATTTTCTGTCATTTCTCCTATCGAAGTTTTAAGGGGACCAATTACATCTCTAACCTTGGATTTATATAGTTGGTAAAAAGCTTTAGGATTATTTTTTGAGTCATTGGCAACCTTAATTTCATAATTTCTTTTTTCTTTCCTAATATCCTTTTTTACCTGTCTTGATAGATTCTGATGGTAAGCAAGTAGGTGAATTTCGCCTTTCCTAATTTGTCTATATATTCTTCTCTTTTGTCCTATAAGATCTAATAGTCTATTATTCATCCATTTGGGTTGGTTCTGTGTTGATCTAAATTTTCTTTTGGGGATGTATTTATTTTGTGCATTGAATACTGACTTGATAAAATTATTGTACGTATCTACCAAGGTTGACGTCTCTTCCTGACTTAAGATGACAGGTGCCTGAGAAGGGGTACACTAATTTGGACACCTGGATCGACTTAATTTTTTGACCATAGGGTCAGCTAATAGGGCTCTTAACCCACCATAATTGGCTTTTCTAAAGTCAGGTATTAATGTTGTATTCTCTCTGTGGACTCTATACCCTGTCCCTGAGTTAGCCCTACATATCTATCTCGCCATTATGTTCTCATTCAGTTCCGGCATAGGTCATCGCACTAATAACACACTACTATTAGTTTCAGAGGCCATGTTACATAGTTTTTCGGGAATAACTTCTTAACAAATAGTTGGATCAGTATGATATTTTGACACAGCTTTTTTTCACACCGTGCCCTAATTTTCGTAAATATAGTGCATTACCAAAAGTGTAGAAATGAGCCATTTGTCCCTGTGTCATGAGGTTAACGTCACTCATTAATGACTAAGAAACAGAAAAGGCTACCGTGGCTTACCTGTAAGAACCATCAAACCATTGCTCCTCCATCAAACACGGTAGTTATCAGCCACCACCCAACCCTACTATCACCATTAAATTAAAGTTATCTGTCAATATCAAAATAAAGATATACAAAAATACATCCTTTTTGTATATTTATACTTGATAGTGACATAACTTTAATTTAAAGGCGATGTAAGAATTTCTTCTTCAATCGAGTTGTCAACTTGTGGAATGGGCTTCCCCGAGACGAGACGTTATAGACTGCAGCACCGTTGATTCATTTAAACTTCGCATAGACAAATATCTCCTCAAACCCGCGACTGACTGAGTTTGTAAATTAAAAACTTAATTTTATCCCTCCCTCAGTTACTAACCCATCTGTCCCCTACTAACTTCTTAATCCTGCCACGGACATTAGTTCCAGGGCTGTAGTTCCCTTTCCAATGTTCCCTTACCCACTCTAAACCACTGTTTGGACACTTGATCCTCAGTGCTTTGGAGGACAAGCAGCCTAGAAGGGTCACTAGAACTGTTGTTGCTTGATTTCCTTTGTACTTTGTACCCTTTGTACTCCTTCCCCCTCTTTCTCCCCACATTTTCCCCCTCAATTATTGGATTTTTATCTTTCTATTTTCGCCATTCCTCACTTTCCTTTCTCATAATAGGATGGTTTCTCACACTTCCTTGTAACCTTTACATGCACAGATAAGAGCTGGGAGACAGTTTGCCTCTAGCAGGCCCATAAAGCGCACAAATGTCGCTCTCGCCGATCTCCAACCCCTCCCGCCACACATTTAAGTTTTTCACTAGAAATTTGCTGTTTACACCTATTTTCTAGTCTTCACTGTTCACATGTTTATGTAAGTAAAATATACGCACATGGAGCAGAAATAATGCTTTATATGGGAAGTAAAACTGTCGGAATCGAAAGTATTGTTTTTGTATACTGGGCACTTACAAAATCAATGGCGCTTTAGTCGGGTTAAGGTGAAGTAGAAGTCCTCAAGGTCAGGAGTGGCAACCGCTCTCAACTTTCCCCAGCAACTTCTGAATCTAGCAATGGCGCCAGCTTCAGTGCCACCTCTGGCAGAAACAGTAATACCCAAATTGCAGTATTTATTCACACTCCAGTGCTACACTGCCGAAATAAACACTAACAGGCGGGTCGTTTAACACAAGTTCTCCCTTGCACACTTCAAAGTCTGATCTCATCTAAGGTCCTCTAGCCCTTGTGTACCCAGTCACTACAGATGCAACATTGAATAGTTACTTCCCACATACTGCACATGGATAGTCGATGCATCTTTCCATAGTTCTGTGCCCTACTCCACTGATCATGACCTTGAATTTATCTGTTAACTCTTAAGCCCTTGTTTGCCATACCGTCCCATCTATTTTTGACCTCTGCTTCCTGCGCACTGTCAGTGATAAGAACTAGGTAATCTTTCTATTGGGAGTCTAATTCTAAATTCCCATGACAGAGCTTCTAGGACCAAAACAAACGGTAGCGGCCTTGGCACTGAACCTTGGGATTGGAAGTATAATCGTGGCATGTGTTTTAGTATTCAATTACCTTAGCTCATTACTGCAAATGACTGAAAAGTGGCCTATATGTTCATTTTATTTCTTGATTAGTTCAATTGTCCTTTGAAAGATTTAGCCCTTTAAAATTGTTAGCCATACTGTTAGTGCAGCTGATAGGGAACCATTTTTGGCCAAATTGTGCAATATGTGACTAAAGCATTATACTTCGTAAACTGATGCTAGGACCCAATGGGAACATTTTAAAGGGTGGAGGGAATCTGTGTCTTCATGCTGGTGCCTGTGGCAGCCACTTTTCAATAAATTTCCATTAGAGTTCTGAAACAGATTTTTCCCCAAACTGTATACCGTGATAGAGATGTCAAACTAGTTTCAAATGACTCGTCTGGGCAAGGGAAACTACTATATTCAGACTATGTTTGGCTAATGTTAACCATTTGACTTATACTGGATCTTGTAGTTTAACAAATTAGGGACAATTGGCAAAATTTCTTACTTTAACCCTTCTTTAGCGGCGCACATCATATGTCGAGTGAAAGAAATTTGGACTATGTGGCGGCTCACAACATAAGTCGTGTGGCAATTTCAGCACGTAATGTTGCTGAGAGAGAGAGACAAGTGGTGGCAGGAGAGTAGCGAGCGTATGACTGCTCCAGACCACTGCGGTGGACCAACTGACATGAATCCCACCCTCTCACACTCGCTACATAGTGAATTGTATGGGGAAAGTACCGAATTACATGGTTTTTGCACTTGTGTTGCGCGGTTGTTGCAAGAAAACTAGCGGTCATACAAGGATCGTTGTGGTGTCATTGGAAAGCTCTGTTTATGCCCTTTCAGGGATAGATACTTGTTTTACGTTCTGGGTCTTATTTAGGCATGAAAATGATCACGTAAACAGCCCTATTTTGGGTAAAAACACGCCGCTGGTGGCTACATATTATTTACCGCCTAGGCCGCTCTTTAGGTGTTAAAAGTCAAACGGTAAACATTAGCCAAACATAGTCTGAATATAGTAGTTTCCCTTGTCCAGAAGAGTCCTTTGAGACTAGTTTGACATCTCTATCACGGTATACAGTTTGGGGCAAAAATCAGTGTTTCAGAATTTTAATGGAAATTAATTAAAAAGGGGCTGCCACAGGCACCAGCATGAAGATACAGATTCCCTCCACCCTTTAAAATGTTCCCATTGGGTCTTAGTATGAATGTAGAAAGTATGATTTAGTAAAAAAGTGCACGATTTTTGCCTTATCCGCGTAGCAATGTACATTGCAAGAGTTAACGTACGGATGGAAAGCGCTTTAATAAATATGGCTTGAACCCACAAGTGAAAATAAGTGCTCGAACAATAGTTGGTTGATCTTAAACTTGAATCTTTATGATGCATGCATACACAGGCTATTTCAGGAACTTTTAGCCAATTTGTTTGTATTCAGTTAATTATACTTTTGCAGGGAGGAACCCCCTGTATTCCCTGGAACTGGTGTTGGTGGTGACGAGGCTGGACCTGGGGTGATATTCTTCGAACACAACATCACAGATACTTTGCCAGAACATTCAACGGAATCTGAAAACTGTTTGTATAACTATTTTTCTGTATATCGAGAGTTACAATAATATTTTTGGTATTGACCTGGTAGAATATGGGATTCATTATATTTTGTCGGTTTGTAAGCTTGCGGTAAGCAATTGGGGAATGTTTTTTTTTTCCATTTTCTAAGATTTTAAAACCTCTAATTCTTAATTTACAGAATAATACATGGCAGACCTATTTAAAGGTCTTTATTATATTTTATATAAGCTCTTGTTTAAGTTTTCCAACTTCAGCAGTAGTAATGACAAGACCTGTGACGCTGGACAAAAGATATTCTATCTAAAAATGTACTTTATAAGTTTCTCAATTTGCATAAAATGCAAAGGTCATGGACATTGAAATTTGCTTAAGTTGAAACAAATGCCCATCTTTCGTTTACGTAACTTGTTGACTTAAAATGAGTACAGCAATCCATTCATTGATATTTGTTGAGGAATGACTAGGAATTTACCATACATTCACTAGTAGAACAATTTTGTATATGGCTAGCTTAGTTTAGGAAACTTTTTACAATCTAACTTTAGTTTTTTCTCATACTTGTGTGGATAGCTTATCGACAGGAAGATTTGGGAGAGATTGCTATATTTCAAAAGAATTTCTAAAGGACCTGGGCCTTGTTTACCCAACCGTGGTACTCTTATTAAAAGCCGGAGTGGGACGCTCGAGTTCCCCAGATGTAAGTTTACGCTCAACATTAGTGTTAACTATGAAGTGAATAAAAGTTAGAACTTGGCGAAAAATCACATGAACGCAATTGTAATAGACACAGAAGCACCTTGTCCTTTCACAGCATGAACCTGTGTTCGCATAAAAGTTACTGGCCTTGGATTTTTCGTACGCTGTATATTCCGTTGGTAGTAATTTCTATAAAGTGGAATGGTCCAATAATTTGTTTAATGTTGGTACTACCAAGGACACCATTAAGCTGGACAGTCTTGAACCCTAAACTTTGAAGCCAATGGGCTACAATTAATATTATTATTTTTTTTTATGATCGCAAGCGGTGCTAATGACTGTATTATGGCTTTTACATTGATTTTTTTTTACTATTTAATCCCTCAGGGTTCTGTTCATTAAAGAAAGTTTTAAAAAGTCTCTGGCTTATCACCCGACTATGTTCTGTCAGTGATTGTACCTAAAAGTATTTGACCAACCCCTTTGGTTCCCTCAATAACAACCTACCGTAGATTAGAAATATTTTAGTTTCATGGGAGTTATTGGTATCAAGGATGTTAAGAATAATAGCATACCTCTCTCATAATATGGGCTTTATTGATAGCGTATCTTTTTCTTTAATGCGAATTTAATTTTTGTTTCTTTACTGACCTTCTTGTAACTTAGTCTTGACTTCCCCCATAGGGTTATCTCGCGGCGTCAGTCAGTTCTTTGAAGGTGATGACGATCTGTGTGGCGGCCACCTGTCATGTCTGTCCACCATAAAGTGCTGGATGGAGGGCGGGCAGAACTTGGGATACTGCGGCAGCTTCATGTACGCTTGCTGCAAGTTGAGGACACGGGGGCCCAAGGTAGTCTTGGTCAGCGTTGATGGCTACGGCAAGGGCCATGTTGATGATGAAGGTAAGGACACTAGTAATTCTCAGGTGGGCCCTAGGTAGTCTTATTAACACTCTAAGTGTTGCCAAGGTCTCAAAAGCGTTGTTTAAAAGTCATGGTGCCAGGTACTGCTTCGTACAAGGACCGCATATTAATGACTAAAGTCGTCCGTTGCTGGTTCTGGCGAGTGACCTCTTTTTTTTTTTTTTTTTTTTTTACTGACTGACAACGTTGCTGGGACAGGTGTTAACTCGCAGCAATGGGAGAGAGAAAATTGGCAATCTGTACGGTGCCAGTCATATGACGGACGTCATTTTGAGGCTATTATGAGTGCTGAGAAGAGGCCAGGCATTGGAGGGAGCATAGGGGATCTTCAACCGCTCGCTACAGCGTGCGGGCGCCCGCTGAAACCAGATATATGGCTGTCTCACTCTTGTGTAGCGTCTCGCACAGCAAAAACGGCCACTATTTTACCAATTTTTGCCCTACGGTTGCAAGATGACCAAATGTCATACAGGGATGATTCAGGTGTTCTAAGCAAGCTCTTATCATTGTACTTTCACGGATATATAATTTTATTACGCTCTGGCTCTTGCTTATGCATGAAAAAGAGCATGGAATGAAGGTAATTTACGTCAATTATATCCGCCTGGTGCTACAGTGATGTTACCAAGACAGCCCGAAATAATGGAATTAAATGGGTTAATTTAACTGTTCAAAGATCGCCTATCCCTGGTGGCGTGCACCGGGAAGTTTATTATTGCTAGTATTTCGCCAACAATTATAGTCTCTATTGTACTTTACAGGAGTAGGAGGAAAGGCAATACTACAATAATACCGGTAAAATTAACTTAAAACCTTTAATGGTTGTTGTGTAAAGTGAATATTCAAAATGTTTTCCACTTAAAATTGTGTTTTTTTTCTGCAATTTGCCTTAAGATATTTCAGAAACTCTAAATAACCTTTTTATTATAAGAAATGGAGTATTTTTTTTCCACTAGTCGATGGAGTTGGGAATAGTCTATCCTCAATATTATATTTTATAGAAATACATCTAAAAGATTGTTTCTTGGTTTTAGAGCATGGCCGCCAGACCGAAATTTTCACTTACCAGTTTTTGCCCATAAGAATTGCATCCGTGCACTTTACTTAACCCTTAACGAACGGCGCACCACATCTGTCGAGTTGAATAAATATGGATTATGTGGCGGTGCACCACATATGTCGAGTGCCATTTTCAGCACTTAATGTTGCTCTGAGAGAGAGCTGAGCGGTGGGACGAGCGTAGTAACCTTATGACCGCTCCCCACCACCGCGGTGGGTGTACTGAGCTGTATTCTACCCTCCTCCCTCTCTCACTCGCTACACAGGGAATTATGTATGGAAATTACCTTATTTTAGTTTTTTTGCACTCGTGTTGCACGATCGTTGCAAGAGAACCAGTGGTCGTACAAGGATGGTTCGGGTGTCATTGGAAAGCTCTGCTTACGCCCTTTCAGGGATATATACTTGTTTTACGCTCTGGGTCTTGTTTATGCATGAAAATGAGCACGGAAACAACCCTATTTAGGGTAAAACCCCCCCCGCTGGGTGGCACAGTGTAAAATACCCTACCACCCGCTCTTTGTGTGTTAAAAGATAAAGAAGCGTATATTGACTGACAATTTCATGGACGAAATAGATGATGAAATAGGATTTTTAGGGCATAACTAAATAATGTTAAACTTCTTTCCAATGGTATCCTCAAAATGTTGGGTACCATAAATATTAAATGTTTTGCACATATTTTTAATCCTCGGCACATGAAAAAATTCATGGAAAAATTCTGTTCACTTCATGCACGCATATCGTACCATTCCATACTATTCGGTGAATTATGCAGCTATGAAATATATTTCTAGGCTTAGGGCATTGAACAAGGGTGTTTATAAAACTAGCAGCATTTGTGTACTCGTGACTCAACAGATTTGAACGTACTTTACCTTACTTTGGCCTCGACCGTTGACTGTAATTTCTTGACTCCATATGTAATGACTAAGCAATTCCATAATCTTTTCAATTATCTATATTATAATGTCCATCGCATGTAAGCAACATTTGTTGGTAGAACAATAAATGTCTTGGATTTAAAGGGCCCGCGGTAAGCGGGTGGCCCAGCCTGACTTGCCCTGGAAATTAATATACAGGAATTTCAGACCATTAGAGGACACACTGCTTGTGGGCTTCGTTTTTGTAAACAGTAGTGTAATTCCAGAAATCCCGAGTCTCTTACAGCCGGAACGATGATGCGATCTGGTATAGTTTTCTACCCCTGTATTTATTTAGAAGTTTATAAGGTTGTCGGACATGATAGTCTTCGTGCATTTTGGCCAAAACACCTTAAAGTGTCTTCACACATTAGAGTGTGGCGCTGAATTGGAGTTGCCATGAAATCAATGTTAATGTGAAAAATGCTCCGAATACTGAGGAGCAAGGAATTTAACCGAATAAGACGGGAGTATATAAGAGGCAACAAGATTGAGAAAACCAAACCATAATGCAATGGAATTTGAATTTGTAGGTAATTTTTGGATCACGAAAAAGAACTTATAAAGACTACTATTGCAGTGATTAAACTGGTTAACGGAATAATCACAAATAGACTAAGACTGGATGCAGACTTGTGACCCAGAGTGTCGGAGATTCATGGCCTCATTTCACAGGGGGGTATATAAAGATGATGCCCTTTGGCGCCTGCCCCAATACACCATTACGTACCTGCGTACCATACAAATATACAGTGTGCTCACCTCGTGCCATGGACCTTTCAGACACCTAATGCCTACACTGGCAGGTGTTCCTTACCCCACTATCATTGCAAAGCAAGTGGGACATTGCACTGGTGAAGTTCATGAGAGGTCAGGAATGACAGCCAGGAGAAGAGGAAGAGGAAGGCTGTATGGACCAGGAGGTGGCTGCTCAGACACATACCGTTTGAACAGAATGAGCAATTGAGGAATTAAATGCAGCTTGAAGACACACCGTTTCAGTAATTTCCTACAGGTGGACGTAGACACTACTCCTAGAAGTAGTACAAACACTCAAGTATATGTGAGTTATGATTCCCGTTAATTACTAGTTTAATGCACACCTTCGACGTTACTTAAAAACTAGCCTAATTGAGTATAATAGGGTGCATAAATATGCAAGCAGAGACCGAACACTACTTCCGGTTGATAATAAAGTGAAGCTGTATGAAGCCAGCCTTCAGTAAAAGTCTCTAGGATTCCCCCACCTATTATAAGTCAGGCCAGTAGAGATTATAGATAAGGGTTCAGATTTGTTTTTTCTTTTTTTCTATGTGATTGAGGGAGGCAAAAGGCAGAACTGCCTATAGCGAGTGCCTCCCCCATAGTTGAAAGAGTGACAGGGCCAAAATCAAGGGACGTTCGAGCTAAAATGCCTGGACACACGGAGTTTGAAGCCATTTAAGTCATAGGAAGAGGGAAAGACTGATTCTGGGAGAGAGTTTCAGAGCTCAGGTGTTGAGTAGAAGAAAGTTTGAGAGTAACGTTTCACTCTTGGGTTGGAGAGTTTCACAGAGTAGGGGTGGGATTGAGTTGCAAGACGGGTACCACGTGCCCTACGTAAAGGAGGTGGTATGCACTGGGAAAGCTCTGAGGAACACTGATTATTATAGTAGCGATAGAATAGCGAGAGAGATGCAACATTGCGGCGGAGAGAGAGAGATTGCAGAGAGTTGGTGGGTGGACGGGAGTTAACGATACGAAAGGCCTTCCTTTCAACTTTGTCTAGGAGAGTGGTGTGAGAGGAACCTCTCCACACATGTGAACAATACTCAATACAAGGACGCACTATGCCCCTGTACAGAGCAAGAAGCTGTGCAGGGGAAAATAACCCCCTAAGGTGGTTGAGCACACCCAGCTTCTGGGAGGCTGCCTTAGCAAGACTGGTAATATGGTCTTTCCAAATGAGAGCAGACTAAAAAGAGACACTAAGAATATTGAGGGAAGATGAAGGGTTGATTTTTGTATTGTTGAAGAATAAAGGATAGTCCGCTGGGAGATCCTGACGGGTAGATAGATGGAGAAATTGGGTCTTGGAAGCATTAAAGGTAGCAAGGTTTTCTCTGCCCCAATTGGAGATAGTATTTAGATCAGAATTTAAGAGTTCTATGGCTTCATTACGTTTGTCGTTGAGGGATTCCTGGCTGGGGCGTTCTGAAAAACCAATGGAGTATTGAAGGTTGAGTCTTCTGCATATGAATGGATGGGAATTAAGGTACAGTTAAGGAGATCATTTATAAAAAATAGAAAGAGAATAGGAGATAGAACAGAGCCCTGAGGAACACCGGAGTTTATAGGGTGAGGAAGTGAACAATGGCCATCCACAACCGCGGCTATGGAACGGCCGGAAAGGAAATTAGAGACAAAGGCACAGATGGAGGGATAGAAACCGAAGGAGGGTAGTTTAGAAATTAATTATTTGAGCCAGACCCTATCGAAGGCTTTCGATATGTCTAGTGCAATAGAAAAAGTCTCACCGAAGTCCCGAAAGGAGGATGACCAAGAGTTAGTAAGATATGAATGAAGATCACCAGTAGAGCGGACCTTAAGGAAGCCATACTGGCGATCTGAGAGCAGATTATGAGAAGAGAAATGCTTAAGAAATTTGGAAGCAAGAATAGTTTCAAAAACTTTAGAAAGACAAGAGATGAGAGCAATTGGACGATAGTTGGAGGGTTGAGAGCGGTCACCCTTCTTTGGGACAGGTTGAATGTGAGCAAACTTCCAGCATGAAGGGAAGACGTTAGAGGATAGACAGAGACGAAGAGTTTGCTTAGGCAGGGAGTCCGCACGTTAGCACAGTTTTTGAGAACAACAGGAGGAACACCGTCCGGACCGTACGCCTTATTAGTGTTAAGCCCAGAGAGGGTAGAAAGTACATCTTTAGAAGAGATTAGGATATTAGGCATAAGTAAGAGAGAGGAGGGTGGAGAGGGAGGAATATCACTGGAATCATCCAAGGTGGAGTTTCTAGCAAAAGTTTGAGCGAAGAGTTTAGCTTTGTCAGAGGAAGAAGTGATGGTTGTGCAATCAGAATGGGAAAGGGGAGGGAAAGACGAGGAAGATAAATTGTTGGAGAGGTTTTTGGCTAGATGCCAGAAAGCTTGGGAAGAGCTAGAGTTGGATAGTTCAGTGCATTTATTATTGATGAAAGAGTGTTTGGCAAGTCGAAGAACAGATTTGGCTTGATTCCGGGCAGAAACATAGGAAGAATGAGAGTCTTGAGTTTTAAGGCGTCAGTACCGTTTGAATGCTTCCTCCTTATTGCGGACAGCAGTAGAACAGGCGTGAGTAAACCAAGATTTTTTAGATTTAGTCTGAGAAAAAGAGAATGGAATGTATGCTTCCATGCCCGATAGGATTACCTCGGTAATGCATTCAGCACTCTCAGAGGGTCCCCGGCCACGGAAGCAGAAATCCTTCCATGGGAAATGAAAGAAGTACTGCCGGAGAGCCTCCCAGTCGGCAGCACCAAAGTGCCACAAGCGCCGCCGGCTAGGACGATCGGGTCGCCGTACTGGAGAGATAGGACAGGTGACAGAGATAAGTTTATGGTCGGAGGAGCCCAAAGGAGAGAAAAGATCAACAGTATAAGAAGAAGGGTTAGAAGTTAGAAACAAGTCAAGAATGTTGGGCCGATCTCCGATGCGATCCGGGATACGGGTTGGTTGCTGAACTAACTGCTCTAGGTCATTTAGGACAGAAAAGACGTAGGCTTGTTCACCAGGTGGATCAGTAGTGTGAGAGGAGAGCCATTGGCGGTGGTGAACGTTGAAATCTCTTAAGATGGAGATTTCTGAGAAAGGAGAAATGGATAGAATGTGTTCCACTGTAGAGTTTAGATAGTCAAAGAATTTGGGAAAGTTGGTAGAGTTAGGGGAAAGATAGACAGCACAGAAATATTTAGTAAGAGAATGACAGGAAAGTTTGAGCCATAAAGTTGAGAATTCAGTGGAGTCGAAATCGGGAACACGAGAGCAAGTGAGTTTGTTGTGCACATATGCACAACATCCGCCTTTGGCTTTGAAACTAGGATAGAGAAAGTAGGAGGATACAGAGAAGGGGCTGCTGGATGTTGCTACAGACACCTGAGTTTCGGTGAGAAAGAGAAGATCAGGTTTGTAGGAAGAGAGATGGTGTTCAACAGAGTGAAAGTTAGAGGAAAGTCCGCGAATTTTGCAGAAATTAATAGAGAGAGTAACAGGCCGAGGTCCAGGTAATTTTGTGGGATTGTGAGGGGATGGTCGGTCGGGTGTGGGGGCATTTATGGTCCCCCCCCCCCCCCTGGAGACTCAGAGGCTTGGCTAGAATTCATCATTTTGTCTTTTTAAATTTTGGTGTGGAGGAATGAAGTGTGGAGTGCATGTATAGTGTAGTGAAGTGAAGTGGATAGGATGAGGAGGTGTTTGTGAGAGCTAGCTGGATTGCTCTCAGTGTAAATGAGGCACAAAGAAAATCGGTAAGAGAGGCCAAGCAAATGAAACAGGAGTTCCAGTGACTCTTTATCACATGCATACTAGTTAACAAGCGAGCTACTGCCCGACAATTGGAGTTGTTGTTGTTGTTGTTGTTCCCTAAGCTGCCTGGCCGAACAGCCCCGAGTCCCTGAGGAAGGCCATGGCCACGATTGGGCTTTCCCACAGAGCTCTCATTGAGTGTAGATTGTGTTGTTGGCATAAGTGGTTGTATGAAATGCAGTCTTCTATGATGTGTTTAATGGTATGGGGTGCTGTGTTACATCCCGGGCAGGCGTCGACAACGGAGTAATCCAGTCTCTTCTGATAGCTCAGGAGAGCTGGATGGTGTCCGCATTTCAGCCTGGCCAGGTGGACTCTGTCCTCGCGAGGAAGGGAGGATTCGGAAGGATGGATTTCGGGAGGTCGTGCATGCAGCTGGCGTGTTGTCTGTGAGTGAGTGGATGGATCGGCGAGAGATATGAGTATGGATGTGCTTCTGGAAGTTGGTTCGGGGTGGGCAGGGAGGGAGAGAGGACAATAATTGTGTGTGATACCGTGTGCTGGGTGTTGTTTTGATATTTCTTGGTGTCTGTGGGTGTGTTGCCATGTAGTTTAGTGGGTGGTCTTGGTTCGTGGAGGCTGCTGCCAGGAATTGAGTGCCTCTCATGTCCAGATGGTCTTTGACTTTGAGGATTTTGGTTTCTTGATGTAGGTGATCTGTGGGTGCAGTAGCTGTGCAGCCTGTAATGATCTTCAGGGCTTTGTTTTGAATAGTCTGTAAGGTCTTATGATGTGTTTCAGCTAGGTTAGAAGCCCAGGCTGGGCTTGCGTATTCCATCACTGATCTTATGTATTGTTTATATACTGTGGTGGTAGTTTCTTTGTTGTGTCCAAATTTTGTGTGAGCAAGTGACCTGAGGGCGTTAAGTCTGGGTGTCAGTTTCTTTTTAATGTTTGTGGTGTGCTGTTTGAATGTCATATGAGTATCATATGTTACTCCTAGGATTTTGGGTGTGTGTGTATGTGTTAGGGGTGTGTTGTTTATGGTGAGTTGAGGGATGTATTAGTGTTCTCCTGTCCAGCTTGTGAGCAGGGTTGCGGTGGATTTGGCTGGGGCTAGATTAAGTCTGTTTGTAGTGCACCAGCCATGTAGTGTGTTGAGATAGAGTTGAAGGAGATCTGTTGCTCTTTTTGGGTCATGGTGTGTGCATGTGCGTGTTATGTCATCTGCATAGGAGACTAAGTTTATTTGGGGTGTATTGGGTGTAGTTATATCGTGCATGTGCAGATTGAAGAGTGCGGGCGATAGGACGGATCCTTGTGGGACTCCGTTTGGAAAGTTTCTGATTTTAGATGACTGACCGGCAAAAGATACGTGTGCACATCTGCCTGCTAGGAAGTTGGCCAGCCACCTTTTTGTGTTGTTGTGCATGTTTGTGTTGTAGATTTTGTTTGTTAGGTTGTGGCGGGGGATGGCATCGAAGGCTTTACTAATGTTGAGTGTGGCTAATGGTGATCTGTGTGGTGGTCTAGCTGAGTTGATGCCGTCAAAAGCTCTTTGTGTAAGGTCTGTGAGAAGAGTGTTTGTGGAGTACAGTGGCCTAAAGCCATGTTGTGTTGGAGCTAGGGGTAGGTCGGGTGTAATTAGTTGTAATAATAGGCGTTCCATGACTTTGGAGGGGGAGCAAAGGAGTGTGATGGGGCGGTGCGAGGAGGGTAGCGCGGGGTCTTTGTTGGGTTTGGGGAATGTGATGATACCATGCTTCCAAATGTCTTGTATTGTGTTGCGTGAATAGCTGTAGTTTGATATGTTAGCGAGTGCTTGTATGCCTTGTGGTCCCAGGTGTCTGAGGTGTATGTTGCTTATGTTGTCTAGGCCACAGGCAGGTGAGTGCTTGAGATTGTTGATGATATGCTTTGTCTGGTGATTGGTGAAGGGTGTATAGTCATGGTCTGTGGGGAATTGTTTCTTACGTCGGATGACACGTCGGTCGTCTTTGTGAGGTTTTAGGTGGCTGACATGTGAGAAGTGATTGATGAGAGTGTTTGCTTGTTGTTTACATGAAGGCGTAGAGTCTGTTGTTGTGATTGCAGCATGTGATTGTGTTGCTGTTGGAAAGTGTGATGCTGTTTAGTGTTTTGTAGAGTTTTTTGGGGTTTGTTTTGTGATCAAGTGTTTGTAGGAAGTTATTCCAATTTAGTTTTTGTTGTTCTTGTATTTTGTTGTTAGTTTGGGTGTTGAGTGCTTGAATTTGTTGTGTGATGTCTTGTGTGTGGGGTGCTGGGGAGTGTTTCAGTATGTCGCGTTGTCTGATGAGGTTTTGAATTTCTGGTGTGAAGTTGGGGTTTGTCTTTTTCTGTTACCTCTTGGAATGTGTTTCTTGTCAGCATTTTGGATAGTTTTATTGAGTATGTGTACAGCATTGTTGATGTTAGTGATGGGTGTACTGTTTAGAGTTGTGAAGTGTTGTTCGGTCTCATTTGTGAATGCTTCCCAGTTAGCTCTTTTATAATTGGTGTATGTGTGTTTGTGGCTAGCTGGGGTGAGTCTGGTTTTGGTGGTGATAATGATCGGGAGGTGGTCAGAGCCTAAGGTTCTGACCACCCTCCAGGATGTTGTGGGGGCGAGTTCTGGGGAGCGAAAGGTGATGTCTGGAGATGAGGGGTTATAGAGGGCTTGGTGAGGAATATGGGTATGTTGATGGATGTCGTTAAGGATGATGATTTTATCTGTTTGGTTTTGTAGTACCAGCCCTCTGTCTGTGTCGGGGTTGTCGACAAACCAGGCCGACGTCTTGGCGTTGAAGTCACCACCCAGGATGATATGTGGGGTGTTTGTGATGTGTTGTAAGTGTGGTCTGTATTCATTTGGTACTGTAGGGGATGTTTGGGGAGGGATGTATGTGTTTATGATGGTTATGTTGGAGTTGTTGCCAGTGCGTATTTTAATTGATTGTATTTCTGTTGTGTTATCATTTGGGGGGAAGAGGGATTTGGTTTGTACACTGGTTACTATGTATGATATTTCTTTGTGTACCAGGGTGATGAGTCCCCCGCCGACAGCCCGGTCTTGTCTGATGGTGGTGAAATTATGAAATGTGGGTGTTTTTTGTGTTGTGCGGAGTTTTGTTTCTTGTAAGATGGCAATGTGTATGTTGTGTTGTTTGATGAAGTGTGAGAGTTTGTGTTTCTTTGTGTTGATGCCATCTATGTTCAATTGGAGAATGTTAATGTTATGTGCACGATGTATGTTGGGTGCTGCTGCACGAGGATGGGGGGGGGGGGTGAGGGAGGGGCTGGGGGTTGGGATGGGTGAGGTTGGGGTGGGGATTGGGGACAATTGGAGTTGTTGTTGTTGCTGTTCCTCAGGCTGTCTGGCCGAGCAGCCCCAAGGTCCCGAGCAAGGCCAAGGCCATAACCGAGCGACCCCACAGAACCCTCCCAGCTTACCACTAATAATGCCCAGGTGACCGAAGCCACTCAAAGGCGGGGAGCTGAGGAGGGTGCGGAAACGCCCGGGAAACAAAAGCCCCACCCAAGGCCCCTGTGCCCCTCAGCAATTATAAAGGGAAAGTTGAGGGGCAAAGGAAAAATGTGACGCTTTGGCTCCCAATCTGCCAGGGTTGGCAGTAGGGAGGTCAATCCACGGAAAAGACACCGTCACTTGAGATCTAGAAAATATATAAGTAAAAGGAACAGTCAGAGTAAGCTATGGGTATGGCAGAGAAGGACAATTGGAGTAATGCAGAGTACATCCTTTCTTATATAACTTTCTTAGGGAGAGCATACCATCCTGTAACTATGAAAGAGATCACCACCCCGCTCTCTCTAAGAATCACCTACTGCAAAGGATCTAAATCACTGGAATTTTGGGTAAAAAGGGCAGAGCCAAGTGGCAGGAATGTGAGAAAGAGGCATAACTCATTTTAAGCCAGAACATCAAATCAGTATCCCCATTTTGATTGAAAATAATGACAGGAAAGAGCCTAGTAGAAATTTTTCTTAACTCTCAATTCCTATTATTTAATAAGACTCGAAGACTGGCAGGAACCGCCAACACCAGGGAGTTAGTCAGTGCAAATGAGTGTCATAAAAAGGCGTTCTAGAATAATATAGAATATAGAATAATTAACAGATTCAGAATAACCTTATAACTGATTAGGCATTAAGTTAAATGCAGTTAAATATCACTAAGAGGTAAAAGTAAACACTACCACAACGGTAGATGACCAGTTGGGTGTTCCCGGCAGCTTAGCTGAGGAAGTACTACTCTCTAGTAAGTTAACTGCGAGATGTAAAAAATACTGATAATAACTAGAGGTGAAATAGTTAAGATCAAGCAGTTCACCAAATGAATACTGTGTACACTGTAATCCTATATCTCTTCCTCCCTTCTGAAATCTCAAACGTTCACCACCGCCAATGGCTTTCCTCTCACACTACTGTGAGAGGTAAACCTGGTAAACAAGCCTACGTCTTTTCTATCCTAAATTACCTAAAGCAGTTGGTCCAGCAACCCTCCCGGATCGCTTCGGAGATTGGCCCAACATTCTTTACTTATTTCTGACTTCTAACCCTTCTTCTTATACTGTCAATCTTTTCTCTCCTTTGGGCTCCTCCGACCATAAACTTATCTCGGTCACCTGTCCTATCACTTCAGTACGGCCATCCAATCCTCCCAGCCGGCGGCGCTTGTGGCACTTTGGCGTTGCCGACTGGGAGGCTCTTCGGCAGTACTCTTTTATTTCCCTTGGAATGACTTTGCTTCTGTGGCCGAGGACCCTTGGAGAGTGCTGAACGCATTACCGAGGTAATCCTCTCTGGCATGGAAGAGTACATTCCATTTTCTTTCTCTCAGTGTAATGCAAACAAATCTTGGTTTACTCACGCTTGTTCTACTGCTGTCCACAACAAGGAGGAAGCATTCAAACGGTACAGATGCCTTAAAACTCTAGAATCTCATTCTTCCTATGTTTTTGCCTGGAATCAAGCCAAATCTGTTCTTAGACTTGCCAAACACTCTTTTCATCAATAATAAATGCACTGAACTATCAAACTCTAGCCTTTCCCAAGCCTTCTGGCATCTAGCCAGAAACTTCTCCAACAATTCTTCCTCGTCTTTCCCTCCCCTTTTCCACTCTTGATGGCACAACCACCTATTCTTCCTCTGACAAAGCTGAACTCTTTGCTCAAACTTTTGCTAGAAACTATCTTGGATGATTCCGGTGCTATTCCTCCCTCTCCACCCCCTCTCTCCTACTTCTGCCTGATATCCTAATCTCTTTTAAAGATGTACTTTCTACCCTCTCTGGGCTTAATACTAAGAAGGCGTACGGTCCGGACGGTGTTCCTCCTATTGTACTTAATAACTGTGCTTCCGTGCTGACCCCCCTGCCTAGGCAAACTTTTTCGTCTGTCTCTCTAACGTCTTTCCTTCTTGCTGGAAGTTCGCTTTAATTCAACCTGTCTCAAAGAAGGGTGACCGCTCTCAACTATCCAACTATCGTCCAATTGCTCTCATCTCTTGTATCTCTAAAGTTTTTGAAACAGTTTCTGAAACTGTTCTTGCTTCCAAATTTCTTAAGCATTTCTCTTCCCATAATCTGCTCTCAGATCGCCAGTATGGCTTCCTTAAGGGTCGCTCTACTGGTGATATTCTTTCATATCTTTCGAACTCTTGGTCATCCAACTTTCGGGAATTCGGTGATACTTTTTCTGTTGCACTAGACATATCGAAGGCCTTCGATAGTCTGGCACAAATCTTTAATTTCCAAACTGTCCTCCTTTGGTTCTGTCCCTCCATCTGTGCCTTTGTCTTTAATTTCCTTTCCGGCCGTTCCATAGCCGCGGTTGTGGATGGCCATCGCTCATTTCCTCATCCTATCAACTCCGGTGTTCCTCAGGGTTCTGTCCTATCTCCTATTCTCTTCCTAATTTTCATAAATGATCTTCTCGACTGTACATCCAGTCCCATCCATTCATATGCAGACGACTCTACCTTACACCCCTTAATTAGTTTTCCAGAATGCCCCAGCCAGCAGTCCCTCAAAAGCAAACGTAATGAAGCCATAAAATACTTATCTTCTGATCTAGATACTATTTCCAATTGGGGTAGAGAAAACCTTGTTGCATTTAATGCTTCCAAAACTCCATTTATCCATCTTACTACCCATCAGGAACCTCCAGAGGACTATCCCTTATTCTTCAACAATACAAAAATCAACCCTTCATCTTCTCAATATTCTCGGTGTCACGTTTTCTTCTGCTCTCACTTGGAAAGACCATATTACCAGTCTTGCTAAGGCAGCCTCCCAGAAGCTGGGTGTGCTCAACTGCCTCAAGGGGTTCTTTACCCCTGCGCAGCTTCTTGCTCTGTACAGGGGCACCGTGCGTCCTTGTATTGAATATTGTTCACGTGTGTGGGGATGATCTTCTCACACCGCACTCCTAGACAAAGTAGAAAGGAAAGCCTTTTGTATCATTACCTCCCATCCACTCACCAACTCTCTGCAATCTCTCTCTCTCTTCACTGCAATGTTGCATCTCTCTCGCTATTCTATCACTACTACAATAATCAGTGTTCCTCGGAACTTTCCCAGTGTATACCACCTCCTCTACGTAGGATACGTAGTACCCGCCTTGCATCACAATCCCTCCCCTACTCTGTGCAACTCTCCAACCCAAGAGTGAAACGCTATTCTCGGACTTTCTTCTATTCAACTGCTGAGCTCTGGAACTCTCTCCCAGAATCAGTCTTTCCCTCTTCCTATGACTTAAATTGCTTCAAGCTCAGTGTGTCCAGGCATTTGAGCTCTAACGTCCTTTGACTTTGGCCCTGTCACTCTTTCAGATCTGGGGGAGGCACTCGCTGCAGGCAGTTATGCCTTTTGTCTCTCTTATGCACAGAAGAAAAAAAATCAAACTAACTGAAGCAAATCTGGGAATCTCTATCTATTGCCCGACGCCGTGATCCCCGAAGGGGTGGCCACGAATGAACCGTCCCCATGCACCTCTGTCCCCAGTCAGTCGATGCCCCTCCTCCCAACCAGCACCGCCTTCATCCATATATTTCTTCACTCCATCCTTCCACCTCTCTTTCCGTTTACCTCTCCCTCTGTCCTTCCACCTCGCTCTCGTACACCCTCTTAGTCATTCTCTTGCTTTCCATACGTTCCATATGGCCGAACCATCTCAAGTTGTTCCTTTTCACACTTTTCAGCACATCTACCTCCACACCACACCTCCTTCTTACTTCTTCATTAGTCTGTCTATCCCTCCACGTAACTCTGCATGCACTTTTTAAGTAACTCATTTCCACCGCTCTCTCTTGGTCTGAGTCTCTCAACCAACGTCCATGCTTCGCTTCCGTAAGTCAGTGTCGGGATTACCACACTGTCATGGAAGGACTTCTTCACTTCCATACTGACCACCCTATTTCTTGTTACTGCTTTCAGCGTTCCTACAACCCTCTTCCTCTGTTGTACCCTCTCCCGTACTTCTTCATCCATAGTCCCATCTTTACTCAACACACTGCCCAGATACTTAAGAGTTGACAATCTCCATAGTCTGACCGTTCAACTTCACCTCACCTCTTTCGAAGACCATAACCTTACTCTTCCCCGCATTTACCTTCAAATTCCGTTTTTGCACACTGTTCCAAACTCATTTACCAGACCCTGCAACTCCCATTCATTATCGCTCATCAGAACTGTATCATCCGCAAACAGCAGTATAGGCAGGTTCTACTTATTTCCCTTCCTTTTCAGCGATACACCAACATCCACTGCTCTAACTAGTATTTCTTTCAAGAGTCCATCCATATATACAGTAAACAACCCCGGGGACATCACACACCCCTGTTTCAACCCAACATTCAGGTCAAAGAACTCGCTCTGCTCATTCTCCACATGTACTGCCGCCTGTGCACCCTCATTCATGCTCTTCACTGCTTTCAGCAACTTGCCATCTACTCCGTATATTCTAAGTACTTTCCACATACCTTCTCTATCCACTGTCATAGGCCTTCTCAAAGTCCATAAAGGCAACATACACCTTTTGTTGCTTCTCCAGATATTTCTCCACAACACAATATAGGGTAAAAATCTGATCTACACATCCTCTTCCCTTACTAAAACCTCCCTGCTCGTTGCTTACCCATTTCGGTAGCATTCAAGGAGACTACTGCAAGACTCTTCTTCTTCTTCTTACCTCTGACTGGGTATAGGCTATTCTAGTGTTTACCAGCCTATACCCCTTTGAAAGGACATTAGCCTAACCTAACAACCTTACCTAACCTATCCTAGTATTATAGGTGGGGGCTGCCGCCCCCACACCCCCACTTTGACTTAGATTTTTGGTGTATTTGTCTGTGAAGTGGGTATTTTTCAATTTGTTGATAACGAAAATCCTCCATGCAGACTATATGGAGAAAAATATGGCGAATATATTGGTGCCTATTTTCACTAATAAATTGTTTCTCATAACGTCGCACTAGTGTCCTTGAATATTTATCCCCATTTCTCCATTCTCACTCTCTCAATCACTACCCTACTGTACACCTTCCCTACTACGCTTAGAAAACTTATTCCTCGGTGGTTACCACACACTCCTCTTTCCCCTTTGCTCTTATATAGGGGAACTATTATGCCAGTCTTCCAGTCATCGGGTGCACTCCTCCCATGCTAGTTTGCACATTTTCGATACCCATTCGATCACTATCTCACCACCATACCTCAACATTTCCCCACACACCATCTGTTCCTGGTGCTTTCCCCCAACTTCACTCTTTTCATGGCTTCCCACACTTCTGACCTCCTGATCCCCACCTCCTCCTCCAATACTTCTCTTCTTCTCCCTCCCATACCATATCCAACTATGTTTGCTGGCTCTTCAATCCTTACATTTAGCAACTCGTTGAAGTACTCCCATCTTTCGACTCTGTCTTGCTTCTCGACTAACATTCTCCCATTCTTATCTTTCACGCCCTTACTGTTTCCCTTGCTACCTTCCCTAACTTTCTTGACTTCTTTTCAGAACAGTTTCTTACACTCCCTCCATTTTACACTCAGATTTCTTCCAAATTCCTCATCTACGCTTCTTACTTTCCTTCACTACTCTCTTCACCACTCTTTCTCTCCACGTACCTCGCTTGTTTCTGCCTCTCCAAATCGTCATTCCCTCTACTATCCAACCACTCTATACGCTTTCTTCTTGTCTTCCACAGCTATTTTTACCTCTGTCCACCATGCTGTACCTTCCACTCCCCTCCCTCATCTCACTCCACACACCTCTTCACATGCTGCACAGATCTCTTCCTTAAATACCTTGCTCATAATTATCCTCCACTTCATCCATATTTTCCAGGTCGAACCCACCTAGTCGTTTTTCTACTGCTCTCCTGTACTCTTCCCTGATTTCCTCCTCCTGTAGCCTCTCCACCCTCCTCACCATTCCACCCTCCTCTCGCCTCCCTCCAGCTCTCTTCACCCACTTCTTTTGTATAAGAACATAAGAACATAAGAACATAAGAAAATGGGAGTCTGCAGAAAGCCGATTGGCCTAAGCAAGGCAGATCCCTGTCCCACACAACCCCAATTACAAAGCCCAATTATAGGCTCAACACTCTAATACCCTGAGGATCATCTTACCAAAACGGTTAGAGATTAACGCAGGATTACGGGGGTCTGCAGAGCGCTGATTGGCCCAACCCTGCTGATCCCCCTTCACACCCATCCCTTCTCGTCCATATGCTTATCAAATTTTATCTTAAAGCTCCCTATCGTTTTTAATCCCACTATAGCACTTGGTAGTCCATTCCACCCATCTACAACTCTGTTACCAAACCAATATTTGCCTATATCTTTTCTGAAACGAAATTTATCTAATTTGAAACCATTGGTACGAGTTCTTTCGCTATCACTGAGCTTTAGTACATTTGTCATGTCCCCTTTGTTAATCCTACTAACCCACTTGAACACCTCTATCATATCCCCTCTAACTCTGCATCTCTCTAACGAATGTAAGCCTAATTTCTTCAACCTTTCTTTATACGGAAGATTTCTAATATTATGGATAATTTTTGTCATTCTACGTTGTACTCTCTCCAATGAATCTATGTCCATTCTGTAATAAGGACACCAAAATTGAACAGCATAATCCATATGGGGTCTCACTAATGACAAGTAAAGTTTTAAGATAACATCAGCAGTTCTGTTACTCACACTCCTTGAGATGAACCCGAGAATCCTGTTTGCCTTGTTTCGAACGCTTATACACTATTGTCTAGGCTTCAAATCATTGCTAACAAACACACCTAGATCTTTCTCACAATTCGAGTTTTCTAATTTCACATTAGCTAGTTTATATTTAACATTTGTATGCATCTTCCCTATCTTTAATACCTTGCATTTGTCAATGTTAAACTTCATCTGCCAATTTACTGACCATTCGTGTAAGGTATCTAGATCCCTTTGGAGGCACTCTATATCTCTATCTGAATCAATTGTTCTCCCCATTTTGGTATCCTCTGCAAATTTACTTATCCTACTAGTTATACCTAAATCAAGGTCATTTATGTATATAACAAACAACAGAGGACCTAATACAGATCCCTGGGGGACACCACTTTTGACTGCTCCCCATTCTGACTTCGTACCATTTATGCTGACTCTCTGCTTCCTACCAATTAGCCATGACCTAATCCATCCCAACAACGCCCCACCTATTCCATGCGCCTCAACCTTTCTCATCAATCTCTCATGGGGGACTCTGTCGAAAGCTTTACTGAAATCTAAATATATTATATCATATGACTTGTCATTATCTACTGCTTCATATACCTCTGAGAAAATACTAAGCAAATTAGTAAGGCAAGAACGTCCCTGAGTGAATCCATGCTGAGAAGAATTTATTAAATTAAATGTATCTAAGTGGTTTCTAATTTTACTAGCAATAATTGACTCTAGTAGCTTTCCTATGATTGATGTAAGACTAATGGGACGGTAATTGGATGCTATTGATTTGTCACCTTTTTTGAAGATCGGAACTACGTTTGCAAGCTTCCAAGCTTCTGGAACTATATCTGTCTCCAATGACTTGTTAAATAAAAATGTTAATGGGTAACTTAACTCATCCCTACATTCTTTTAATACTCTAGCATATACCTCATCAGGACCAGGCGATTTATGAGGTTTCAGTCTGTCAATTTCCTTAAGCACATCATTTCTACTTATAGTAACCGTACTTAACCTATTTTCTATACTATCGCTATATACCTTACGGACTTCTGGAAACTGTGCCAAATTTTCATTAGTGAAAACGGAAAGAAATTGACTATTTAATGTACTGCACATTTCTAAATCATTTTCTGTCATTTCTCCTATCGAAGGTATAAGGGGACCAATTACATATCTAACCTTGGATTTATATAGTTGGTAAATAGCTTTAGGATTATTTTTTGAGTCATTGGCAACCTTAATTTCATAATTTCTTTTTTCTTTCCTAATATCCTTTTTTACCTGTCTTGATAGATTCTGATAGTAAGCAAGTAGGTGAATTTCGCCTTTTCTAATTTTTCTATATATTCCTCTCTTTTGTCCTAGAAGATCTAATAGTCTATTATTCATCCATTTGGGTTGGTTCTGTGTTGATCTAAATTTTCTTTTTGGGATGTATTTATTTTGTGCATTGAATACTGACTTGATAAAATTATCGTATGTATCTACCAAGGTTGACGTCTCTTCCTGACTTAAGATGACAGGTGCCTGAGAAGGGGTACACTCATTTGGACACCTGGATCGACTTAATTTTTTGACCATAGGGTCCGCTAATAGGGCTCTTCTTAACCCACCATAATTGGCTTTTCTAAAGTCAGGTATTAATGTTGTATTCTCTCTGGTATTACCTTTCCATTGTATATTAAAATACACAGAATTGTGGTCACTATTTCCTAGGTGGTCCCCTATCTCTACATTATTTACCATATGTTCATTGTTACTGAAAACTAAATCGAGAATATTATTACCTCTAGTCGGCGTATCTATGAATTGAAATAAAAAACTATCTTGTACTACCTCTATAAACTCCTCAGATCAGAGTCTCCTATTTGATGCTGCCAATCTATATTCGGAAAATTAAAATTCCCCATAATGCACACATTGCTAAACCTTGATGCCATTTTAATTTCCTCCCATAATGACGTTCCGTCATTTCTACTCATATTTGGCGGTCTATACATAACTCCAATAACTATGGTCTCACTACCTTCGTTAACCTCTACCCAAACACTTTCATTATCGTTATTTAGTCTAATACCTGATTTAACACAGCTTTTTAATGTACTCCTGACAAACACTGCTATACCGCCACCCCTCTTACTTGTTCGGTCATATTTAAACAAACTATATCCTGGTATATCAAATTCTGCTAAAAAATGCCTGGTTTCTGTATTAATCCACGTTTCAGTTAGCGCTATTATGTCTATATTTTCTTTGCTAACAAGGGCTCTAAGTTCGTTCATTTTGTTACATAAACTCCTACAGTTTGTGTAATATACTCTCAATTTACTTCTTTTCTTTATACCTAATTTACCTTTGTTTTTAGCGACATTTCCATCTTCCGTTGCACCATCACTACTATCATTTGCATTATAGTCATCATTTTTAGCATGAGACTGAATATCCTTATCGCTTTCGCCTGACGCTAAAATTGTTCCATTTAACCTCTCATTATCAATGAATGGTATTGCTTTTTCTTTGCAATATTTCTCCAAACGGCAATTGACACCAATCGCCCTGGATGTCCATTCCTTGGGAACTCCTCTTCTGGGTAAGATACAATGTACTACAGGGATCCCTCCCTTCATCCTAACTTTATCTAACACATCCCGATACTGCTGCAGCAGTTCCTCACTTCTACCCTTACCAACATCGTTACTCCCGGCACTGAGACAGATAATGGGGTTATCTCCACTATCTTCCAAGATGTGGTCCATCTTCTCTAAAACCCTCCCAACTCCATGGCTTGGCAGACACACAACCTTCCTAAGTTTAGTGCGGGTAGCCCTAACTAAATGTCTTACCATGGAGTCGCCCACAATCGACACAGACTTACCTTCTCGGGACACAGACTTACCTTTCCCTCGGGAGGATCCAGCAGCTGCAGTTGGAGAACCCCCGGTGGTGGCAGAAGCTCCCTTGGTGGTGGTGGTGGTGGGGGTAGTGGTGGTGGTAGGTAGCACAGCGTCAGAGGTTGGAGCTGAGTCGGCGGCAGGCACTTCGGTTATCCCTCCCTTATCCTGACTATCTTTTCCCTCACATTCTTCTCGCAAAGGAGAGAATGTATTTGTCACACTCATACCTATTCTACTATCCTGCTTCTTGAGTGGGACTTTCCCACCCGTATTTTTAACAACCTGTCATGAATACAATTTTTCATCAACTTCCTCCCTTTTCCCCTTACTTGACTTTATTTCCTCTTGGCTAAGCATTTCCTCTTGGCTAAGCCAATTGTCAATTGTATCCTAATTTTAGCTAGGCTACTACTACATAATGATCAAACAGACCCCCTACAATACCCCTATACACTCTAGCATCCAGCACAGATTTCTTCATTCGTTCATCCTCACATATATAATCAATCTGTGACTTTCGTTCCACCACTGTCTTCTCCTTATCCTTCATCGTCCACACCAATTTCCATGTGTACCTGTGTATCATTCTGTGTCGGAAGGTGTTGGCTATCCACAGCCTCTTCTCCACACATAGCCCACAAGTGCGCTACCATTCCCATCCACCTCTGACGGTACCTCCCACCACTAAATAAACTTTCCTGTCACCCACCTTACCATTCATATCTCCAATCAGAAATATTCTTTCGTTCTTGTCAAACTTATCCAGGCACGCCTCCACATTCACCCAAAACTTCTCTTTCTCTTAAAAGTTTATCCTCTGTCGGAGCATACACACACAATCACCCAAGTTTGTATTCCTACTTTCATTCTCACCCATACAATCCTTGAATAAAACTAGTAAAAATGCTTCTTAAGCAAGTCACTTGTTCACTCGACTCGTGCTTCATTAGTGGCAACTACTATGCCACTTATATAGGTTCGAACCTAAGATGTGATTTTACTAATATAGAACAAAGGGTGAAATTGTGTAAAACTAAAGCTTTTCATAGCGAAGCTTGCAATAAAATTATACCAGACTGACAAAAGTTTGTAGATGAACACGTGCTAATAGAAAGCTAATATCTCTACAATAGGGGAAATTTCACAGTATCCCTTCATACGGTGTCTTAATAAGTCCACTGCAAAATTAACATTTTTGAGAGATGGCTTATATGCAGTGACTTCTCTTATTTATAGTTTTCTTTGTATTTATATATTTTTAAATCGGTTTCAAGTTTCCGTAAAACCAACCAACCGACAAAGGCCATCACACCATCCCCTCGCGAGAGACAATTTGCAGGACATTGTCTTTACCCTTGATATGCTGCACATCTAAATTATATTACTGTAGCATTAGGCCCAACAAGTCTGGCGCTGATTTTTTAGTTTTGCTAGGAACTGGAGAGCATAAAGGTCCAAATATATGTTGATGCTTGGGCCAAAGGAAGTCTATTAACAGCAAAGTGCTGTAGTGCCAGGATGATGGCCAGTAACTCTCCCATGACAAAGTAATTTATGTGCTAGATTGAACTTCTTGGAGAAATAGAGATCGGATGCTCAATCCCGTCGCCACCCTTTTGTAAGAGTACCACCCCTACCCCTAAGTTACTGGCGTCTGTAGCCAGAACGAAAGTCAGGTTAAAATCGGGTGCGCGAAGGATCGGATGGTGGCAGAGCATGGTCTTCACATCCTCGAATGCATGCTGACCCTGTACTCTACTTAAATTTGTTCCCTATGCAGCAAATCAGTCAGGGGACCTAAGACGGTATAGTAGTCGCTTATAAACCTGCAGTAATACCCAATCATTCAAAGAAAAATGTGCACGAATTTAAGTGATGCAGGCAGCTGGAATTCCTTAATGGCCTCTACCTTCACGTGTGGGGGACAAACCTAACTATGTTCCACTACATACCAGAGGTATGTAACTAGTCCAGCCTCATTGAGGTGCTGAAATTTCTCAACATTTGCGACCTGCTCAACACACTCTGTGCCCTAAATTAAAATGTTGTCTATATAGACGGCACAATTATTAATGCCATCAACAACTCTAACCATGTTTTGAAATGTGGCTGGTGCATTCTTAAGTCTATATGGCATCACCTGGCACTGATAGACGGCCCCACTGACTATGAAACTAGCCACCTGTTTCGGTGCACAAAGTTCAATGACTCTGGCTGCATGTAGTTGTCATCTGTCCATGCTTTTTACCAACTCCAGGGGCCCCTCACCCGATGGCCCAAAACAAATTTATTTGGTGAAAAGCCTGAATATTCGGAGAGCACCTTGCGAATAGCAAACAAAATACTGTATAAGGAGTGGCAGTGTCAAACTCCTTCTGATGCTCCATACAATGATTTTTTAACATAGACTTAAGGGTCTGATGGAATCTCTCCAAAGCACCCTGTGACTGCGGATAAGCACTGGACAGCACATGCATTGCACATAGTTCTTTCAAAGTCTGAGCAAACAATTTAGAGGTGAAATTTACTCAATCTGACTGTATTTCCCGAGGAAAACCAAACTGCGTAAGGAATTTTAGGTTTCTAGAGTACAGGTTTGGCCTGCATGTTTGCTAGTGGGATAGCCTCTGCATATAGTTTTGCAGCGTCCATTATAGTCTGTAGATTTTTCTTACTGGATACAGTAGGAAGCAAGGGGCCCACCATATCGACAATCACTCGGGTCAAACGAAGTTAAACTGCAGGGTTTGGCATCAGAGGTGCAGCCGGAATAGTCTGATTAGGCTCTCCCACAACCTGACTCGCATGGCACTTCTTAAGGAAGCTAGCTATATCTGCACTTATCTTGGGCCACCAAAAACTCCTGCGCAGCCTCTCCATAGTCTTCCTGGCGCCCAAATGACCAGCCAAAGGTGTCTCGTGAGCTAACTGAATAAGTTGCGCTCTATAGTCTCTTGGCACTAACAGTTGCTCTAAATCTCCTGTACTGCCACCATCAGGGCACCATGGAAGCCGCTGACGATAAAGAACCTTCCTTTTCATGATTAAATAAACCTTGCAATTAATAATAATAATAATAATAATAATATTTATTCAGTTAGCAATTTACAGAG
Organism: Paralithodes platypus; assembly: GCA_032716605.1. Lineage (NCBI taxonomy): Eukaryota > Metazoa > Arthropoda > Malacostraca > Decapoda > Lithodidae > Paralithodes > Paralithodes platypus. The sequence goes on along the minus strand of CM064552.1, from coordinate 45,016,996 downwards.
TTGGTACCACATAGTTTGTTATAAATATGACTTGTACCAGCCTTGCATAATTCCAACTAAGGATAGCCCAATAAGGCCGTTAGGCGTATTTCCATTGGGGTCCTTGTGGGATTAGGGGGTCCTTGTGGGATTCTAGTTCTCTGGGTTCACCCACTCTTGCAAATGGGCTTAAGGGTAACATCCTCCTGCTGTGCTGCACACAACTTGCTCAGGCCCATAAGTGCTTATTCAGTCGATGCATTATGAGAAGGAACCTGGGTCGGATGTCACAGGACCAGACTCTACACTGGCACTGCACCCACCTCCAGATAGTGCCATAGTACCAGACTCCACGACCACTTCCGGCCTGTGCCACGGTACCAGATGCCTCACCAGTACTGTGCGCACCTCTGGCTTGAGTAGAAAGTACAAGAGGAACCGCCTCTACCTCCTCACATATATCTTCCAAGCAGCATCCTGTAGGGCTTCTGAAGGTGACCTGTCATCATGCAGTCTGCCATAGCCTCTTCGGTCATATGGGAGTCTTCATTCTCCTGCTGTGATACCAGAGTCATAGAACGCGTCACTGCACAGACAGGGAATAACTTCTATAAAATGTACTATTGACGATAGACCGTCAGATTACATTTTTTTGGAAAGAGAGTGAAAAATGTTTGCCCTTTCATGCAAGCCGATTGTCACCATAAAAGCTATTTACCACTGGCCTTGGTATGGTCAGTAGCGCATCTGGCTGCCGATCGATCGAAGAGTTGACCGTTCGATTCCAGGCTGTGCCATTGGTAGATGTAAAGAGTTTGGATGACATGGTCTAGCGATTTGTGACAAATTTCCACTTAACACCGGGTGGTGGAGTATATTTCACTGTGCCGCCCAGCGTTTTTTTTTTTACCATAAATGGGGTTGTTTCCGTGCTCTTTTTCATGCATAAACAAGACCCAGAGTGTAATACATGTATGTATCCCTGAAAGGGCCTAAATTGAGCTTTCCAATGACACCCGAACCATCCTTCTACGATCACTGGTTGTCTTGCAAAGATCGTGCAACCGAAGGGCAAAATCGCTAAAATACGGTAATTTCTTTATATAATTACGTATGTAGCGAGGGAGTGAGGGTGGATATAAGTGGAGTACATCTCAGTCGGTCCACGGCGGCCGTGGCGAGCGGTCATGAGGTAACCCAGGGTCCTCCCGTCGCTCGTCTCTCTCTCAGAGCCAATATTGCGCCAAAATTGCACACAGACTTAAGTCGGGCCCCGCCACATAGTCCAAATTTTTCGATACAGACTTAAGTCGGGCCCCGATAGACAAGGGTTAAGTCCATGTAACTAGGGCACGCCCTAGCTCTGTTGATCAAGGGAGTGTACAGCGTTAAAAACTGCATTGTAGTTACTGTAGTCACACCTACTTGGCGAGAACAAAAATTATGCAGGTCACGATGACTTGCATAATCTTTTTTCGCAAAGTACAGATTTTTCCTTCATCTAAAAACCAATATGTATGATAAATCTATTCACTCATTTGTCATGAGTGTGGAAAATGCTTTCAATATTAAAAATTTATTTCTCGGCTTATAACTAAATTTATATGACTGTAAACTCACAAATTATTAAATATTTCTTATTTCTTGTGTCCGGTTATATAATAGCATGAATCTTGCTCTATCTTTGGATGTATTATACATTGCATAGAACGCCTATCTTCTGATCTATCCATTTCTGAGTGAGGCAGAGAAAATCTTGTTACTTTCAACACCTTTCTCCCTCTATCTCTCCAGCACAATCTTCCAAAAGACTATAAACTATTCAACAATACACAACTCAACCCTTCATCTTCTCTTAATATTCTAGGTTCATCTTTTTCATCCTTTTTGCTCTGTACCAGGGCACAGTGTGCCCCTGTATTGAGCATGTGGGGAGGCTCCACCCATACTGCACTTTTCGAAAGGGTAGAATCAAAAGCATTTCGCCTCCACTCGCTTCTTCTTACTAGTTCTCTAAAATCTCTTTCTACATACCACAATGTTGCATCGTTCACTCTTTTATCGCTATTAAGTGTTCTTCAGAGCTCCCTCCCTTGCAGTCATTTCAACAGTCTCGCTCCTATTCTGCCCAACTCTCCAACCCAAGAATTGGCAAATTTCTAAGTCCTTCTACTCAACAAGTGAACTCTGAAACTCTCCCTCAATAATTTTGTCCTTCATCCTATGACTTAAAGTGCTCCAAACTTTGTTTGTTTAAGAATTTCGACGTCCCTTGAATTTAGCTAGGACTGCATTATCTAGAGAAGGTTTTATAATTTTAATAGTTTTATTCCTGGTGCAGCACATTGTTTAACGCTTTCGGTGTGGGGAGTTCTTTATATGAATATGGTATTGCGGGAACTTTCCCATTTATCCCTTGATATAAGTTACCTTGAGCAAATTAAAACTCTGATGGCAAAATCAGGTTGAATTCTTGCTATAAAAATCTACTTAATTCATTCTTCCATTCTCTGGCCTTAAATCTAGAGCTGCTTGGCCCCTTACCAAGCGTATTATCACTCTCCCTCTTTCGTAATATTTCACTCGCGATAACTCTGAAGTTTGCATATATTTTACCAAGTGGTGTTACTATAATACTGGAAGAGTTATGGCCTGTAACATGACATTAACCTCCTATTCCTACCTGGCATATGACAGTCACAAGCACAAGGACTAAAACTGGGCGCGAGTTTGTCAGGTGAAACAATTTTGGAATCTATCCTGAGTAAGTGTAGAGCACGTATAAAATACCTGTATAGACAGGTGGGATGCTTGCCCGCGGCGACCAAAAAGACCCTCTGCCAAGCGCTTGTTCAATGTCATTTTGACTATTCTGTGTCATCCTGGTACTCTGCATCCTCTAAATCAGTACAGCACAAACTTCAGGTCACTCAAAATAAAATTGTTAGGTTCATGCTGAACCTAGGACCCAGATCACATGTTGGCCAGGAACAACTTCAGTCACTAGGTATGCTCAATGTCTCTGACAGGGCCAAACAAATCAGGCTCACTAATGCCTTCAACATTTTCTATGACAGAGCTCCAGAGTATCTAAAGAATGATTTTGTTAAAGCAAATGAGAGGAGTGGACATAATACAAGAAACAGGATGTTTAATTTTAAGGTCCCGAGAATCCAAGGACAAGGTAAGCAAACATTCTTCTTCAATGCCATCAAAGACTGGAATGACCTACCCCAGTCAGTCCGTGAAAAGGGAACACTGTATTCCTTCAGACGTAGCCTGAAGGAACACCTGAACCGGACAGCTGCGAGAAGGGAGCACCAAGCTTATGTCTACTACTAAATACGACATAAGAGATAGACAAACCAAACTGAAATTATTACTGATTACGGATTACTGATATTTACTATAGGATGTAAGGTATCTTAAAATAACCCCCTAGAAATACTTTCTCTAAAGTATCTTTCTTTATCCTCCCCATTTCCCCAGCTAACCTAATCCCACAAGGACTCCAATGGAAATACGCCTAATGGCCTTATTGGGCTATCCTTAGTTGGAATTGTGCAAGGCTGGCACATGTCATATTTGTAACATACTATGTGGTACCATCTTTGTGGTACCATCTCTGTAAATTGCTAACTGAATAAATATTATTATTATTATTATGTAGAAGTGAATCCGTTTTCCATTAATTTCAGCTTCTAAAATATCTCTTGCTCGGACAAACACACGCAGAACCGATGCTTGTAGCAGACTGGTATTAATAAGGGAGGGATGGTTAGCGTATGTTAGTGTCTGGCAACAAGCGGAGAGACCACAGCCAACCTTTCTTTAACATGGGATGTATCCATAAATCGGCCGCAGTGATTGGGTTCTGTTCCTGGAGCAGAAAGTGGTATCAATGGACCTTTTCGCTCTTTTGTTTGGGCTTTATTGATTTCCTCCTTCGCCTTACCAAGGTAAACTAGATCAAAGTGTTTTGTAAATATACTTTAATCATTAAATGAAGAATTGTTTTAAACATAAGAGTCTGTGGTTGAGACTGGCTTGGTAATGTGCTACATATGGTATAAACTAAGTGCTGCAGGTTACTTGGAGCTTTAAGTAGCTATAGTCGATCTAGAAAATATAGTGCTTAATTGGGAGGGAATCTGGGTATTTAAGTCTGAGGAAAATAGGTAGGATATGAGTGCATGGTGTGCAAGGGCGAGCTTGTGTTAAATGATGATCCTGTGGCTGTGAATTTTGGAAATGAGTCATTGGAGCTGGTGGACAAGTTTGGTTACCTAGGAGATACCATCTCTGCTGGTGGTGGGGCTGAGGCTGCCACTGTCTCTAGAATTAGATGTGGTTGGGGGAAGTTCAGAGAACTGCTGCCAATTCTGACCATGAAAAGAATGCCGCTCCCCCTGAAGGGAAAGGTGTATGCCTCATGCCTTGGAAGTGCAATGACGTATACCTCAGAAACATGGGCCGTTAAAGTAGAGGATGTCAACAGAATGGAAATTAATGAGATGAGAATGGTGAGATGGATGTGTTGGGCCAAACTGCAGGATAGAATAATAAATGATGAGCTGAGGAGACGCTTAGGTATAAAGAGTATTAGTGAGGAGATACGTACAAGTAGACTGGGATGGTATGGGCATGTGGAGAGAATGGATGAACAAAATTGGGTGAAAAGATGCAAGTCTGTGATTGTGGAGAGAGCTGCACCAAGGGGTGGACTGAGGAAGACCTGGGATCAGATTATACGTGCCGATCTCTAATCCAAAAACTTGACAAGTGAAGCATCCCTTAACAGGGTTCTCTGGAACGCCGCCATTAGGACAAGAGACTGAAACTCCACGTATGTGTGGAGCACTGTCTTAAAATGCTATGTATGTATGTGCTAACAATTATAGATAATGGAGTGAAGAATATATAGTTATAAAATATAGATCTATAGGTGTAAACAAATAATTTTATATAACATTGTGAAAGGACGACAGATAGCCTAGGTGTGATTCGTGAGGTTGCATCATTAGACAAACTGCAACTAAAATTTGTTATTGAAGGGCTTGGGAATGCTGAAATTAATGATTTAGCTTTAACCTTTAAAAGGCGAGCTGTGTGTAGTGAACAAGTCCCTACTACTGGTCGGCCAGATTAGGCTTCATTCCTGCCTAAAATAGTAATTTTTCGATAAATATCGTTATTACTTATTCATATGCGTCTATAACATGTAACCGCAATAAAACAAGTGGGAATAGCATTTGATGGTTGAAAATCGCGAATTATTGTAGACCGTTCATTCAAGAGGTGAGAGACACGCGAGGCTGACACCCTCCTCTCTCGAAGCCTAGTGGGAGACTGAAGCCTGTCTTTCTTTCTTTCTCCACGCAGTAGACACACGCAGCACCACACCTTGGAACCGGTTTTGAGATATTGACGCTGTAAATACACGGATAAACAAGGGAATAAGAGGAAAGATAGGTGATAATTGGAAGGGGGGGGGGGAAAGGAGGGGGTTTTGACAAACTTGGAAGAGTGATAAGAGGTATGGAGGGGAATTATCTCGCTTAATCACCAATTCCCTTGTTTTAAGTGCTACTGGGGACTTTTAAAAGGCTTTTTTTTAGGCCTTACCTCTTAAGAGGATAGTCGCTTTTGCCCACCAAAACCTCTTAAGAGTGTTCTCGCCATTCCCGGGTTTATGCTTTGAGAAGGTCAAATTTTGCAACAAATAGTCTACTATTGTCTTTCGGTTCAAATATTCTTCAGTAAATCTGAACTAGTCAAATTATATAGGAAATTTAAATTTATTAAACAGTCGGTGAGCACTAACGATTACAGTCGGGTAATTTTCTACCCTGGAAGTTTTATACACCAAATTTATTTTCACTAAATATACTCCAATCTGGAGTGAGCATTTTATTGTATGACTGAGTCTTATTTTATTTCTGGTAATTCCTTGTTGGCAAGCCTTTACTCGGTCGGTGTAGGAAGTCGCAATACCAAAGACGGTTTGTTCCCAAACCCTTGTCTGGCGGGGGTGGACTTAAGTCGGGCTAGAGAACCATAGACTATGTGGCGGGGACCGACTTAAGTCAGTGTGCAATTTTTGAGCAATAATGGCTCATGACCGCTCGTCACGGGTCCCGCGCGACTACGGACGTCTACTCCACACACACACACACACACACACACACACACACACACACACACACACACACACACACACACACACACACACACACACACACACACACTCACTACACAGGGAATTATGTAAGGAAATTACCGTATTTTAGGGATTTTACCTTCGTCTTGCACGATCGTTGCAAGAGAACGCGTAGTCGTAGAAGGATGGTTCTGCTGTCATTGGAAAGCTCAATTATCGCCCTTTCAGGGATACATAATTGTATTACGCTCTGGCTCTTGTTTATGCATGAAAAAGAGCACCGAAACAAGGTCGTTTAGGGCAATACCACCCGCTTGGCGGGTAGAAGTTACTGACGGGCCCGCTCGTAAGGCGTTAAAGTCTATATTGTGGAATAGCTTGTCAAATTACTTTTTGATTGCTGAGTGAGACTCATTAAGCAAATTATTCTAATGCAGTTTACGCTGTGTAACTAATTTAATTTTGCTCCTATTAATTTAATATTATAATCTTTATCATAACTGATTGTTATTAATTAGTATTTTAATGTTAATGGTGAAACTTATCTTTTCTAGATCTTTCTCATTGTTTTCATGTGGGCCCTTTATTTGATTGGAGCTTGCACGTGAAGTCCATGGCTTTTCTGTTTGTCCCGTGAGAAGTGGACTCTTTTGAATACAGTAGTATCATTGCATAGCTGTATTTCTTAGGTAAAAAGTCTTCGAATATTTGCGACCTTTTTTTTACTACTATAAAAAATAAAAAAATAACTTCATTGATCTATGTACCCATCTTTCACTCTCCTCCAGGCAAGTTTCACAAGCTTCCAGACCAGGTGTCCCTCTACTCAGCACTTCCTACAGGGCCAAACCACCATGCTTACTACGTCCAGTAAACTGGATAGTTTACTGGTAACTTTTATATTCCTGTTTTAGTCTTTTATCTGTCCGTCCATAAAACTTTCTTTTGTATATTCTGTAACTTTTGAATAACCCTTCTGGTTATCCAACAGTTGTTCAGTATGAAGCTGCTCATGGATACAACTAGCTTTATATTACTAATCAGATATGACTAAGCTGGGTTGTATTCCATACCACTTTAGTTTTGTATTAACTCTAGAATGTTTATTTTACTGAGTTTTAGACGCTTGGATTTTTATGATGAAAGTCTGAATATATTTTTCAATTCCGAAGGAAGTAGTCTTTCAATGTGACTGCATATGCATTAATGTTTTAGATAAAGATCTTGTGAAGTTTACATAGAGGTTGAGAAGGTTGATTTTAAAAGTAAATTATCAAACTTTGCCTTCGCTCTCGGTATATTTTAAGTACTTCCTGCTGTAAGTGATTATTTCGAAAGATTTTTATATTTTGTCAAGACTGGAAGAAGGAATTCCTTGCATTTATCATAGATTTAAAAGTAAGAATTTTATATTATGTCAAATACATAGTGCAATGAACTCTTGGTTTGGCATTTTCCCCTACTTAAATTGTGTGTAATATTGGTAAAAGGCTATGTACACTTGGATACCATAGTCCACTCCTCTCTAGCAAGAGGTGAGGCCAGGAACCTTACTGGACGGCGGGCCACAGTGATAGTTAGGGCTGGGTTTGAGGGGAGAGGGCAACGCACACACGAACACACTGTGAAGCATTTGAGGTTTTTGAATCCTGCCTTAGCCTCACAAATAAGTATGACATTTATCTAAGATTATTATTATTGCAATTATTATTATTATTATTATTATTATTACTTAGATACAAGGGATATAGCCAAGATTTAACTGATATACTCATTTGTCCATGCATCTCTCACTTTCTCTCTCTCGAGTTCATATAAACGTCTTACTATTTATATTCATAAAAATGTATGTTAGTATATATTGTCTTGGTATTTATTACTTTACTTTTTCATCTCACAATTATGTTAACATTATTATGTATAGAGGAAACATATGCTTCTATCAAGAAAACTATCCATGCGCGTACTGTAGGTTTAAAGTGAACCCTACGAATACCACAATATGCTTCAGACCGAAGTTGTATTCATGGGTATTGCTTTACCTGCCGTAGGAATGAAACTTCTAACAGTAAGGATAATGAGTTTTTAAATTGTTATACTAATTAACCACCCTATATGAAAGATATAATTCAGAAAGTTACCAATGACATATTTGATTATTAGTTATTCACAAACAAACACACCAACAAGTGTTTCTAATGAAGTTCTATCGTATTCCTATTCCACATTTCCTTTCCAGCACCTCTCACTCTATTTCACTCTTACTCCCTCTTTGCCTCTCACCACCACAACCACGTCTCACCCTCTCCCTGTTTCTCTGCCTCCCAGTCTGTTACCCCCCCCCCCACACACTCACACACACACTCACACACACACTCACACACACACTATCCTTCTCTCTCTCTCTGTGCGAGTGTGTGTGTGTTCCAGTCTGCCATATCTATACTGATCTATTTTGAAGCCTTCCCTGAACTTCAATTTTGCTAATAGGAACTGCACTACCTAATAGCCTAACTAATGGTTCACACCGGTAGTTGTACTTATTCATGCTAAAGAAAATATTGAATATCTTTGTTTTCAATAGTATGGAATAAAGGATTTTAAATAATGCGAAATTATGCGAACAAATATCAAATAACTACAAGAAAGTAACCAACAAAGATATGGCTTCCTGGATTGATTCACACAAATGCTCCGCAGTGTGTTCGTGTGTGCTTGCCCTCTCCCTCCAACCCCACCCCTAACCATCACTGTGGGCCGCCGTCCAGTAAGAGTCCTGGCCCCACCTCTTGCCAGATAGGAGTGGGCTAGAGACTATGGTATCCGAGTGTACCTGGGGTTCGTAGAATAACGTTTTAGGAGTGAGATGTATCTTGTATTAACTGGAAGAATATGGCTAGAACAGAGTACATGGTTATGGCATATAAGGTTTATATTTATAATTACAACTGAGAGTAAACGGACAATTTAAGTTAAGGTGAGCTTACAAGATTCAATATAATTTTTAGTGAAGTTAACCAAAATCTAGTATATTGGAACCTGCAGAGCCCAGGACATAATGTCCTGTTCTCTTGCAGGTTCCAATATACTAGATTTCTATTAACTTCAAAAGAAATTATATTTATCTTGTAATGGAAGGGAGAGTGACCAGGGAAAATCTAAGTATTTATAGAGAGTGGTGTTAGTGTATTGACGTTAAATGAAGAGGCCTTTATATACTTGGTAATCTAGACAGAGAGGACTATTAGAAACTCTAACTTAAATATATTCTTCTAGCAAACCAGGAATAGTATGTGTATTGTTGAATTTAATGAGTAAGGATCTTTTAAATAAGATAACTACAATATCACTGAAATTTAATATGCTCCTTATCTCTGGTGGACAGCTTTGCCAGGATTCTTGGACAAGGTTGGACTCTTGACTTCTTTTCTGTCTCTGCTTATCAGTGGTACAGCTAGGAAGTATTAGAGAGCATCTTGTCCTTCTCGACTTCCTCTGCTGGGCTGGCGGTGCGCTCGACAAGCGAGCCACTTTGTCAGACCTATGAATATGCATAGACTCTTCGACAATCAAGTTTGCTAGTGCAGTGTTCGGAGGAAACCACACTTTGGGTGTGACTACTGAGGAAGAAATACTGGGTGAGATACCTAAGTAAGCTAACCTTGAGAACCCTGAGGTAGCAATTTTTTTTTTTTTTTTGAGGAAGCAATAACCCTAAGCCATCCTGAGAAAGTGGTCGCCTTACAGCCTGGGGAAGTGCTTGAGCTGAGAAGCTGCCTAATTATCTTTCAATCTTTATTTCTACATTCTTTAGGTGTCTCCTGTGGGCATTGGCCTCTGGGGATGAGGAGTAACAGGTACTCTGATGCAGTTGGACGGGGTGGTCAGGTAAAGGGTTAACGAGGTGTGATATAGGTGCGGATGAACTTGGTTTTCGTCTGCTCTGGCAGGAAGGGGTGACTGTCCTATTCAATTTTCTGTGATTTTGACTGGTATGGGTGTTGCGGGATTTCTTTCTGCTTCCTCGGTGTGTTTGGTATAAGTGACTAGTGGCTGGGTGTCTAGTAGCGGTGTTATGAAGGTTAGTTGTGTTGGTTGTACCAGAAGTGGTGGTTGGGTAATGAAGTGGCGACAGTTGCGTGTGCAATGTGGCCTGGAGTTGTTGATTCCGGCATAACCATTGTAAGTACTGGACTATTTCCAGATTCTAGATAAAGAACCTTAGAACATGAAATTTGCAGAGAGCCTACTGGCCCATACGAGGCAGATTCCTTTCACACTCTACCAATATTATTTATGACTATCAAAATTAAGTTTTGAAACTTTCTACAGTTTCAGAGCTGATAAAAGCACTAGGCAATATATTCCACATCTCCACAAGCTGATTTCCAAACTAATGCTTACCTAGATCTTTATTAAAGCGGAATGTATCTAGTTCGAAGACCTTTTTAAAGTTATTTTGCAATCCTTCAGCTTTAATATTTTACTAATGTCCCCTTTGTTTATTCCTTTCATCCACATAAACCCCTATATCTTTAAATATTCGTCTTTCCAGTGAATGTAAACTGAGGGTTTTTAACTTTATGATAAATTTCTAATAAATATTTTTGGTCATTCTAAGTTGGATTGCTAAGGTGTGCCGCTGGATTGGGTCGTGCAGCTCTAAAAGCCCCGTCCACACGATAGAGCAGTGTCTGGCGGGCTGTCCCCCTCACCGGGCAAAGTCTGTCTAACACGCTTGTGTTGTCCACACGGTGGTAATTGGCCAGTCAAAGTCTGCCAGTGGTCAGAGTAGGTGCTCGGCAGAGCTGGGTGCCGCACCAACAATAATCGCAGGACGGTTAAAGAGATTTTAATAAGTGCTGTGTATCATAATAATTGCAGTGTGCATTCAAATAAAAAACAAAAACGTGCAGGACAAGAAATGGTGTAGGGAGTGACTTAAAAAAGAAAACAATTGAGAAGTCTTGTAACGATTTTATGTGAACTTCAAGATGGACATGAGGAAGACTCAAAGTACAGTACATGTGTATGGACCCAAATACCTGCTATACACTCCTACCGAAAGTGGAACCCTGTATATTATAACTAAGCAGGATACCATTATTAGCAGAAGCTCGACTGAAGGCAATACTCATGTTTGTTTCAAGTGGATGCAGCTACAATTATTTGCAGTATAATACAAGAACATCCAAGCAGAGTATCTCGCATAATAACTGAAACTTGCATTAAATCAATAGTTAGAGCATAACATCGTGGTAGGGTGGCTTTCTCATAAAAATAATACATATTAATAATACTGTTCTGCCACGCTTATAAGAAAACGTGAGATAGTCTGATTGCGATTTCCACCTTAGGAATCCGCACTAATCATCAACTGAGATGCCTCTCCACTGAGCAAAGACTAACCTTAACTCTGTAAAGCAACACTCTAGTAATAAGCAATGGACACAAAATACACTTGAAAGGTTTTAACAGGTTTTATTCCTTAATAGCTAGGGTACAGTCTCCATATGTCTCTGGAAAAGTTAACCTAACATTCATGTATAGAGAATAATAAGGTTACAACTGAACATATGAATAATAACGCATAGAGAGGATAAGTCTCAAATCACAGTCCTGATATATAGAAGCTCTTAAATATGGCTTTGAAAAGTGTAAATAATAGTTATTGCGATGTTATAAGCATAGCACTGATGAGTATGGACAATAGGACAGTATTTGATTTCTAAACGAACAATAAGTCAGTGACTTGAACAGGTAATTAAACTGAATTAACTCGGTCATTAATATGAATTATGAATTCATAAAATTGTAATAAATATAATAGTCAGAAATACATGACTGAGGAGCAATTACTCGCGACATGAACTAATCATGAGGTGAAGCTGAACGGTCAGGCTATGGAGATCGTCAACTCTTTTAAGTATCTGGGCAGTGTGTTGAGTAAAGATGGGACTATGGATGAAGAGGTGCGGGAGAGGGTACAACAGGGGAAGAGGGTTGTAGGAACGCTAAAAGCAGTAACAAGAAATAGGGTGGTCAGTATGGAAGTGAAGAAGTCCTTGCATGACAGTGTGGTAATCCCGACACTGACTTACGGAAGCGAAGCATGGACGTTGGTTGAGAGACTCAGACCAAGAGTGAGAGCAGTGGAAATGAATTACTTAAGGAGTGCGTGCGGAGTTACATGGAGGGATAGACAGACTAATGAGGAAGTAAGAAGGAGGTGTGGTGTGGAGGTAGATGTGCTGGAAAGTGTGAAAAGGAACAACTTGAGATGGTTCGGCCATATGGAACGTATGGAAAGCGAGAGAATGACTAAGAGGGTGTACGAGAGCGAGGTGGAGGGACAGAGGGGGAGAGGTAGACCGAATATGAGGTGGAAGGATGGAGTGAGGAACTACATGAACGAAGGCGGTGCTGGTTGGGGGGAGGGGCGTCGACTGACTGGGGACAGAGGTGCATGGGGGCGGTTCGTTCGTGGCCACCCCTTCGGGGATCACGGCGTCAGGCAATAGATAGATAGATAGATGAACTAATCACTATTGGACTTGTACCCTGATGACACGTAGCGTATAAACTAAGGTCTGAGTAAGCATTCAAGTTGACGTGTAAGTGTAAGTATTTATACCTGGATAAACCTTGGTATATTTCCACATTAACCCTTAAAGAGCGGCGGCGGACTTAAGTCCGCCTCCAATTTCCAGCAAGTTAGGAGCAATATTAAGGCTTTTAAAGGGTTAAAATTGAGTGCAAATGGCCGGGAGCGTAGCGGGCCAGACAGCCGACTCCCAGGGCTTACCGCCGCCCATTAACTCATGTTCCCTGTGTTCTCGAGAGGCCGGCAGTGTAGCCAGTAGTGAGCATAGCTGGGAAAAATATGCCGCTATACGCTAAACTCCCATGTTACTGGTATCACTGTATGAGAACCATGAATGCTATGTAGCTCGTTCTGGTCTCATTTTGAAGCTTTTAGCGCCTAGTTTTTGCTGAATACATTTCTGTTCATGCAGATACTTGATTTATCATTCAGGAGGGCCTGAATATGCCCAAATAAGCCCAAACCCCCCCCCCCCCCCACTAGACAAGGTTTAATAAATACAGGAGCCTGTATCCGTAGAAATATATAAACTTTTTTCCGCCCGATAGAAGTGTGTATTCTCCCGAAGCAGAGCAACGAATAATAAACAAGGGAAGAATGGAAAATCTTCTTTAATTACGTTAACACTTCGTGAACTTTATCATACCTCAGTCTAGACCCTCACAACAATCATAGTTACCATTACGAACAAAATCACTTAAATGATTTAGTAGAGAGAATAGGCACTGGTAGAGCGACGTTGGATCACTGGTGTAGCTTTAGTTGTCTTGGTTCTTGACTACAGGGTCTGGGATTTCACACCGCCCAGACAGGCTCGGGGCCCAAATAACTGTTGGGCACGGTCGTCTCTCTCTCTCTCTCTTCCCTTGGCTTGGCACAACGCACTTGGTCACGATTCACGCTGAGTCTGGAGGATCACGACAAAGGATCCCCTACACTTGTTATACTTAAGGTATTACCAGGCATAGGTGGACAAGATGAAAGCAAACTATCCAGAACTTCGAATGGGTACAGTGATGCAAACTTTGGCTGAACAAGGTTAACTAGATTTGCATTGAAGGTACTGGAGTCACCTAATATGCTAGAGTCAAAGGGTGTCACAGCCAATAAATCTATCTCGTCCCGTCGTAGGATACTAAGTCACGAAAAAGACTTTAGTGGCTGCTCTGTGCTAAATCAAGAGTTTCAATTGCAAACTCACAAAGTGTCGCTTTCAATTGAACTATCTACTGCGCTCCTTATCAATGGATGGACACCAGTTGATAAGGAATGAAGTTCCTCACCCAAGATTTTTACCTCCTAAGTTCCAAACCCAAAATTGTAGAGAAGTCTGAGGGCTGAAGGCTTACTTTGTTTAGGCTAAACGCGCATAGTGACTCTGATTTGGTTGGCATCAGGGGGGCCCGGTTTCGGGGCAATAGGGACATGCGTCAGCCTCTGGCTCTGGTTTCTGTCAGGGAGCCGGTCGCATTAACACTTTATTTGGTTTTGAGATTACATGAAGAGGATGTAGGTATCATTTGTATGTGAAGATTGGGTTGGTATTGACTGGGGGATTTAGACCTGATGGGTGAGGTGAGTCTACTATGACTTGATTATTCCTTTCCTCATTATTTACATGGTTACTGGGGTTTATTATTGCTGGGGAATAGTTAAATCGCTTATTCACATTTTCTTTTCTCGGGTTATTACACACACGGGCACACTGAAGGGGTTGATGTTCTATTTGCACAAAGTTGCTGTGGTCCACGTGTGTCTGGGCGGCTAGGGTAGTCTCCCTTCCGACTTTCGTTTTCCTTCTTCACGCCTGGTGGTTTGTTTGAGTTAGCCTTGTTAACTTCATTTTTTATTCTTCTTCCCCTGTTATGGTTCTTGGATCTCGGGTGGCGCTGATTTGTGTTCCACAAAGTTATGGTGGCAATGCGCACTGGTGCTTCTGAGGTGGTGATTGGGGTTGGTCGATGGTTGAGGTGGTGATATCTTTCTCCTGTGGTATCTTAACACCTTACGAGCGGCCTATGCGGTTTATTTATATGTACCGCCCAGCGGGGTGTTTTTAGCCAAAATAGGGCTGTTTACGTGATCATTTTCATGCCTAAATAAGACCCAGAACGTAAAACAAGTATCTATCCCTGAAAGGGCATAAACAGAGCTTTCGAATGACACCATAACGATCCTTTTATGATGGCTAGTTTTCTTGCAATAACCGTGCAACGCGAGTGCAAAAAGCATGTAATTAGGCACTTTCCCCATACAATTCCGTATATAGCGAGTGAGAGAGGGAGGGAGGAGGTGGGATTCGTGTCCGTAGGTTCGCCGCGGTGGTCTGGAGCAGTCATACGCTCGCTACTCTCCTGCCACCACTTGTCTCTCTCTCTCAGCAACATTACGTGCTGAAATTGCCACACGATATATGTCGAGCACCGCCACATAGTCCAGCTTTATTTAACTCGACTTATGTGTCTCGCCGCTAATTAAGGGTTAAATACTAATAATAATATTAATACTCGTAAGAGTAATAACAATATTAGATAATAATAAAAATAATATATAAATTATGACATCAATATACTGTAAATGGGGACGCTACCCATACATTATTCTAAAGCTGAAATTTACGTCCTATCATCAGTGAATTACGTGATTGCGTATATTTCATTCTGGTTTGCTTCCAGCAAGTTTACCTGAGAGACAACCGAATAATTGAAAGACACATTTTTGTTTATAATTACCAAACTACAAACTATTCCCCTCCTTCCACAGGCCCCCTTTATCCCCATACCCACCAGCATTTTTTTTTTTTTTTTTTTTTTTTCTATATTCCATCTACTCCCTCTCGGGCATAGGCTGAGAGCCTTTACACTACACTGCTGAACACGGTGAGGCCCGTGAGGTCTTGTTCCAGTCTAGGGAGTGAGACATGCGAAGCACCCCGGCTCGAAGAAAATCCATCTCTGAAGCCGCTTCACAGTCTCATCCCCCACACTCGGACCCTCACTCTCAGAACGCCACCTATTGAGCAATTAACTCACTAGGCATTGCCCCCCTGTAACATATTTTGAATATGGGAATATTCATACAATGCTATTTAATCAGGGAACAATGAGGGTATTTTTTTGGCATTTCGGTGTGCTGTGGTAATGCACTGGAACTAGGTACAGCCACAGCAGGTCCTGATGTGGCGGCGTCTACGCCGTGGGGCCACCTCCCGAGGCTGCCAACCGCGGATGGCTGCCGACCCTCCACAGCCGAAGACAAAATCAACGACCAGTGGAGGAAAACCGGATGCCGGCCGCGGGGAGCAGTTTCGGGAGCCAAACCGTCAGAACCATCCCCTGCCCCCTCCCTGGGGGCACGGGTCCTTGGAGCGGCTTCGGTCGCGCCGGGAATTTCCACACCTCTCACACCACACACACACATCACACAGTTTTTCCTACACCGAGAAATGACTCTCCGGCTGTCATTTCTCGAAGACTTCTTCTAGCCGGAGACATTGAGAGCAACCCAGGACCCACGTTCACATACATATGTCCAACTTGCTCAAAACCCATCACTTCGAGTCGCCATACTAAGGGTTCAGTTCTCTGCAATTCATGTGGGAACTGGACCCACTTCACCTGCACAACACTTGCCTCCAAGAAACACTACACAAACACCTGGACCTGTTCCTCATGCCCCTCCCTCTCCCAGTCAAATCCCTCGCCTAAAACCCGTCCACCTCTCCTCCCCAACCCACCTAACCTTCCCATATCATCCACTCCCCCCCCCTAAAACCCGTCCACCTCTCCTCCCTAACCCACCTAACCTTCCCATACCATCCACATCCTCAACTCAACACACCACACCCCATCCTAATCCATTCCAACCCCCATCTCCTGCTCCCCAATCCCCCCCTCCCACCTCACCCATCCCAACCCCCAGCCCCTCCCTCCCCCCCACCCCCCCCCCATCACCCCCACCCCCACCCCATCCTCATGCAGGAGCACCCAACATACATCGTGCACATAACATTAACATTCTTCAACTGAACATAGATGGCATCAACACAAAGAAACACGAACTCTCACACTTCATCAAACAACACAACATACACATTGCCATCTTACAAGAAACAAAACTCCGCACACCACAAAAAACACCCACATTTCATAATTTCACCACCATCAGACAAGACCGGGCTGTCGGCGGGGGCGGTGGACTCATCACCCTGGTACACAAAGAAATATCATACATAGTAACCAGTGTACAAACCAAATCACTCCTCCCCCCAAATGATAACACAACAGAAATACAGTCAATTAAAATACGCACTGGCAACAACTCCAACATAACCATCATAAACACATACATCCCTCCCCAAACATCCCCTACAGTACCAAATGAATACAGACCACACTTACAACACATCACAAGCACCCCACACATCATCCTGGGTGGTGACTTCAACGCCAAGACGTCGGCCTGGTTTGTCGACAACCCCGACACAGACAGAGGGCTGGTACTACAAAACCAAACCGATAACCTCATCATCCTTAACGACATCCATCAACATACCCATATTCCTCACCAAGCCCTCTATAACCCATCATCTCCAGACATCACCTTTTGCTCCCCAGAACTCGCCCCCACAACATCCTGGAGGGTGGTCAGAACCTTAGGCTCTGACCACCTCCCGATCATTATCACCACCAAAACCAGACTCACCCCAGCTAGCCACAAACACACATACACCAATTATAAAAGAGCTAACTGGGAAGCATTCACAAATGAGACAGAACAACACTTCACAACTCTAAACAGTACACCCATCACTAACATCAACAATGCTGTACACATACTCAATAAAACTATCCAAAACGCTGACAAGAAACACATTCCAAGAGTTAACAGAAAAAGACACAACCCCAACTTCACACCAGAAATTCAAAACCTCATCAGACAACGCGACATACTGAAACACTCCCCAGCACCCCACACACAAGACATCACACAACAAATTCAAGCACTCAACACCCAAACTAACAAAAAAATACAAGAACAACAAAAACTAAATTGGAATAACTTCCTACAAACACTTGATCACAAAACAAACCCCAAAAAACTATACAAAACACTAAACAGCATCACACTTTCCAACAGCAACACAACACAATCACATGCTGCAATCACAACAACAGACTCTACTCCTTCATGTAAACAACAAGCAAACACTCTCATCAATCACTTTTCACATGTCAGCCACCTAAAACCTCACAAAGACGACCGACGTGTCATCCGACGTAAGAGACAATTCCCCACAGACCCTGACTATACACCCTTCACCAATCACCAGACAAAGCATATCATCAACAATCTCAAGCACTCACCCGCCTGTGGCCTAGACAACATAAGCAACATACACCTCAGACACCTGGGACCACAAGGCATACAAGCACTCACTAACATATCAAACTACAGCTATTCACACAACACAATACCAGACATTTGGAAGCATGGTATCATCATCACTTTCCCCAAACCCAACAAAGACCCCACGCTACCCTCCTCGCACCGCCCCATCACACTCCTTTGCTCCCCCTCCAAAGTCATGGAACGCCTATTATTACAACTAATTACACCTGACCTACCCCTAGCTCCAACACAACATGGCTTTAGGCCACTGCACTCCACAAACACTCTTCTCACAGACCTTACACAAAGAGCTTTCGACGGCATCAATTCAGCTAGACCACCACACAGATCACTATTAGCCACACTCGACATTAGTAAAGCCTTCGATGCCATCCCCCGCCACAACCTAACAAACAAAATCTACAACACAAACCTGCACAACAACACAAAACGGTGGCTGGCCAACTTCCTAGCAGGCAGATGTGCACACGTATCTTTTGCCGGTCAGTCATCTAAAATCAGAAACTTTCCAAACGGAGTCCCACAAGGATCCGTCCTATCGCCCGCACTCTTCAATCTGTACATGCACGATATAACTACACCCAATACGCCCCAAATAAACTTAGCCTCCTATGCAGATGACATAACACTCACATGCACACACCATGACCCAAAAAGAGCAACAGATCTCCTTCAACCCTATCTCAACACACTACATGGCTGGTGCACTACAAACAGACTTAATCTAGCCCCAGCCAAATCCACCGCAACCCTGCTCACAAGTTGGACAGGAGAACACGAATACATCCCTCAACTCACCATAAACAACACACCCCTAACACATACACACACACCCAAAATCCTAGGAGTAACATATGATACTCATATGACATTCAAACAGCACACCACAAACATTAAAAAGAAACTGACACCCAGACTTAACGCCCTCAGGTCACTTGCTCACACAAAATTTGGACACAACAAAGAAACTACCACCACAGTATATAAACAATACATAAGATCAGTGATGGAATACGCAAGCCCAGCCTGGGCTTCTAACCTAGCTGAAACACATCATAAGACCTTACAGACTATTCAAAACAAAGCCCTGAAGATCATTACAGGCTGCACAGCTACTGCACCCACAGATCACCTACATCAAGAAACCAAAATCCTCAAAGTCAAAGACCATCTGGACATGAGAGGCACTCAATTCCTGGCAGCAGCCTCCACGAACCAAGACCACCCACTAAACTACATGGCAACACACCCACAGACACCAAGAAATATCAAAACAACACCCAGCACACGGTATCACACACAATTATTGTCCTCTCTCCCTCCCTGCCCACCCCGAACCAACTTCCAGAAGCACATCCATACTCATATCTCTCACCGATCCATCCACTCACTCACAGACAACACACAGCTGCATGCACGACCTCCCGAAATCCATCCTTCCGAATCCTCCCTTCCTCGCGAGGACAGAGTCCACCTGGCCAGGCTGAGATGCGGACACCATCCAGCTCTCCTGAGCTATCAGAAGAGACTGGATGACTCCGTTGTCGACGCCTGCCCAGGATGTAACACAGCACCCCATACCATTAAACACATCATAGAAGACTGCATTTCACACAACCACTTACGCCAACAACACAATCTACACTCAATGAGAGCTCTGTGGGAAAGCCCGATCGTGGCCATGGCCTTTCTCAGGGACTCGGGGCTGTTCGGCCAGGCAGCTTAGGGAACAACAACAACAACAACAACTAGGTACAGCACAAATTCCATCCCAATAATATCTTCCCATTGACATATTGGGATTCGAACCCGGGTCCATTGGATTACCAGTCCAGTGGCAAGACCACTCTGCCACACCTCCCCTACCGGGCAGTGTCTGGTGATTTCGCTCAACTACGGACACAGCCATTCCCCTGCTTTGCCCGCTGAATTTTTCCCCATGACGGACATTTCCCTTGTGCCAGACGGGCTTTGCTCGACCGTGTGGACGGGGCTTTACAGCTCTGGGTTATGGAGGGCAAGGGGTAGCTGTAGCAAAGGTGGTGGAAGGCTTGAGGGCAGTCTGTCATTCGTTCTTTCTCTTTGGTCAAATCCATTTATCGCTTTAGTTATCACGCCTCTTTGTGCTTCCTTATTGCCGGTAGCTACAGAAGGGGGAGCAGGGGGGAGGGAAGGAGGACTTGGTCTACAAAAACAGTGGAACAAACTGACTGATCGGACCGGAGGAATATAGGTAAGTTTGGAAGGGCTATTTTATGTATGCTGGACTATTTCTAAGGGATAATTGTTTGAGTAGAAGAATTCTTGTAGGGGTATTTGGTATTGGAGGGTATATCTATCTATCTATATTCTCAGGCCCAATCCCCATTTTGGGGGTAGCCGACTCAAGACAGAGCAAGAACAGGGAAAACACAAAAACAACATAAAACAACGAATAAACACAGATAAAAAGCACCAACTCACACACATCCAGGTCACCCAGGAGAAGACCCAGAGACCAGGGTCACCAAGGTCGCTCCAGCACTCCCCCGGCCCCCGACCACCCGGAGAGGTTCCGATCTCGGCAGGCAGACATGCAGCGGAGCCAAAGCCACACGCCCTCCCACCACACTTCCAGGCGCACCCTTCATATTAATCGTCTCCCCGGGCCAGGCGCCTGATGGACTATTATCTAGTCCAACTTGCGCCCGACCACTTACTCCAAATGACCATGTGTTCACTCAACTATTCACAAGCATTCTCCAGTCACTCCTGTCCACCACCACTTCCCCTGCCTGATCTATAGTCATGCCTCTATCATTCAAAGCTTTTCTTACACAGTCTCTCCATCTCAATGGGGGTCTTCCTGCCCTTCTATCTCCCCTTGTACTTGACTCACATATTCTCTGTGCAAGCCTTTCATATCCCATTCATTCAACATGACCATACCAGCTCAGCACCCTTCTGTCCACTCTGGCTGACAAATGTTCCTGCTGCCCCACTCTCCTACGTATCGCTTCATTCCTCAATCTGTCTCTACGAGTAACTCCACACATACTCCTCAAGCAGCTCATCTCCATCACATCCAGCCCTCTTTTCTCCTTTTTCTTCAGAGCCCATGTCTCAGCCCCATACATCATAAATTGGATTTTATTAGAATCTATATATTTTTTTTTATTTGAAAACGGAAAAAATAGAAGTAGGAACAAAGTGGCCGGGCTATACGGGTCAGCTCCATTGTGTTGAGGGGGCCCACCTCGTTTTTTTTTCTCACCCTCTCTCGGGGTTGTATCCATTCGGCCCCATTCCGCCTACTGTTTAAAGACTTATCCCCATCCATGTGTCTCGTTATTCCTGGCGAGCGGTAGCGAGCCAGCATATTTAAAAGCATTGTTTTTACATCGGGCTAAATTTGTACATTTTTCGATCTAAAAATGTTTCCGGCAAAGCCGGATTTCTCCATATAATAAATAGACACCTGGATGGGGATAAACTTAAAAGAGTAGGCAGAATGGGACCGAATGGATACAAGCCAGAGAAACGAAAAAAGGAGAGAAAAAAAAGCAGGCCACCTCTCTTAAGATTGCTTTCCTATAATGTCTTGCATTAATTTTAGAGAAGGGTCCAATCAGTTTATTTGTTATCTAATTTATCATGTCTCTCTCAGTATTCATAGTATCCTTTCAGTATCGGCTCGCTTGTGTGGGTTAGCTCAGTGCTTGGTATCCACTGTTGGTATTAGGCATAACTCTTATATGGTGGTGATGGGCTGGTCTATCAGAGTGAGAACTGAGCGATCTCTGCCATACCCATAGCTTACTCTGACTGTTCCTTTTACTTATATATTTTCTAGATCTCAAGTGACGGCGTCTCTTGCGTGGATTGACCTCCTAATCTACCAAGATTGGAAGCCAAAGCGTCACATCTTTCCTTTGCCCCTCAACTTTCTCTTCATAATTGCTGAGGGGCACAGGGCCCTGGGTGGGGCTTTTGTTTCCCGGGCGTTTCCGCGCCCTCCTCAGCTCCCCGCCATGGAGTGGCTTCGGTCACCCAGGCTTTATTGTGGTCGGCGGGGAGGGTTCTGTGGGGGCGCTCGGTTGTGGCCTTGGCCTTGCTCGGGGCCTTGGGGCTGTTCGGCCAGGCAGCTTGGGGAAAAACAACAACAACAACAACTCTTATATGAAATTTAGTTTATTATTTAAGTTTAAAGATTTTTGTTTACACTACTTTACTTTACAAATATATAACCATATAATCTATCTAGCTCCACAGGATATATACATTTAATTAGACTATATATGCATAAATTTTATAATTCTTAAATAGATATAACTGTCTAAATATGGAAATAAAAGAATAGGTCTTTACTCATTAGTCAATATCCAAATATATAATCATGTGAGTTCTCACGCCCCATGTAATATATACATGGGAGTTCTCACGCCCCATGTAATATATACATGCGAGTTCTCACGCCCCATGTAATATATACATGCGAGTTCTCACGACCCCATGTAATATATACATGCGAGTTCTCACGCCCCATGTAATATATACATGCGAGTTCTCACGCCCCATGTAATATATACATGCGAGTTCTCACGCCCCATGTAATATATACATGCGAGTTCTCACGCCCCATGTAATATATACATGCGAGTTCTCACACGCCCCATGTAATATATACATGCGAGTTCTCACGCCCCATGTAATATATACATGCGAGTTCTCACGCCCCATGTAATATATACATGCGAGTTCTCACGCCCCATGTAATATATACATGCGAGTTCTCACGCCCCATGTAATATATACATGCGAGTTCTCACGCCCCATGTAATATATACATGCGAGTTCTCACGCCCCATGTAATATATACATGCGAGTTCTCACGCCCCATGTAATATATACATGCGAGTTCTCACGCCCCATGTAATATATACATGCGAGTTCTCACGCCCCATGTAATATATACATGCGAGTTCTCACGCCCCATGTAATATATACATGCGAGTTCTCACGCCCCATGTAATATATACATGCGAGTTCTCACGCCCCATGTTATATATACATGCGAGTTCTCACGCCCCATGTTATATACATGCGAGTTCTCACGCCCCATGTAATATATACATGCGAGTTCTCACGCCCCATGTAATATATACATGCGAGTTCTCACGCCCCATGTAATATATACATGCGAGTTCTCACGCCCCATGTAATATATACATGCGAGTTCTCACGCCCCATGTAATATATACATGCGAGTTCTCACGCCCCATGTAATATATACATGCGAGTTCTCACGCCCCATGTAATATATACATGCGAGTTCTCACGCCCCATGTAATATATACATGCGAGTTCTCACGCCCCATGTAATATATACATGCGAGTTCTCACGCCCCATGTAATATATACATGCGAGTTCTCACGCCCCATGTAATATATACATGCGAGTTCTCACGCCCCATGTAATATATACATGCGAGTTCTCACGCCCCATGTAATATATACATGCGAGTTCTCACGCCCCATGTAATATACATGCGAGTTCTCACGCCCCATGTAATATATACATGCGAGTTCTCACGCCCCATGTAATATATACATGCGAGTTCTCACGCCCCATGTAATATATACATGCGAGTTCTCACGCCCCATGCTATATATACATGCGAGTTCTCACGCCCCATGTAATATATACATGCGAGTTCTCACGCCCCATGTAATATATACATGCGAGTTCTCACGCCCCATGTAATATATACATGCGAGTTCTCACGCCCCATGTAATATATACATGCGAGTTCTCTCACGCCCCATGTAATATATACATGCGAGTTCTCACGCCCCATGTAATATATTCATGCGAGTTCTCACGCCCCATGTTATATATACATGCGAGTTCTCACGCCCCATGTAATATATACATGCGAGTTCTCACGCCCCATGTAATATATACATGCGAGTTCTCACGCCCCATGTAATATATACATGCGAGTTCTCACGCCCCATGTAATATACATGCGAGTTCTCACGCCCCATGTAATATATACATGCGAGTTCTCACGCCCCATGTAATATATACATGCGAGTTCTCACGCCCCATGTAATATATACATGCGAGTTCTCACGCCCCATGTAATATATACATGCGAGTTCTCACGCCCCATGTAATATATACATGCGAGTTCTCACGCCCCATGTAATATATACATGCGAGTTCTCACGCCCCATGTAATATATACATGCGAGTTCTCACGCCCCATGTAATATATACATGCGAGTTCTCACGCCCCATGTAATATATACATGCGAGTTCTCACGCCCCATGTAATATACATGCGAGTTCTCACGCCCCATGTAATATATACATGCGAGTTCTCACGCCCCATGTAATATATACATGCGAGTTCTCACGCCCCATGTAATATATACATGCGAGTTCTCACGCCCCATGTAATATACATGCGAGTTCTCACGCCCCATGTAATATATACATGCGAGTTCTCACGCCCCATGTAATATATACATGCGAGTTCTCACGCCCCATGTAATATATACATGCGAGTTCTCACGCCCCATGTAATATATACATGTGAGTTCTCACGCCCATGTAATATATACATGTGAGTTCTCACGCCCCATGTAATATATACATGTGAGTTCTCACGCCCCATGTAATATATACATGTGAGTTCTCACGCCCCATGTAATATGTACATGTGAGTTCTCACGCCCCATGTAATATGTACATGTGAGTTCTCACGCCCCATGTAATACGTACATGTGAGTTCTCACGCCCCATGTAATACATACATGTGAGTTTTCACGCCCCATGTAATACATACATGTGAGTTCTCACGCCCCATGTAATACATACATGTGAGTTCTCACGCCCCATGTAATATAAACATGTCAGTTCTCACGCCCCATGTAATACATACATGTGAGTTCTCACGCCCCATGTAATACATACATGTGAGTTCTCACACCCCATGTAATACATACATGTGAGTTCTCACGCCCCATGTAATACATACATGTGAGTTCTCACGCCCCATGTAATATATACATGCGAGTTCTCACGCCCCATGTAATACATACATGCGAGTTCTCACGCCCCATGTAATACATACATGTGAGTTCTCACGCCCCATGTAATACATACATGTGAGTTCTCACGCCCCATGTAATACATACATGTGAGTTCTCACGCCCCATGTAATATATACATGTGAGTTCTCACGCCCCATGTAATATATACATGTGAGTTCTCACGCCCCATGTAATATATACATGTGAGTTCTCACGCCCCATGTAATATACATGTGAGTTCTCACGCCCCATGTAATATATACATGTGAGTTCTCACGCCCCATGTAATATATACATGTGAGTTCTCACGCCCCATGTAATATATACATGTGAGTTCTCACGCCCCATGTAATATATACATGTGAGTTCTCACGCCCCATGTAATATATACATGTGAGTTCTCACGCCCCATGTAATATATACATGTGAGTTCTCACGCCCCATGTAATATATACATGTGAGTTCTCACGCCCCATGTAATATATACATGTGAGTTCTCAAGCCCCATGTAATATATACATGTGAGTTCTCACGCCCCATGTAATATATACATGTGAGTTCTCACGCCCCATGTAATATATACTGTACATGTGAGTTCTCACGCCCCATGTAATATATACATGTGAGTTCTCACGCCCCATGTAATATATACATGTGAGTTCTCACGCCCCATGTAATATATACATGTGAGTTCTCACGCCCCATGTAATATATACATGTGAGTTCTCACGCCCCATGTAATATATACATGTGAGTTCTCACGCCCCATGTAATATATACATGTGAGTTCTCACGCCCCATGTAATATATACATGTGAGTTCTCACGCCCCATGTAATATATACATGTGAGTTCTCACGCCCCATGTAATATATACATGTGAGTTCTCACGCCCCATGTAATATATACATGTGAGTTCTCACGCCCCATGTAATATATACGTGTGAGTTCTCACGCCCTATGTAATATATACGTGTGAGTTCTCACGCCCCATGTAATATATACGTGTGAGTTCTCACGCCCCATGTAATATATACGTGTGAGTTCTCACGCCCCATGTAATATATACGTGTGAGTTCTCACGCCCCATGTAATATATACGTGTGAGTTCTCACGCCCCATGTAATATATACGTGTAATTGGAATTTATATTAAATCAATTTGGTTTGATTCTTTTAAATATATGATTTATTTCTCAAAAAATAGTTTAAATAAAAGTTTACAAATATACAATCATGCAAGCTTTCGGGCTCACAGGATATATAAATTTAACCATACATATTATAAAGTAATTAAGTTTGAAGTTATCTGTTATAATGGAAATATATAAATATATTTTAAGAGAAAAAGATTCTACCAAATTTCATAAATATATAACCATATGCTCTATTAAGTTAGTTCGCACAGAATATATATTTTTAACATCGATCTTAACACCAATAACCCGCAAATGAAATTAATGAAAGCGTGTGATTCTCCTAGGATTCGAACCTAGGACATCTCGCACAAGACGTATACACTCTATCCATTACACCATCAAGACCTTTATAAGTACAGCACATGACTACGATTAATATCCATTTATCGAATAGTGGATATTGATCTAATCTTGTACTGCACTATGAAGATCCTAATGATTAAGCAAGAGGAAAGAATATTTTAAGGGGCATAGATCACATAGGACCGACCTCGCTAAAAAATATTTTTAACATCGTTCATATGTAATATGAAATAACTCCCAATAGAAATAAATTAAAGCATGTAAGTAGACTAAGTTCATTTATTTATGCAATAGTATATTTTTGCATAAGGTTTTTCGAAGCATTAAAGGTAACAAGGTTTTCTCTGCCCCAATTGGAAATAGTAGTTAGATCAGCGGATAAGTGTTCTATGGCTTCCTTATGTTTGTTTTAGAGGGATTGCTGGCTTGGGCGTTCTGGAAAACTAATTGAGTAGTGTAAGGTAGAGTCCTCTGCGTATGAATGGTGGGACTGGAGGTACAGTTGAGAAGATAATTTATGAAAATTAGAAAGAGAATGGGAGATAGGACAGAGCTGAGGAACACCGGAGTTGATAGGATGAGGAAGTGAGCGAAGGCCGTCCACAACCGCAGCTATGAAACGGCCGGAAAGGAAATTAGCGACAAAGGCACAGCTGGAGGGATAGAAACCGAAAGAGGTTAGTTTAGAAATTAAGATTTGTGCCAGACTCTATCGAAGGCCTTCGATATGTCTAGTGCAATAGAAAAGGTCTCGCCAAAGTCCCGAAAGGAGGATGACCTTGAGTTAGTAAGATATGAAAGATCACCACCAGTAGAGCGACCCTTAACCCGTTCAGTATCGGTGCCGTCCTTTTCACTTTATTCTGGTTACTATTAGCAATAAACTGGCTTCAAACTATCTCTCTTATCCTTTTTCACTACCACAGATCCTTCTTAAACTGCACACAATCGTCTAAACATAACTAGAATAATATTGAAAAGACATCTGCGATACAGAAGGGGTTAAGGAAGCCATTCTGGCGATCTGAGAACAGATTTTGAGAAGTAAAATGCTTAAGAAATTTGGAAGCAAGATTAGTTTCAAAAACTTGAGATGAGAGCAATTGAACAATAGTTGGAGGGCTGAGAGTAGTCACCCTTCTTTGGGACAGATTGAATGAGAGCAATCTTCCAGCAAGAAGGGAAGACGTTAGAGGAGAGACAGAGACGAAAGAGTTTGCCTAGGCAGGGAGTCAGCACGGAACCACAGTTTTTTAGTACAACAGGAGGAACGCTGTCCGGACCATACGCCTTCTTAGAATTAAGCCCAGAGAGGGTAGAAAGTACATCATTAGAGGAGATTAGGATATTAGGCATAAGTAGGAGAGAGAGGAATAACACCGGAATCATCCAAGGTGGAGTGTCTAGCAAAAGTTTGAGCAAAGAGTTCATCCTTGTCAGAGGAAAAAGTGATGGTTGTGCCACCAGAGTGGAAAAGAGGAGGGAAAGACGAAGAAAAGTTGTTGGAGAGGTTTTTGGCTAGATGCCAGAAAGCTTGGGAAGAGCTAGAGTTGGATAGTTCAGTGCATTTATTATTGATGAAGGAATGCTTGGCAATAGTTTTGGCTACTTTTTCTCTAATAAAACTTCAATGTCCCTCTTTTCCTATCTTTAGTCATAAAATAGTACCTTGAGCTTTGTATGGTAATATATTATGTATTACTAAGGGTGGATATGTGCAAAGCTTACGGGGTAGTACTGTGAATTTCGTAATATTTGTATGGATCTTTCATAATTTTTCGTAACTAATTATTTATTCTATAGCTCTTTTTATAGTCCTAACTGCAAGTGTTTTTTTTTTTTTCCTGGAGTCTTTATAATTTGTGATATCATCAGCAAAAATGATATGTTCACTAAACTGTGTTGGGTGTATATCTATTGTATAAATTGAGTACAAAGTTGGTGACAAGCACCCTCCCTGAGGTCTATCTATCTATTACCTGATGCCGTGATCCGCGAAGGGGTGGCCACGAACGAAACGCCCCCACGCACCTCGGTCCCCAGTCAGTCGACGCTCCTCTTCCCAACCAGCACGCCCTCATCCATATACTTCTTCACTCCATCATTTCACCTTTCATTCGGTTTACCTCTCCCTCTCTGTCCTTCCACCTCGCTCTCGTACACCCTCTTAGTCATTCTTTCGCTTCCCATGCATTCCATATGGCCAAACCATCTCAAGGTGTTCCTTTTCACACTTTCCAGCACACCTACCTCCACACCACACCTCCCTCTTACTTCCTCATTCGTCTCTCTATCCCTCCATGTAACTACGCACGCACTTCTCAAGTAACTCATTTCCTATGGTTAATTTAGATGAAGTGGACTGTATATATTTAATTATTATGTTCCTTCCAACAACCAACTATACTCCTAAAATCGATTAATGAAATTTACAAACACATGTGGCAGTCCGTGGATTCGAATCCAGGATGCTCACACCGAAAATCAACACCTTATGCATCGCACCACG
This sequence comes from Paralithodes platypus, assembly GCA_032716605.1. Lineage (NCBI taxonomy): Eukaryota > Metazoa > Arthropoda > Malacostraca > Decapoda > Lithodidae > Paralithodes > Paralithodes platypus. The sequence continues at coordinate 44,987,752 of CM064552.1, read as the reverse complement.
TAGACAGTTAAAGAATGGTGGACACTGCCTACGATTTATTATGCAACTTCGAATCCTGCATATCAATCTAAGCATGTACACACATCCCAACTGCAACTCACGTAGGCTATGCATATGTGAATGGAAAGAGCAATTAATGGGGCCTTAACCACTAGGGAAGTCCTCTCGATAAATTACTTTAGAAGATTAACACATATAGAACATTTATTTACCTTTTATGATGAACTCAGTTGGTGATTGAAAGATGGCGGAAGATAGCCTAGTTGACTTGAGTGGATAGTAGGATAAAGAAGTGTATGGAAAGAGGCTAGAATAGGCTAGGATAGGCTAGATATTTACGTTAAATTTCATGATAACTAACAAAAGATGATTATGTAGTGACTATATGAATATATATATATTTTTTTCTATGTGATTGAGGGAGGCAAAAGGCATAACTGCCTATAGCGAGTGCCTCCCCCATAGTTGAAAGAGTGACAGGGCCAAAATCAAGGGACGTTCGAGCCAAAATGCCTGGACACACGGAGTTTGAAGCAATTTAAGTCATAGGAAGAGGGAAAGACTGATTCTGGGAGAGAGTTCCAGAGCTCAGCTGTTGAGTAGAAGAAAGTTTGAGAGTAACGGTTCACTCTTGGGTTGGAGAGTTGCACAGAGTAGGGGTGGGATTGAGTTGCAAGACGGGTACCACGTGTCCTACGTAAAGGAGGTGGTATGCACTGGGATAGCTCTGAGGAACACTGATTATTATAGTAGCGATAGAATAGCGAGAGAAATGCAACATTGCGGCGGAGAGAGAGAGATTGCAGAGAGTTGGTGAGTGGACGGGAGTTAATGATACGAAAGGCCTTCCTATCAACTTTGTCTAGGAGAGCGGTGTGAGAGGAACCTCCCCACACATGTGAACAATACTCAATACAAGGGCGCACTATGCCCCTGTACAGAGCAAGAAGCTGTGCAAGGGAAAAGAACCCCCTAAGGCGGTTGAGCACACCCAGCTTCTGGGAGGCTGCCTTAGCAAGACTGGTAATATGGTCCTTCCAAATGAGAGCAGAAGAAAAAGAGACACCAAGAATATTGAGAGAAGATGAAGGGTTGATTTTTGTATTGTTGAAGAATAAGGGATAGTCCGCTGGGAGATTCTGACGGGTAGATAGATGGAGAAATTGGGTTTTGGAAGCATTAAAGTTAACAAGGTTTTCTCTGCCCCAATTGGAAATAGTATTTAGATCAGAATTTAAGAGTTCTATGGCTTCATTACATTTGTCTTTGAGGAATTGCTGGCTGGGGCGTTCTGAAAAACTAATGGAGTAGTGTAAGGTTGAGTCGTCTGCGTATGAATGGATGGGAATTAAGGTACAGTTAAGGAGATCATTTTATAAAAATTAGAAAGAGAATAGGAGATAGGACAGAGCCCTGAGGAACACCGGAGTTTATAGGGTGAGGAAGTGAACAATGGCCGTCCACAACCGCGGCTATGGAACGGCCGGAAAGGAAATTAGAGACAAAGGCACAGATGGAGGGATAGAAACCGAAGGAGGGTAGTTTAGAAATTAAAGATTTATGCCAGACTCTATCGAAGGCTTTCGATATGTCTAGTGCAATAGAAAAAGTCTCACCGAAGTCCCGAAAGGAGGATGACCAAGAGTTAGTAAGATATGAAAGAAGATCACCAGTAGAGCGACCCTTAAGGAAGCCATACTGGCGATCTGAGAGCAGATTATGAGAAGAGAAATGCTTAAGAAATTTGGAAGCAAGAATAGTTTCAAAAACTTTAGAAAGACAAGAGATAAGAGCAATTGGACGATAGTTGGAGGGTTGAGAGCGGTCACCCTTCTTGAAATGAAATGATATGAGATGAAAGTAAAGCGAAAACACCTAATATATGAAACTATGAAGAAGCAAGCTTAGCGTGTGGCAGTGACGGAGGTTGTTTGGAGAGTGAGAGTGAGCGCGTCGACTTTGTGTCCCTCGTGACTAACCGCGCACGCGCATAGCATATGGAAAATGTATCCCATCTTTATACAATGAGACACTTATGAACAATCTTAATAAATAATACACAAATATATGGGAATTATAATCGTACAATATTTTCCCATATACAACTACAGAATAATATATTCTTCCCAAATCGTGGACGTCCAACCTAAGGTTACGGAAGCGTTCAACTTAAGACTACGGAAAGATACGTAACGCTACATCAACCCCGAATACGTAACATCGAGACTGTTCATACTAGATACTAAGTATGGACATATTCCCGCCAACAGAAAATATACAAACTTTGCATGATTAGATTTGCCCGGAGGCAATCTTATCCCGCCAAGATTGGGAGGATATCTTCAGCAACTCTACAATCAGTGTTTAAGAAGGTTGTAGTAGCAGGGTGTGAAAAGAGAGCCCGTTTGTTCTAGCCTTTTTTGAGTTACAGAGATTATTAACCCCTTCTGTACCGGCGACATCTTTATATTTGTATTCTAGCTATAATTAGGCGATTTTTAGCAGTTTAACCCTTAAAGATCGGGGTCGGACTAAAGTCCGGTTCCAATTTGCAGCAAGTTAGGAGCATTATTAAGGCTTTTAAAGGGTTAAAATCGAGTGCAAATGGCCGGGAGCGCAGCGGGCCAGACAGCCGACTACCAGGGCTTACCGCCGCCCATTAACTCATGTTCCCTGTGTTCTCGAGAGGCCGGCAGTGTAGCCAGTAGTGAGCATAGCTGGGAAAAATATGCTGCTATATGCTAAACTCCCATGTTACTGGTATCACAGTATGAGAACCACGAGTGCTACGTAGCTCGTTCTGGTCTCATTTTGAAGCTTTTAGCGCCTAGTTTTTTGCTAAATAAATTGTTTTTCATGCAGATACTTGATTTATCATGCAGGAGGGCCTGAATATGCCCAAATAAGCCCAAAACCCCCCGCTAGACAAGGGTTAAGAAGAATATGTGGTAGTCAAAAGAGTTAATTGACATACTGTAGGTCGAAGCCTGTCAATTGCTGGAGGCCCTTCTTAAACTGAATATAATCGTCTAATAGTAGCCATAATAAAGTTGAAAGGACGATGCCGGTACAGAAGGGGTTAATCAAGAATTAAACGATTTTGTACAGTCGCGCTAATAAGTGATGGCTCGGCACCAAGTATGTTTTGATCAATAATTGGTATCAGCAATATCTAAGCTTAATGTCTTCATATCGAGTGAAATATACAAACATGTTCCTACACTTACTTAACCTATTCCACATCTGACAGACATTAATACAGCACAGAGCAAGCCAAACGTAATGACAGTTTAGACATGACTTATTAGCGCAACCGTACAACCAAAATTATCTCCCCTCAGACTCGGGAAAATGCGATGGAGGGAGAGTGGAGTGATGGTGATGGTGGTGGTGGTGATGGTGATGGTAGTGATGGTGATGGTGGTGGTGGTGGTGGTGATAGTGGTGGTGGAAGCTACTCCTACAGCAAACAAGAATGGTAAGTATAATCAAAGTTTCGTGAACAAAAATGCTTCTTATTAAGGGGGGTCACTGGCTTTTTTTATCTTTCTCTCCTTTTCTCTCTTCCCCTGGCTTGTATCCATTCGGCCCCATTCAGCCAACTGTTTTAAGACATTTATCCCCATCCAGGTGTCGATTTCTTCCTGGCGAGCGATAGCGAGCCAGCATTGTATGGAGAAATCCGGCTTCGCCGGAGAAATTTTTCTATCAAAAAATTTACAAATTTAGCTTGCTGTCAAAACAAAAATATATATATGCTGGCTCGCTACCGCTCACCAGGAAAATATTGACATGTGGATGGGGGTGAACGTCTTAAAACAGTAGGCTGAATGGGGCCGAATGGATACAAGCCAAAGAGAGAGGGAGAGAAAGAGAAAAAAGCGAGGTGGTCTATAGTAAGAAGATTTTTTTTTTTTAGGCGGCCACATGAAGAGCACCCAATGTTAACCCCTTCTGTGCCGACGATGTATTTTATATTTTATTATTGCTCTATTTAGACGATTGTATGCCGTTTAACCCCTTCATCACCATGACTTAATTCTCGTCATATTCTGGTTACCATTAGACGATTTTGTGTAGCTTATAATCTACCTCTACGACTCAAAGGGGTAAATACGATCTCAATAAAGCCTCTTAATGTAATAGGTCCTTCTTAAACTGCATAAAATCGTCTAATTTTACCCAGTATCAAAGGTAAAACAGCGTCCTGGTGCTGAAGGGATTAGGATGATCTATGGAAGCAAAAAGGGGTAAGTGAGATAGTTCGAAGCCTTTTAATTGCTGGAGGCCTTTTAATTGCTGGAGGGCCTTTTAATTGCTGGAGGGCCTTTTAATTGCTGGAGGGCCTTTTAATTGCTGGAGGGCCTTTTAATTGCTGGAGGCCTTTTTTAAACTGAACAGAATCATATAACAGTAGCAAGAATTAGATTAAAGAGACGTCGCCATTATAGAAGGAGTTAAGGGGGTGACCTGCTGTTTTGTATTTCTCTCCTTTTCTATCTTTCTCTGGCTTGTATCCATTCGGCCCCATGCAGCCAACTATTTAAGACGTTTATCCCCATCTAGGTGTTGATTTCTTCCTGGCGCATTATATGAAGAAATCCGGCTTCTAAAAACTCAAACACAACTAGAGTAATCGAGCTAATATTTCTACCATTTGGGAAGAGTCAGGTAGGGATTAAAGGTGTGGAAATTTACAGCCCATTTGCTCTAGCCCTATTTCGGTTACAGAGGTTAGGAGTCACATTGCCCATGATAAAAACAAATAATAATAATAATAATAATAATAATAATAAACCCGTGCTTTGATAATTGAGGCCCCATAATGGCATCCGAAGACAAAGATGGCCACCCTCTCTAGTACTACAGGATACTTTGATGTACCCTTTTTATAACCTTGATTTCTTACAGTGTACAAGTAAAGGGGAGAGGTTGTTATTATATAATTTATATAATTATATATTTAACTAAAATATTTGTTTATTAATATATATTTAGGTTCCTCAATAGGCCTCCATCAAGCTTTAATATAATACCCCCAAGAGCCCCCTTCGAGATTAATTTGTGAATCTTTTGGTTCCTCCCAAATTGACAAAGAAATGGGGCGAAATGTCTTAAAACCCCTGATACTGAAGGGGTTAACATGTGAAGGCGTTGGATGACTGGACATTTAATAAAGAGGAGGATGGGTGTGTTCAGGGTGCGTTTGATGCTGAGTGTGTGCAGGGTGCGTTTGATGCTGGGTGTGTTCAGGGTGCGTTTGATGCTGGGTGTGTTCAGGGTGCGTTTGATGCTGGGTTTGTTCAGGATGCGTTTGATGCTGGGTGTGTTCAGGGTGCGTTTGATGCTGGGTGTGTGCAGGGTGCGTTTGATGCTAGGTGTGTTCAGGGTGCGTTTGATGCTGGGTGTGTTCAGGGTGCATTTGATGCTGGGTGTGTGCAGGGTGCGTTTGATGCTGGGTGTGTTCAGGGTGCATTTGATGCTGGGTGTGTGCAGGGTGCGTTTGATGCTGGGTGTGTTCAGGATGCGTTTGATGCTGGGTGTGTTCCGGGTGCATTTGATGCTGGGTGTGTGCAGGGTGCGTTTGATGCTGGGTGTGTTCAGGATGCGTTTGATGCTGGGTGTGTTCAGGGTGCGTTTGATGCTGGGTGTGTTCAGGGTGCGTTTGATGCTGGGTGTGTTCAGGGTGCGTTTGATGCTGGGTGTGTGCAGGGTGCGTTTGATGCTGGGTGTTCAGGGTGCGTTTGATGCTGGGTGTGTTCAGGGTGCGTTTGATGCTGGGTGTGTGCAGGGTGCGTTTGATGCTGGGTGTGTTCAGGGTGCGTTTGATGCTGGGTGTGTTCAGGGTGCGTTTGATGCTGGGTGTGTTCAGGTGCGTTTGATGCTGGGTGTGTTCAGGTGCGTTTGATGCTGGGTGTGTTCAGGGTGCGTTTGATGCTGGGTGTGTTCAGGGTGCGTTTGATGCTGGGTGTGTGCAGGGTGCGTTTGATGCTGGGTGTGTTCAGGGTGCGTTTGATGCTGGGTGTGTTCAGGTGCGTTTGATGCTGGGTGTGTTCAAGGTGCGTTTGATGCTGGGTGTGTTCAGGGTGCGTTTGATGCTGGGTGTGTTCAGGGTGCGTTTGATGCTGGGTGTGTTCAGGGTGCGTTTGATTTGTTTATTGTATAATTGTTTATCACATGCATTTGTTAATCTATTTATCTAATTATATATGTATCTATTTAGTTATCTATCTATTTAGTTACGTAGTAGTTTATTTCATTTAACTATATTATATGTTTTATAAATATATACAGTATACTGTATGTATTATTTTATTATCAATATTGTTTGTTATGTTTCTTCTTTTCGGTTAGTGTCCTCCCTAGACCTCCATCAAGCTTAAAAATACGCGCGATCAAGACCCTCTTCGAGATAAATGTATCCATTTATTACCGAGAAATGTACAAATCTATGTCGAAAGACCCCCAAGACCCCCCTTCGAGATAAATGTGTACATTTTTAGGTAGAAACATGACTTGGCAGAAGGCCGGTTCCTACTAAAATACAGGCATGCTATGGCTCGCCAGAAAGAAAAAAAATCGACCCATAAATAGCACGAAAAGTCTTAATATTGACAATGAAATGAGGCGAAAGGTCCTAAAATCGACAAATTAATAGGGTGAACGTCTTAAAAAAAAAAAATCATAAAAAATGGGGCTCAACATGAGAGAGAAGGGGGTCCAGATTTTTGTTTTGCTCCCCTGAAATACCCATTAATATATCAGAGAGAGAGAGAGAGAGAGAGAGAGAGAGAGAGTGAGAGTGAGTGGAGAGAGGTTTGGGATTGTGACCTTTTGGGGGCAAGAGGATGCTAAGTGGTATATAATGTGTAGTTACGAGTTCATGAGACTTCCGTTGGGCTATCTCTAACTTTATCTCTTACTCTCCAACTCTAATTGTCTACTCTTTCTTCTCACACACTCTCTCTCTCTAAATCTACCACTCTAACACGCTCAATCACTCACACACACTCTCTCTCTCTAAATCTACCACTCTAACACGCTCAATCACTCACACACTCTCTCTCTCTCGTTTATTGTTATTCATTATAGCCTATAATATTTTCCAGAACTAACCTATTTGAGCTCCATTTACCATCTCCCTAACATCATAAAAAACAAATCATTAATAACTCCCTAAATACCGGTGCCGTCCTTTTAACTTTATTATGGCTACTATTAGACGATTGTATTCAGTTTCAAAGGTGCCTCCAGCAATTATTATTATTATTATTATTATTATTATTATTATTATTATTATTATACTCTCTCCACAACAGAGTGCCAGATCATTGTCCTGGAGGGCCAAAATTTATCACCAGAAATCCCGTTCAATGAGGCCAACCACGATATCAAACTCACCCTGCCGATCAAATCAACCTCCGATCACTTCGCACTCCTAGACTACATACTCCAAATAGAAACTGATAACGAAAGTCTTACTCTCGAAAAGATTGGTCGAGAGGACATTACTTGCAATAAAGTTTATAGCACAGTGACACCGGACAAAAATATAACCATGGAAGAGTCTGCCGGTTGGTACAAGTTGACAATAAAGAGCCCAAGACTGAGGGAAAATAAGCATAAGAATAAGAAGGTGAAGATCGGAGGTGTCAATGTATGCTGCCCGGTACAAGGGCAACATCCCAAACTCAAGATCAAACAGACATCTTATGGAGGCAAGCGAATCATTGGGGTCAACTGCCACGATCAAGGTAAATAACAAAAATAATAATAAATATATAAATAAATACAAATAATACAATAATATATTAACAAATAATAATGTATGTATGTATGTATGTATATCAGGCAAATACCCCATTGCTGGGGTTGGCCGACACGAGACAGAACCCGAACAGAAACAACATTTTAATTTCTTATTCTCAGGGGAGAATGCTAGCCGAGAAGCAAGAGAGAGTCGAAAGATGGAGGGAGTACTTCAATGAGTTGCTAAATGTAAGGAATGAAGAGCCAGCAAAGATAGCTGGATATGGTATGGGAGGGAGAAGAAGAGAAGTAGTGGAGGAGGAGGTGGGGATCAGGAGGTCAGAAGTGTGGGAAGCCATGAAAAGAGTGAAGTTGGGGAAAGCATCAGGAACAGATGGAGTGTGTGGGGAAATGTTGAGGTATGGTGGTGAGATAGTGATAGAATGGGTATGGAAAATGTGCAAACTAGCATGGGAGAAGGGGAGTGCACCCGATGACTGGAAGACTGGCATAATAGTCCCCCTATATAAGGGCAAAGGGGAAAGAGCAGTGTGTGGTAACCACCGAGGAATATGTCTTCTAAGCGTAGTAGGGAAGGTATACAGTAGGGTAGTGATTGAGAGAGTGAGAGTGAGAATGGAGAAATGGATAGGCGACGAGCAGGGAGGTTTTTAGGAAGGGAAGAGGATGTGTAGATCAGATTTTTACCCTGAATTGTGTTGTGGAAAAATATCTGAAGAAGAAACAAAAGTTGTATGTTGCCTTTATGGACTTGGAGAAGCCCTATGACAGTGGATAGAGAAGATTTGTGGAAAGTACTTAGAATATACGGAGTAGATGGGAAGTTGCTGAAAGCAGTGAAGAGCATGTATGAGGGTGCAAAGGTAGCAGTACGTGTGGAGAGTGAGCAGAGCGAGTTCTTTGACCTGAATGTTGGTTTGAAACAGGGGTGTGTGATGTCCCCGTGGTTGTTTACTGTATATATGGATGGAGTTATGAAAGAAATACTATCAAGAGCAGTGGATGTTGGTGTATCGCTGAAAAGGGAGGAAATTGAGTGGAAGCTACCTATACTGCTGTTTGCGGATGATACAGTTCTGATGAGTGATAATGAATGGGAGTTGCAGGGTCTGGTAAATGAGTTTGGAACAGTGTGGGAAAAACGGAATTTGAAGGTAAATACGGGGAAGAGCAAGGTTATGGTCTTCGAAAGGGGTGAAGTCACAGAGTGTGAGGTGAAGCTGAACGGTCAGGCTATGGAGATCGTCAACTCTTTTAAGTATCTGGGCAGTGTGTTGAGTAAAGATGGGACTATGGATGAAGAAGTGCGGGAGAGGGTACAACAGGGGAAGAGGGTTGTAGGAACGCTGAAAGCAGTAACAAGAAATAGGGTGGTCAGTATGGAAGTGAAGAAGTCCTTGCATGACAGTGTGGTAATCCCGACACTGACTTACAGAAGCGAAGCATGGACGTTGGTTGAGAGACTCAGACCAAGAGTGAGAGCAGTGGAAATTAATTACTTAAGAAGTGCGTGCGGAGTTACATGGAGGGATAGACAGACTAATGAGGAAGTAAGAAGGAGGTGTGGTGTGGAGGTAGATGTGCTGGAAAGTGTGAAAAGGAACAACATGAGATGGTTTGGCCATATGGAACGTATGGAAAGCGAGAGAATGACTAAGAGGGTGTACGAGAGCGAGGTGGAGACACAGAGAGGGAGAGGTAGACCGAATGAGAGGTGGAAGGATGGAGTGAGGAAGTACATGAACGAAGGCAGTGCTGGTTGGGGGGAGGGGCGTCGACTGATTGGGGACAGAAGTGCATGGGGGCGGTTCGTTCGTGGCCCCCCTTCGGGGATCATGGCGTCAGGCAATAGATAGATAGATAGATTCTCAGGATCCCGGACCACTTTCGCTTTCCCTCTCCCCTTTCTCTGTCTCGTTGAGTAGGATAATTATAGTCAAGGGGAGGAGGATTCCTAGCTCCCAGAAGGAAAAGTAGGACAGTAAAAGAGACAGACAGAAACCGCTAAGGTTGGGTAGAGGATACCAAACCTCACTCTGGATAGGACTAGCCCTCACCCTAAAATATAAATAATAACATAAACACAAAACTATGAAATTCACGTGCGCAATATATAACAGGTCAGCTACCACGATTAACCCTTTGATCACGCATTTATGACGCAGAGGTTGCCAGATTAGCAATAATAAATAGAGTTCTCTCACTCTTATAATTACCTCTCCAAAATTAGTTTTCTGCCCACAGCTAACTCAAAGACAACTGCAGAGGTTGAAGTAACTAAACGAAAGGTTTCTAAATACCCCTGATGGTAACAAAGGCTTTAAATTATCCCAAATAGGCTCAAACTCGCGTCATATGACGGAGAGGGTTAAGATAAGAAAAGAATCGATAAAAAAACTAATAATGATAAAATACAAAAAAAAATCATGTTTTGTAATAATTTGTAATAACACTGATAGCGAGTTGCTGGAACTCCCGTTTCATTTGCCAGGCTTCCCCTACTGTTTCTGTTGTGCCTCACCTCCACAGAGAGTAATCCAGCTAACTCTCACAAATACCTCCTCCTCTTGTTCATTTCACTACACTTTACAAGCACACCACACACTCAAGGTAAATCACTATCATCATACCCACCCTGATATTTGTTTACCTTTTCTATAGCTTTGGTATGTTTACAGACTATCTAGTACTGAATGACACCACCATCCAAGGCACCCAGCTGGATCAAAACCTGACTTACATGAACTGGACGAGTGAGAAGGCCACAGTTGAGCTCCGACTGTGCCCCGTCGGAGTGAAGACGAGGAATGATGGTGATAGAGACCAGGAGGCTGAGGGTGATGGTGGTGAGGATGATGGTAATAGAGACCAGGAGGATTACAGTGACCCTTGCTGTGACCTGAACATGACCAGTAGTGACCTGGAGGAGGGAGAGTGGCACAAGTTGAGGCTCATGACGGTAAATACATGATGATAAAGATGCTCTCTCTCTCTCTCTTTTTTTATATATATATAATTATATATATATATATATATATATATAATATATATATATATATAATATATATATATATATATATATATATATACAATTATACATACTGTATATATCCCTAATATAACTATATCACTTCCTCTAATACAACCCTAACAAACCCCCTAATACAACCCTAACAAACTCCCTAATACAACCCTAACAAACTCCCTAATACAGGCCTAACAAACCCCCTAATACAAGCCTAACAAACCCCCTAATACAACCCTAACAAACCCCCTAATACAGCCCTAACAAACCCCCTAATACAACCCTAACAAACCCCCTAATACAACCCTAACAGAACCCTAACAAACCCCCTAATACAGCCCTAACAAACCCTCTAATACAGCCCTAACAAACCCACTAATACAACCCTAACAAACATACACCCTAACAAACCCTCTAATACAGCCCTAACAAACCCCCTAATACAGCCCTAACAAACCCCCTAATACAACCTAACAAACCCCCTAATACAACCCTAACAAACCTACTAATACAACCCTAACAAACCCCCTAATACAGCCCTAACAAACCCCTAATACAACCCTAACAAACCTAATACAGCCCTAACAAACCCCCTAATACACCCTAACAAACCCCCTAATAAACCCTAACAAACCCCCTAATACAGCCCTAACAAACCCCCTAATACAACCCTAACAAACCCCTAATACAAGCCTAACAAACCCCTAATACAACCCTAACAAACCCCTAATACAGCCCTAACAAACCCCTAATACAACCCTAACAATCCCCCTAATACACCCTAACAAACCCCCTAATACAACCTAACAAACCCCCTAATACAACCCTAACAAACCCCCTAATACAGCCCTAACAAACCCTCTAATACAGCCCTAACAAACCCACTAATACAACCCTAACAAACCCTCTAATACACCCCTAACAAACCCTCTAATACAGCCCTAAAAAACCCACTAATACAACCCTAACAAACCCTCTAATACACCCCTAACAAACCCTCTAATACAGCCCTAACAAACCCCCTAATACAACCCTAACAAACCCTCTAATACACCCCTAACAAACCCTCTAATACAGGCCTAACAAACCACCTAATACAGCCCTAAGAAACATCCTAATACAGCCCTAACAAACCCACTAATAGTCCTAACAAACCCCCTAATACAGCCCTAACAAACCCACTAATACAACCCTAACAAACCCACTAATACAGCCCTAACAAACCCCCTAATACAACCCTAACAAACCCCCTAATACAGCCCTAACAAACCCACTAATACAACCCTAACAAACCCACTAATACAGCCCTAACAAACCCACTAATACAACCCTAACAAACCCCCTAATACAGCCCTAACAAACCCCCTAATACAACCCTAACAAACTCCCTAATACAGCCCTAACAAACCCACTAATACTGCCGTAACATTCAGTTCAGTTCAGTTATTGAGCGGGAAGCTAGACCTTTACAACGGTGCCTCTCTTTTGCATACAATACATCCCTAAAAAAAAACTAATATTCCGTAACAGGAGGTGAAGGAGGAGATGACGGTAACGGTGCTTCAGGTGGGTCGAGAGATGATGGACTCCTGTGTTTGGTCAGCTAAGGAGGGGCGAAACTTTACAATCACCTTAGAAAAATACAAAAAACATGGCCTGGCTCATAAGTAAGTACAGTTGGCTAAATAAGTCGTGTCTCCGCTGTCATTACGTTACGCTCACTGTGTGCTGTATTAATGTCTGTCAGGTGTTGAATAGGGTGTGTAAAGATAGGAACATGTTTATATATATATATATATATTTTTTTAAGAGACAATGAACGGAGGAAGAAAAAACACAGATAAAACAAAAAGGTCCATGTGCCTAAAGGCATCCTCCATTCATTAAATTTTTGTAACAACTGGATTTAAACATTTGTAGATTGTAAGTTTGTGGAAAGCAATACGAGGGAAGTGAATTCCAAAGAGTAGTAGCTCTGGGGACAAATTAATTCTGATAAGCAGAAGTTCTGCATTGTGGAGGAGAAAGTGTAAATTCATGGGCGCTCTCAGCTGCCCTAGTTCTACGGGGAAAGATGTGGAGAGGCGGCACAATTGAAGCAAGTTCCTCGGAACAATTGCTGTGAAAATATCTGTAGAATAATGCAAGGTATGCAACGTTTCTTCGTATGGATAATGTAGGAAGGTCCTGTGTGATTGCAGGGTTATTGATTAATCTAATAGCTTTATTTTGAATTTTGTCCAACTGCCTCAATGCAACTACTCCACTTCCACCCCATAGAGGTGAACAGTAATCCATCTGAGAACGCACATGACTTTTATTACGGCCAACTGCTCGTCAGTGAAGAATTCTCGAACTCTGTACAGGAGTCCCAGTTTTTTAGAGGCATTCTTAGCAATGCTTCTAACATAATGTGTCCAGCTCAAGTTAGTAGTTAATGTTACACCGAGAATGTCAATACTAGGGGAAGTGGGAATATTTACATAATTAAAAAATATATGGGAGTCAGTGAGATTCTGTCGGTTAGAAAATTGAATGTACTTGGTTTTCTGTGCATTAAAGGAAACTAGATTCTTTTGTCCCCATTCATTAATTCTAGAAAGATCCTGGTTCATAGAAATTGCAGTGTTTATTTTTGAATTTATAAGATCGGGTTGGGTGAAAGAATTGGTAAATGTGAAGGAACTGTGGAGTGTTGAGTCATCTGCGTAGGAATGTATTGGAATGTATAGGAATGTATTGGACTAACGTTGCGTTAGCAACGTTTTTTATGGGGGGGCGGGAGGGAAGGAAGGGGGTAGGGGTGGTAGGGAGGGGGTGGTAGGGAGGGGGTGGGTGGCGGGAGGGGGCAGGGGGTGCGGGGAAGGTAGGAGGGGGGGGGGGGGTGGGGGTGGGGGTGGGGGGTGGGGGGGTTAACCAACAACGAGCCCCCCTACCCCCCTAACTCCCGCCAAAACTGATCCCTGGGGAACACCAGCATTTATTGAGTGAAATTGAGAATAAAGGCCATCTACCATTACACGTATTTTTCTGTTATGAAGATAAGAAGAAATTAGTGGAACTAATGATGCAAGGCCGTAGTGTGACATCTTTGACAATAAGGATTGATGCCAGACTCTATCAAATGTCTTTGATATATCCAGTGCTATTGTATGTGTTTCACCATGTTGGCCTGTAGCTTGGTTGATTTGATGCGTAAGAAGGCAAAGAATGTCTGCAGTTGATCGACATCGTCTAAAACCATATTGCCTATTACTGATTAATTTATTATTCTCAAGATGCTTAATTATGTGATTATTTAATATAATTTCAAAGACTTTACCAAGAGTGGAAGTTATAGCTATTGGTCTGTAGTTTGATGGATCTGAAGAGGCACCTTTTTTAGGAACTGGATGGATGTTTGCTTCTTTCCAGGGTACTGGGAAGCATGAGGTATGAGTACACAGACGGAAATTTTGCCAATACAGGAGCGAGCACCAAGGAGCAATTCTTAAGTACTATTGGAGGAATTTCATCTGGACCAGGAACCTCATCTACTGAGAGATTCTGCAAAATAGTTTTGACATGTCTGGTGTGGATCTTAAGTGAGGGAATTTCAGGTGAATTAAAATTAAGTACAGGGACATCTTGATTTATTTCATCTAAGGTTGAGTTGGTGGAGAAAATATCCGCAAGAAGGTTAGCTTTACCTCGTGGGTCACTTACAAGATTGCCAGTCGGAGATTTTAATGGTGGAATGGATGAAGCAGTAGTGAAGTTGGATTCGAATGAGTTAAGAGTAGACCAAAATATTTTGTTATCATTTGGATTATTTAGAAGTTATTTGCCTGCTTGTGGAGAAAGTTTGATTTAGTTAGGTTTAATACAGTTTTGGCATGATTTCTGATGTTTCTAAAGTAATTAAAGGCTTCATGTGTTTTTGATCTTGTGTATGCATTGTAGGCTATTGCTTTTTGTTCAGTTACTCTAGCACAATTATGGTCAAACCATTTAGGTGAATTAGATCTTTTACTGTACTTTTGATGAGGAATAAAAGTTTCCATTCCAATTTTTACAAAATCTTGTATGTGGCTCAAGGTGGAGTGTGCATCATTAGAAAAGAAAGAGGTCAAGGGAATATCAATAAAGAAACCTTGAAGACCCTCCCAGTCTGCCCTATCGTAATGCCATTTAGTTACCAAAACAGGTTCAGAGTGGGAAGGTGTGGTAGGTGATAGACAGGTGGCCTGTATCAGACAGTGATCAGAAGATCCAAGCGGGGACCTCACTGTAACATCATAATTTTCTGAATTATTTGTTAAAAATAAGTCCAGTAGGTGGGAATTATGATTAGGATTATCTGGTACACGGGTGGGTTGGTTGACTAGTTGAGTGAGATTAAATGAGTCTGCAAATAGCTCACATTCAAGACCAGCATCATCAGTCCTGGCTGAATGAGTGAGCCATTCAACATTATGGACATTAAAATCACCCAACACAGTGATTTCAGAAGAAGCATTTAAGTTGAGGACACTGAGTTGTGAGGACAGAGAATCAAAAAGACTTTGCTCTGGAAGAGTATTTGGGGAACGGTAGATGCAACATATGTATTTAAATTTACCAGCAGAAATTAATTTGTATATAGAATAATCAAAATAGGGACAATTGAAACCAGTAACCTCCTCCAGGGCAATTTCAGATTTTGCGAAGCAACATACACTTCCTTTAGGTCTGAAATTTTGGAGCAGTTGATAACCTGGAAAATTAAATCTAGACGTGTCAGATGTGGATGTTACTTGAGTCTCTGTCAACAAAAGGAGAGTAGGGGATTCTGCTTGAAGAAATTGGTGTACAGAATTGATGTTAGAGTGAAGTCCCCTTATATTACTAAAGAAAAAGCTGCACCGACGAGCAGCTTTGGGACGTTGCAATGCTCTTGACACAGTCGCATGATGACGACCGGGAGGGCCCTGTGTCAATGACCCAACCCTGCCGGGGGTGGATATCCGAGGGACCACCAGGTTTGCTCTATATATCTCACTCGGAATGATGAATTAAAGCTTAGATAAAGCCGATACCAATTATTGATCAAAATATACTTGGTACCGCGATATCACTTATTTGGCCGACTGTACACTCTAAGATACAAATCCTAGCCCAATAATATAAAGCCTCGAACACCAAAACGAACCTCCGAAATGCAAATAATTAGGTAAAGAATTAATGAGATTTGATTCAGTTTGGGATAGCTTCGATAGATTAAGGGGGGGAAGAGTTTGTTTATTGGTGGATTTATTTATTTATTTATGTATTATTTTGTTAGTTTCCCCCCTAGACCTCCATCAAGCTTCATAAAACATCCCCAAGATTCCCCTTCTACATAAATTTATAAAACATTTGGTATAAACTGTCCCGGCCGAAGGCCAATTCCTCCTAACTCTATCACTGCACCACTGCACCACCACATCACTGCACCACCACTCTCACCACCACTGCACCTACAACAACAACAGAGCTCCAGCCTACCACCAGGGGAGCTCGCCAACACCTGTAGGTGCTGGAGAGGAGGAGGAGAGGATGGTGAGTTCCTGAGGAGACGTGGGAGAAGCTGGAGTGGGGTCAACATACGAGGGACCATAATAGTCCGATTGGTCTCTCCAACATCATGCCCTACGACAAGTGGACCTCACCCTCTCCGGGAGCCACTACCTCACCTCCTGGCAACAACATCGCCCGGTCACACCATCAAGAGGGATCAAGAACAACATCATCTCCTTCTTCACCACCATAATCGCCCACCTTCACCAACAACAGCGGCCTCTCCATACCAACACCACGTGGCAGTGCTCTTCAAGATGCAAAAACAAACAAAAACAATAGCTGGGTGGACAGCCCACCATCTTTCATCTCTCCAACTCTTCATACTCACCACTTTACCTTCAACTTCAACCTCTACTTTCTACACTTGTGACGCCTCACCTCACATTCCAATTCTGATCATGATTCTATCAGGTTCGCTATCGCTCACCAGGAAAAAATTGACACGAAAGGTCTGAATATTGACAAAGACATGGGGCAAAAGGTCTTAAAATCGTGCTATTATTAGATGATTTTGTTCAGATTAGGAAGGGGTATATGGACGTCAGAGAATTCATTGTGATAGTCTTTACCCTTTTAACTCTTGTATAAAATTGTCGTCAGAAAATTGTGGGAGATAGTCTTTACCCTATAAAATCCCACAGATCCTTCCTAAGCTGTATACAATCGTTGTCAGAGAATTAAGTGAGATAGTCATCACCCTTTTAAGTCCCACAGATCCTTCCTAAGCTGTATACAATCGTTGTCAGAGAATTAAGTGAGATAGTCATCACCCTTTTAAGTCCCACAGATCCTTCCTAAGCTGTATAAAATCGTCGTCAGAGAATTAAGTGAGATAGCCTTTATCCTTTTAAGTCCCTCAGATCCTTTCTATTTTATTATATTTTATATACTCAGGCCCAATCCCCACTTTTCCTATTTTTTCTCCCTCTTTTCCTTTTTGTGTTCTTTGTTTTGGGGTTGGCCGACTCAAGACAGAGCCAGAATAGGGATAACACCATAGAAAATAATGAACACACAAAAACAAAATACAAATTCACACCCATCTAGGTCCCACAGATCCTTTCTAAGCTGTATAAAATCATGTAATGTTAGCCAGCACAAACTACCAAAACGAGTCATAATCCTCAAAGGGTTAGAGTAATATACCCTTAAAAAGTTTGTTTTATGAAGGAGACAAACGGCAGGTTGTCTGTAACGAATGTCTCTCCCAAAGCCAAAAGAGTGACAGACCCAAATTCAAGGGACTTTGGGGTCAAAATGCCTGGGCACACAAAATTCAAAGCAGTTTAAGTCATAGGATGAAGGAAAGATTGATTGGGGGAGAGAGGTATGTCGGCAGAGTCCAGTCATTATAGGTAGGCCAGAAATCGTGACACCCCTAACCTCTGTAACTCAAAATGGGCTGGAGCAAATGGGCTGTACATTAACACATCTACTCCCTGGTTGACTCTTCCCAAACAGTAAAAAAATAATAGCTCGATTACTCTAGTCATTTTAGAGTTATAGAAGTTAGGGGTTAACCTCTCAGTCTGGCCAAAGTTAGAGGATTTTATGCAGTTTCAGAAGGACCTATGTTATTCAGAGGGTGTATTGAGATAGTATTTACCCCTTTCAGTCCTACAGGGGTTGATTACAAGCTCAAGAAAATCGTCTAATGGTAACCAGAATAAGGTGAAAATTACGTCATGGTGCTGAAGGGGTTATAGTACTACACCCATCTATAGTACTACACCCATCTATAGTACTACACCCAACTATAGTACTACACCCATCTATAGTACTACACCCATCTATAGTACTACACCCATCTATAGTACTACACCCATCTATAGTACTACACCCATCTATAGTACTACACCATCTATAGTACTACAAAACTATAGTACTACACCCATCTATAGTACTACACCCATCTATAGTACTACACCCATCTATAGTACTACACCCATCTATAGTACTACACCCATCTATAATACTACACCCATCTATAGTACTACACCCAAGTAGTACTACACCCTCTATAGTACTACACCCATCTATAGTACTACACCATCTATAGTACTACATCCATCTATAGTACTACACCCAATCTATAGTACTACAACTATAGACACCCACTATAGTACTACACCCATCTATAGTACTACACCCACCATCTATAGTACTACACCCATCTATAGTACTACACCCATCTATAGTACTACACCCTCTATAGTACAAAATCTAGTACTACACCCATCTATAGTACTACACCCATCTATAGTACTACACCCATCTATAGTACTACACCCATCTATAGTACTACACCCATCTATAGTACACACCATCTATAGTACTACATCTATAGTACTACACCCATCTATATCTATAGTACTACACCATCTATAGTACTACACCCATCTTTAGTACTACACCCATCGAGAGTACTACACCCCTCTATAGTAGATCACCCATCTATAGTCCTACACCCGTCGATAGTACTACACCCATCTATAGTACTACACCCATCTATAGTACTACACCCATCTATAGTAGTACACCCATCAATAGTACTAGACGCATCTATAGTACTACACCCTATAGTACTACACCCATCTATAGTACTACATCCATCTATAGTACTACACCATTATAGTACTACACCCATCTATAGTACTACACCCATCTATAGTACACACCCAATAGTACTACATCCATCTATAGTCTACACCCATCTATAGTACTACACCCATCTATAGTACTACACCCACCATCTATAGTACTACACCCATCTATAGTACTAACCTACACCATCTATAGTACTACACCCATCTATAGTACTACACCCATCTATAGTACTACACCCATCTATAGTACTACACCATCTATAGTACTACCCATCTATAGTACTACACCATCTATAGTACTACACCATCTATAGTACTACACCCATCTATAGTACTACAACCATCTATAGTACTACACCCATCTAGTACTACACCCATCTATAGTACCACCATCTATAGTACTACACCATCTATAGTACTACACCCATCTATAGTACTACACCCATCTAGTACTACACCCATCTATAGTACTACACCCATCTATAGTACTACACCCATCTATAGTACTACACCCATCTATAGTACTACCATCTAAACACCCATCTATAGTACTACACCCATCTATAGTACTACACCCATCTATAGTACTACACCCATCTATAGTACTACACCATCTATAGTACTACACCCATCTATAGTACTACATCCATCTATAGTACTACATCCATCTATAGTACTACACCCATCTATAGTACTACACCCATCTATAGTACTACACCCATCTATAGTACTACACCCATCTATAGTACTACACCCATCTATAGTACTACACCCATCTATAGTACTACAATCTATAGTACTACACCCATCTATAGTACTACACCCATCTATAGTACTACACCCATCTATAGTACTACACCCATCTATAGTACTACACCCAACTATAGTACTACATCCATCTATAGTACTACACCCATCTATAGTACTACACCCATATATAGTACTACACCCATCTATAGTACTACACCCATCTATAGTACTACACCCATCTATAGTACTACACCACTCTATAGTACTACACCCATCTATAGTACTACACCCATCTATAGTACTACACCCAACTATAGTACTACACCCATCTATAGTACTACACCCATCTATAGTACTACACCCATCTATAGTACTACACCCATCTATAGTACTACACCCATCTATAGTACTACATCCATCTATAGTACTACATCCATCTATAGTACTACACCCATCTATAGTACTACACCCATCTATAGTACTACACCCATCTATAGTACTACACCCATCTATAGTACTACACCCATCTATAGTACACCCATCTATAGTACTACACCCATCTATAGTACTACACCCATCTATAGTACTACACCCATCTATAGTACTACACCCATCTATAGTACTACACCCATCTATAGTACTACACCCAACTATAGTACTACACCCATCTATAGTACTACATCCATCTATAGTACTACACCCATCTATAGTACTACACCCATCTATAGTACTACACCCATCTATAGTACTACACCCATCTATAGTACTACACCCATCTATAGTACTACACCACTCTATAGTACTACACCCATCTATAGTACTACACCCATCTATAGTACTACACCCATCTATAGTACTACACCCATCTATAGTACTACATCCATCTATAGTACTACACCCATCTATAGTACTACACCCATCTATAGTACTACACCCATCTATAGTACTACACCCAACTATAGTACTACACCCATCTATAGTACTACATCCATCTATAGTACTACACCCATCTATAGTACTACACCCATCTATAGTACTACACCCATCTATAGTACTACACCCATCTATAGTACTACACCCATCTATAGTACTACACCATATAGTACTACACCCATCTATAGTACTACACCCAACTATAGTACTACCATCTATAGTACACCCATCTATAGTACTACACCCATCTATAGTACTACACCCATCTATAGTACTACACCCATCTATAGTACTACACCCATCTATAGTACTACATCCATCTATAGTACTACACCCATCTATAGTACTACACCCATCTATAGTACTACACCCATCTATAGTACTACACCCATCTATAGTACTACACCCAACTATAGTACTACACCCATCTATAGTACTACACCCATCTATAGTACTACACCCATCTATAGTACTACACCCAACTATAGTACTACATCCATCTATAGTACTACATCCATCTATAGTACTACACCCATATATAGTACTACACCCATCTATAGTACTACACCCATCTATAGTACTACACCCATCTATAGTACTACATCCATCTATAGTACTACACCCATCTATAGTACTACACCCATCTATAGTACTACACCCATCTATAGTACTACACCCAACTATAGTACTACATCCATCTATAGTACTACACCCATCTATAGTACTACACCCATCTATAGTACTACATCTATAGTACTACACCCATCTATAGTACTACCCATATATAGTACTACATGCATCTATAGTACTACACCCATCTATAGTACTACACCCATCTATAGTACTACACCCATCTATAGTACTACATCCATCTATAGTACTACACCCATCTATAGTACTACACCCATCTATAGTACTACACCCATCTATAGTACTACACCCAACTATAGTACTACATCCATCTATAGTACTACACCCATCTATAGTACTACACCCATCTATAGTACTACATCCATCTATAGTACTACACCCATCTATAGTACTACACCCATCTATAGTACTACACCCATCTATAGTACTACACCCATCTATAGTACTACACCCATCTATAGTACTACATCCATCTATAGTACTACACCCATCTATAGTACTACACCCATCTATAGTACTACACCCAACTATAGTACTACCATCTATAGTACTACATCCATCTATAGTACTACACCCATCTATAGTACTACACCCATCTATAGTACTACACCCAACTATAGTACTACACCCATCTATAGTACTACACCCATCTATAGTACTACACCCATCTATAGTACTACACCCATCTATAGTACTACACCCAACTATAGTACTACACCCATCTATAGTACTACACCCAACTATAGTACTACACCCATCTATAGTACTACATCCATCTATAGTACTACACCCAACTATAGTACTACACCCATCTATAGTACTACACCCATCTATAGTACTACACCCATCTATAGTACTACACCCATCTATAGTACTACACCCATTTATAGTACTACACCCATCTATAGTACTACATCCATCTATAGTACTACACCCAACTATAGTACTACACCCATCTATAGTACTACACCCATCTATAGTACTACACCCATCTATAGTACTACACCCATCTATAGTACTACACCACTCTATAGTACTACACCCATCTATAGTACTACACCCATCTATAGCACTACACCCATCTATAGTACTACACCACTCTATAGTACTACACCATCTATAGTACTACACCCATCTATAGTACTACACCCATCTATAGTACTACACCCATCTATAGTACTACACCCAACTATAGTACTACACCCATCTATAGTACTACACCCATCTATAGTACTACACCCATCTATAGTACTACACCCATCTATAGTACTACACCCATCTATAGTACTACACCCAACTATAGTACTACACCCATCTATAGTACTACACCCATCTATAGTACTACACCCAACTATAGTACTACACCCATCTATAGTACTACACCCATCTATAGTACTACACCCATCTATAGTACTACACCCATCTATAGTACTACACCCATCTATAGTACTACACCCAACTATAGTACTACACCCATCTATAGTACTACACCCATCTATAGTACTACACCCATCTATAGTACTACACCCATTTATAGTACTACACCCATCTATAGTACTACACCCATCTATAGTACTACACCCATCTATAGTACTACACCCATCTATAGTACTACACCCATCTATAGTACTACACCCAACTATAGTACTACACCCATCTATAGTACTACACCATCTATAGTACTACACCTATAGTACTACACCCAACTATAGTACTACCCATCTATAGTACTACACCCATCTATAGTACTACACCCAACTATAGTACTACACCCATCTATAGTACTACACCCATCTATAGTACTACACCCAACTATAGTACTACACCCATCTATAGTACTACACCCAACTATAGTACTACACCCATCTATAGTACTACACCCATCTATAGTACTACACCCATCTATAGTACTACACCCATCTATAGTACTACACCCATCTATAGTACTACACCCAACTATAGTACTACACCCATCTATAGTACTACATCCATCTATAATACTACACCCATCTATAGTACTACACCCATCTATAGTACTACACCCATCTATAGTACTACACCCATCTATTATAAGGGAATTAAGTTTAAGGGGAGATGGGTAATTATTCTGGTCCCCGTTCATGTTTAGCTCCATTAGTTTTCAGATTTTAAGACGTTTGGCCCATTAGTTTGGTGATTTTAAGACCTTTCGTCCTATTTCCTTGTCAATATTAGGACTTTTCGTGTCATTTAGGTGTCGCTTTTTATCTGGCTAGCGAAAGCGAGCCTGTATTTTAAGAGGAAAATTTTCTATCGAAAAATTTACACATTTATCTTGAAGGAGGGTCTTGGGCGGGTGTTTTTAAAGCTTGATGGAGGTCTAGGGAGGAAACTAAAAAAATATTAAAAAGATACATAAATGAGCAAATAAATACGACCATCCCCTTACTCACTACATATTTACCCAAATACTTTTTAACCAGTTCAGTACCAGTGCCATCCTTTTCATTGTATGCTGGACGATGCTAGACAATTTTATTCAGTTCAAGAAGGGCCTCCAGCAATTAACAGGCTTTGAACTATCGCAATTAACTTTTTTTTTTTTACTACCACAGGTCCTCCATAAGCTGCACAAAATTATACAAATATAGCTATAATAATCTAAATTATTTATTTCACTCCACACACCAAACACCTCCCAATGACATTAATGAAAGCATGTGATCCTAACAGGATTCGAACCTGGGTTACCACATACAGATCTTAAACTCTCTAACCATTACACCATCAAGACAGTTAAAGGTTAAGTACATGACTATGATTTGATATCCATTTATAGAACACTGGATAATCTAATCATGTACTCAAACCTAACTGTAGCCTACAAAAAGCCTAATGTTTATGTGTAAGTGTAATAAAATAACGAATACGTCGCTGGGACAGAAAGGGATATATAGCCTACCTGTGTATTATTATTATTATTATTATTATTATTATTATTATTATTATTATTATTACCTTTCCATGCCCTTGTTGTAAGCTACCCCTTGATTGTGTTAATGTATTACACTAAAATGCCTTGGTTTGATTTGAAGCAGTGTAGGATCAGGACCGACCTTTCATGGGAGAATTATATAATATACTGTATATATATTTTTTTTAAATGTATATCTTAGTTTCCTCCGTAGACCTCCATCAAGCCCCAAAGACGCCCTTTTGAGATAAATTTAAAGGCCGGTTTCTCCTAAATTACAGGATTGCTAAAGCTCACCGAGAAAAGAAGAGCCACCTAAATGGCACAAAAGGTCTTAAAATTGACAAATAATTGGGGAGAGAGGTCTTAAAAATGCCAAACTAATGGGGCAAACGTCATATAATCTCATAATTAATGGGGCTAAACATGAGGAAGTTTTGGAATTACAAGCTATGGCTTTGTTGTATTTTTTGGTGAACTGCTCCCAGGTTTTGTCGATATAATATACTGGAGATAATTCACTCACATTTATATTTATCATGTTTTATTTTATATTATTTATATACTAACTCCCCCCCCCCCATGTATGTTTCAGGATCACTACCTGAGAAAGAAACGATGAACGACAACCCTGTAACCCCAGCTGCCGTATACGAGGGGGCCTGGAAGAACGTGGCCATAACCAATGGCGGATCGAGGGGTGGGGGGCAGCCGTCCCCCCCCCCTTAGTGACCAAAATTGCGCCCTTACATCTGATCTATACTGCATTTTATCTGAAATACAATACTGTGACGCCTGCCAGCATTGGCAGAATCGCCTCCCGGTAGCCACTAGCGCTCGCCAGGGCAGTGAAATGGGCTACAGTCTATCTACAATGTTGTACTTTCTTTCTTGTGAATCGTCATGTCACAGGCAGTATAGAAGTGGTCTTTATTTTCGCCTGTGACAATGCATTATATTTTATATCATGAGTTGAACATATGATGCATTGTAGTGTAGTTGAGAGAGAGAGAGCGAGCGGGCAGTGAGACAGTAGTGAGTGTTGCTTTTCCTCCTCCCTCCTCCCTCCCGGAGGAGGTTCCCGCCCGCGTGGTCCTTTCTCTCGGTTTTGATTGGCTGGTGGTTCCTGGCGCCTTCTGCAGGCCTGCTGTCTGGTGACATAGCGGCCTGTGATTGGCTGACCACCATGCCTTTGTGTGATCCTGGGGTCCCGAGGAGCTACTTTCCTCAGAGCTTGCCTGACCAGCATACCCTTAACATATCCCTTGCCACCTGTCCCCGACTTCTACCTATAGAGCACTTTCTCTCTCTCTCAACTTCTTACCTCTCATTCTTCCTCTCTATTTAATATCATAACTCCCCTTTGGTTCTGCACGATTTCATATATCGGCCATCGTATTATATGCTGAAGCTCTCAGATATTATATGTTTAGTTAGGCATTTTGGAGGGGTTACCATTTTGCCTGTAGAGGTTCGACACACTCACGGTGTCTCCCCACCTATTCCTTGGCTGTCTGCTGGGCTATTTAATGCTAGACTGGGGTAAGGCTACTTGTGTTTAGATTTCCGATGTGTAACAGGTTGTGTTGAGCCTGTACAATCGCAACGGAGACGTGGGAAGCCTAGGTGGCCTTTCTGACTGTGTACCTTGTGAGTTTAGCACTGTGTTGCGAGTGAGGGCTTTTGCCTCTGCCACCCAACACTGTGCTAACTCGTTTTATTTTGACTTTGAGAGGGTCGCCAGGAGAGAACCAGATACAGTACTAGCGATCTGGATCTCTCAAGAGAGCACCCCGTCATTTAACGTAATTTGGCCGCACAGTCTTAAGGACCTCGCTAGGCTACGAGCCGCTTGCTCAGCCATTGTTTCCTAGCCTACGACATCCCAGCTAGACTTTATTAGCCTAGCAGACACCCGATTAGGATCATAAGCTCTTATGTTATGTATGCAGCATTTTTATTCACATTGACTGTAAGCCTTGGTTGTTGTTGAGTTGCACAACCCGAGCAGGCTTTTTGAGTTGCCAGAGGAAGTCCTTCTTTTGTTGTTGGAGACAATACTATTGCGCATTTATTATTATTCCCGTGTCAGTTAACCCTGTATGTCCCTACACTTGTCATATCTTGTTCCTGCTATATAGATAACAGTTCAAAATCCGATTCGATCATCTTACGCAGCATCAGACATTCTTCAGAAGATTCCTGCTCGATGCTTTAGGACTTTCGTTCACTTTCTTTAATATAGGAGTGACAGTTTATTATTGTTTAGAGTAACTTTAAATATACCTTCTTCTAGTTTGCATTAAATCATTGCAGTGAATTAATTAAGCTTTCTATCTTTTGCCTTGTATATTTTATTAACGTAATTGTATGTTGTTGTGATCAGGCTGTATCAGAGATCATCAGCCTGTAGTAGTAGTGCATTTATACCGAGTTATAGGATACCCCGTTATTGCAGATTTAACTCTGGAGTGTATAGGTGTTTTTTGTGCGCCGGCATTATAAGTTCGAGGGTTGGATCTAGTGTTACCGTTGTGGCTGTGAGCCTTTTTAGTCCAATGATTAAGAGCCCTTGTTTTATACGAGCCCCGGTCGTAACAAATGGCGACCTTGCTTAGGATTTTGTGAACTTAGAGAAATATTGCAGGAGTGTTGTGGTCATTTGTTTTTGTTTAAAGGAATATAGTGGACACGGAATTTTTTTTGGCAAGTAGTATAACACTTAAGAGTCTTCAAGCATTTTTGAGTGAATAGTGCTACATAAGAGTTTAGGTACTTTTTTTGTTTTTATAAACTTTGAGAATTTTCGGTGGACACAATGTCGGACGACGGATCAGTGTACAGTGAGGACACAGTACGGGAAACAGACTCTGAGGTGCAGCAGCGGGGTTTGTCCGAAGGCATTAGAGTTATAACTAGTGAGGAGGATGCAAAGAAGTTTCTGGAGATATCTATTACTGTTGACCGGGTGTCGGGGATTGATCGGTATGGTCTCCAGTGTTTTGCCACGATCATGGGGCATGTGGGTACTAGCAGCATGTCGAGAGGTGACCTGGTGGCCTGTGTGCTCGGCGGGGTGCGTGGGGCTTCGGGTGGAGTGAGAGCTGGGGCACCTTCGGCCCAGCCCCCATTCCACTAGACTCCTACCATGACGCCCCCTCGGGCTCCGGAGCCGGGTACGTTCCCGCAGGCCGATAGTCACTGGCAGCGTGGTTTGCACTTGGGTGAGTCTCCAATTGTTGCATCTCCTCCTCCTCAAGGTTTGACGGCAGAGATGCTCTTCCAGCTTGAGATGGCTAAGCAGCAACGGGAATCTGAGCAGCAGCAGCGGCAGTTTGAGATGGCTAAGATTCAGGCTGAGGAGAGAAGGGCCAGATATGAGACTGAGGTTCAGGAGAGAAAGGCCATACGTGAGGCTGAGCTTCGGGTTGAGGCTACGAAGTACTGTGCAGACATAGATCTTGAGAAGTCTAGGGTGGAGTCGACAGGGCAGCGTCTCGGTTCTGAGAAGCGAGGTCTTGATCAGTCTTTATCGCACCTGCTCAAGTTGGTCCCTGTATTTAATGAGTCGGGTGTCACCAAATTTTTTATGCATTTTGAGAAGAAGTGCCGGGAGCACCAATGGCCCGAGGTTAAGTGGGCAGCCCTTGTTTCCTCTAGGTTGGTTGGCAAAGGACTCAAGGCATATGATGCGTTGCCCTTGGAGTCTTGCATCGATTATGAGGTATT
The DNA here is from genome assembly GCA_032716605.1 of Paralithodes platypus. NCBI lineage: Eukaryota > Metazoa > Arthropoda > Malacostraca > Decapoda > Lithodidae > Paralithodes > Paralithodes platypus. The sequence goes on along the minus strand of CM064552.1, from coordinate 44,959,755 downwards.
GAAGGAGGCTGTCCTGCGGGCATATGAGTTACAACCAGAGACGTACAGATTGAAGTTCCGGGGTGTAACGAAGGGTCGTGAGTGCACCTTTCTTGAGCATGACTGGGATCTGTCCGATGCATTTAGAAACTGGCTGCGTTCTGAGAAGGCATCGACGTTTGAGGAGTTGAAACAGCTGATGCTTCTAGAACAATTTTTCAAGTGTACGGGCGGCGATCTGATGTTGAATATTAAAGAGAAAAACCCGAAAACTCTTCAGGAGGCAGCTGAGATGGCTGACCTTCGGTTATTTTTGATTCGTGGGTGCGGTCTTGCACAGAGAAGTGATGCAGGCAATAAGGAGCGTAACCCTCCCCCTCCCCGAAACACTGTTACACATAATTACACTAAGAACAAGAGGAACGACACCAAAACTGACTATAAACCTAGTACCGTCCCGTTTAAGAAGGGTCAGTGCCCTTCCCCACCTCATGGGAAGCCCAAGGGGGAGTTAGAGTGTTTTCAGTGTCATGAGAAGGGGCATTTTGCAAGAGCCTGTCCAAGCAAGCTATCTAATGCAGTTGTGTCTTTGGTTCCCAACATTGGGGTGTCCCCGAAGTCGTCTGAGTATGCCCGGGGTATAACGTCAGAGGCTGGGACACAGCCAGTGGAGAAGAATCCGGAAGGCTCAAACCCTGTCCGCGATGTCTTTTGCGACCATCGAGGGCGTGGCTGCGTGAAGTGGGCTGGTAAGAAGCATGGAGTTGAGCTGTTGCGAGACACGGGTGCCTCTCAGACTTTGATGAAGAACTTTACTGGTAGACCAATAAACACGGCACGGGTGGTTGTGGTGCAAGGTATCAATGCTGTCAGGTCATACCCGTTGGTCAGGATGGAACGGGAGGTAGATGGTGTGACACGAGAGTTGGATGTGGGAATTGTGGAGAACTTGCCTGTTGGGGGCGTCGACCTCTTTCTCGGCAACGACTTTGCGGTGCCTACTTCTAAGGTTTCCCCCTTAGTCGTTGCCGAGAAGCCGGCCAACGTGAGTAGGGAGGAACAGGAGTGGGTAGAGAAGTATCAAGTACAACCTATGGCGTGCGTTGTTACAAGATCTCTTGCATCCAAAGTGTCACAGCCTATTCCTCAGTCTTCTGATCAACAGAGGAACGGTTGGAAGAAGATGGCTAATGTTGGTAAAAGTTTGGAGAGTTTAGTACCAGCAGCTCTTCTTGGTGACTCAGTATTGGCACCATTGTTGGAGTCTGGAGAAGCCTCAGGACCTGTCACAGCTAGTGAGGAGGTAGGGCAGGAAGAGACTCCGAGGCAGCAACGTTACACACAGAGAGACAAAAGGGTTGCTCAGTTTGATATTTGGGCAGGACTTGGGTTGCTTCGGAAGCATCTAGACAGGTTGGTTCCTCAGATATTTGTAAACTGCAGTTGAAGGATCCGGAAGTTCAGAAGTGTGGTAATGGTGCTGTCGAGATCAAACACGAGGACGGGGAAACATGTCATGTGAACCTGTTGGAGGAGTTTGTGAGGCAACCACCTGAGCAGCCTACTGTCCCTGCGTTGGTCTGCAGCGGCCAAGGTGGAGAAGGAGAGGGGGCAGTAGGGCACAGGTGGAGGAGAGTAGGGATTGTCATGTCTCGCCGGAGCAGTGGGCGGGGGACACGAGTCTGGTGGCTGTGGAAGCGCTAGAGCACCTGCCTGAGCAGCAGTGTGCAGCGCTCCAGCACCAGCTCGGTTCATACCCCACTGGTCGTGCCGAGCACCCGAGCCTCACAACTCAGGCGGTGCAAGATGTTCCGCGGGCAGGTCACGTGAATGTTGGGAGACCGTTAGCCTCGTTGTTTCGGTGGTTCAAGGTGGGCGACGAGGCTTGGACATGGTTGTCAGGTCAAGGTCGACCCATGGCTGCCAAGGGTGGTGGTCAGAAGGAGGACATTGAGCAGATTGGTGAGGTTGGCTGTGGAGTGGATGTGCCCGGTCGTCGCATAGCCTCCCAATGCTGCTGTAGTCGAATGCAACAGCCCTACCATAGACCGACTGTATCTGGCCATGTCGCTAACAGTGGTGATGCTGCGCAGGCAGATGTAGTTGCAAGGAATGCGGGGGTGCGCATGTATGGTATCGGCGGGGAAGCCTTAGCAATAATGAACTATGGGAGTGACTACAGGTGGTACTGATTGTCCCTCTCATGACCTGGCTGTTCTAGGGACGAAGGTGGAGAAGGAGGGAGACTACAGGTTAGAAGCTGCGGTCTCGGCTGGGTTGTGGGAGGGCACTAGGCATGTTGTTCTGCGAGATAAGATGTTTACTAGGCTGTGGCAGTGCATCCGCATGTTTGTTGCCTCTCCAGGCCTGATGTACGGGGTAGAATCCGACATGGAGGCTGGAGACAGTGCAAGGCTCAGTTTAATTCCCTACCGTATAAATCCTGCTCGACAGCCTGTGGTGCAAGCATAGCTGGATTGCGTGTTGACGAAGGGTCTGAGGGATAAGGAATGTCGTGAGTGGTCGTTGCCTGTAACTCTACAACCTGTGTTAAGTGGCAAGATCAGTGTGTGTGTTGATTGCAAGAGTGGGTGTGAATTATCCCTGACAGACGCCTATACCTTATCAAGAGTTGACGACACCATAGATCGCTTTGGGGCTGCATCGCCTATCACAAAGGTAGAACTAGTGAAAGGCTTTTGGCAGGCCCCGTTGCCGGAAAGAGCGAAGAGAAGTGCCAGTCTTGTGATGAACTGGGCAGTTTATCAGTGTCAGGTGTTGTTGTGCTGCCGGAACACAAGTTGGATGTGTGGCATGCTAAGGGCACTGATAATGTTTTGGCTGATTGTTTGTCACGGGAGGGTCTGTTTGCAGGAGAACCCTCGCCGTTCAGTCAGTGTGTGTTGAGAGTGGAGAAAAACTAGGCTTGCCCCTGTAGAGCAGCCGCCAAAAACAACATTAAAATTAAATAAAAAATCACATAAAAACTCTTTCTTTTGATAGTTAATTGTAACTTGCCAATGTTATAGCTAAAGTCCTAAGTTGAACCTGTCTTTCATTTAGGAGGCTGGGCTCTGTGAAGCTCGCTCTGGGAGCATAGCAGGCTAAAATTATACTATTATGTTTGGCAGGGGTTATAAGATTTTGTTTATGTTGATATGTTGTTTTATGTAAGATTGAGCTTTGCATTTCATTTCTGGCGGAGTGGCTATGTGTGACGGGTCTTGTCGGCATTCTGCCTTGTCAGATATCATGCTCACCTAATGTTGAGCATCCTATATCTTGGGCGGGGTGTGACGCCTGCCAGCGTTGGCAGAATCGCCTCCCGGTAGCCACTAGCGCTCGCCAGGGCAGTGAAATGGGCTACAGTCTATCTACAATGTTGTACTTTCTTTCTTGTGAATAGTCATGTCACAGGCAGTATAGAAGTGGTCTTTATTTTCGCCTGTGACAATGCATTATATTTTATATCATGAGTTGAACATATGATGCATTGTAGTGTAGTTGAGAGAGAGAGAGCGAGCGGGCAGTGAGACGGTAGTGAGTGTTGCTTTTCCTCCTCCCTCCTCCCTCCCGGAGGAGGTTCCCGCCCGTGTGGTCCTTTCTCTCGGTTTTGATTGGCTGGTGGTTCCTGGCGCCTTCTGCAGGCCTGCTGCCTGGTGACGTAGCGGCCTGTGATTGGCTGACCACCATGCCTTTGTGTGATCCTGGGGTCCCGAGGAGCTACTTTCCTCAGAGCTTGCCTGACCAGCATACCCTTAACATATCCCTTGCCACCTGTCCCCGACTTCTACCTATAGAGCACTTTCTCTCTCTCTCAACTTCTTACCTCTCATTCTTCCTCTCTATTTAATATCATAACTCCCCTTTGGTTCTGCACGATTTCATATATCGGCCATCGTATTATATGCTGAAGCTCTCAGATATTATATGTTTAGTTAGGCATTTTGGAGGGGTTACCATTTTGTCTGTAGAGGTTTGACACACTCACGGTGTCTCCCTACCTATTCCTTGGCTGTCTGCTGGGCTATTTAATGCTAGACTGGGGTAAGGCTACTTGTGTTGTGATTTCCGATGTGTAACAGGTTTTGTTGAGCCTGTACAATCGCAACGGAGACGTGGGAAGCCTAGGTGGCCTTTCTGACTGTGTACCTTGTGAGTTTAGCACTGTGTTGCGAGTGAGGGCTTTTGCCTCTGCCACCCAACACTGTGCTAACTCGTTTTGTTTTGACTTTGAAAGGGTCGCCAGGAGAGAACCAGATACTAGCGATCTGGATCTCTCAAGAGAGCACCCCGTCATTTAACGTAATTTGGCCGCACAGTCTTAAGAACCTTGCTAGGCTACGAGCCGCTTGCTCAGCCATTGTTTCCTAGCCTACGACACCCCAGCTAGACTTTATTAGCCTAGCAGACACCCGATTAGGATCATAAGCTCTTATGTTATGTATGCAGCATTTTTATTCACGTTGACTGTAAGCCTTGGTTGTTGTTGAGTTGCACAACCCGAGCAGGCTTTTTGAGTTGCCTGAGGAAGTCCTTCTTTTGTTGTTGGAGACAATACTATTGCGCATTTATTATTATTCCCGTGTCAGTTAACCCTGTATGTCCCTACACATGTCATATCTTGTTCCTGCTATATAGAAAACAGTTCAAAATCCGATTCGATCATCTTACGCAGCATCAGACTTTCTTCAGAAGATTCCTGCTCGATGCTTTAGGACTTTCGTTCACTTTCTTTAATTAATATAGGAGTGACATTTTATTATCGTTTAGAGTAACTTTAAATATACCTTCTTCTAGTTTGCATTAAATCATTGCAGAGATTTAATTAAGCTTTCTATCTTTTTCCTTGTATACTTTATTAACGTAATTGTATGTTGTTGTGATCAGGCTGTATCAGAGATCATCAGCCTGTAGTAGTAGTGCATTTATACCGAGTTATAGGATACCCCGTTATCGCAGATTTAACTCTGGAGGGTATAGGTTTTTTTTGTGCGCCGGCATTATAAGTTCGAGGGTTGGATCTAGTGTTACCGCTGTGGCTGTGAGCCTTTCTAGTCCAATGATTAAGAGCCCTTGTTTTATACGAGCCCCGGTCGTAACAATACATATACAGTTATGGCGCCCCTCATGTATATATATCAGCCCCCCCCTTAAGCCTGAGCTGGATCCGCTCCTGCTAACATGCTCATCTATCCCTATGATCAATATTAAAGGCGACAGACCCTTGTCTGCAAACCTATACAATGTCTGCCAGAGAGGCTACACATACGCGTGTCTCCCGCATTGACCCCCAGGGCTACCAACATAACCTCACCGCCCGGGAGTCATCTAACTCATGTAAAAATGTCTATCTCGTATATATAGAAACTTAGAAATTATCAGTATTAACTCTACAAGGAGAACCTAACATTCTCACCTACCCCTGTTCTCAATATTACCAGTGACAGGCTCTTGTTTGCAAAAATAATATCCAACGACGCCAGAGAAACTGCACTTCATCATACCCCCCTCACCCTGAATTTTCACGCTCAATTTTAGGTCAAGCCAAAACATCCTCAAAACCTTGAACAAAAGTCCAATTATCTCCATAACCCCCTGACTCCCCCAGTAACCTATAAAGCCAAATAAAACCTTGACTTAGATAACGTCTACATATCATACCACCTTGATCAACTCGTCAAATATAGTAGAGTTATATCATAAAGTAAATGAAGTCCATCTCCCCTAGGACAAGAAGGACTTCTTGTCCTAATAGAAAGTGCACACGCAGGCCCTTGCTATCCTTCCACAGGGGATGGGTACCCCTCAGTAATTGTGCATACTAGGCCAGGGAAAATCTGAAGAAAATTAAGTAATTCTAAGGCTTCTTGATTCCTGGCATCCCACTTTGAGAAACATTATTTTTATCCCTCCATACAGTCTGGATGCACGGCACCCCGAAGTCCTTATACTGTCTGTGAGTAAGAAATCCTATTAACCCTTTCACGTTTTTATGACGCAGAGGTTGCCAGATTAGCAATAATAAATAGAGTTCTCTCACTCTTATAATTACCTCTCCAAAATTAGTTTTCTGCCCACAGCTAACTCAAAGACAACTGCAGAGGTTGAAGTAACTAAACTAAAGGTTTCTGAATACCCCTGATGGTAACAAAGGCTTTAAAGTATCCCTAATAGGCTCAAAATTGCATCAAGAACGTGAGATGGTTAAGGGATCATTGTTAATTGTGGCATCCCAATCAGTTAACATAGAGACCTCTAATAGGCTGTATCGCCAATGTTAAAATTTGAAGTGTGTAGGCATCCCTCCACTTCTATCTTAATATTGTAGGTACGGTAACATGTGCCCTATAAAAGGAACTTTGTTATTACTGGCATCCCAGTGATTAACATAGTCACCTTCTCTAGGTTACACTTTCTCTAGTTAACCCGGGAACTGCGGGAAGACTCTTAAGAGTTCCCCCGGCGGACTGCGGGAAGACTCTTAACCCGCTGAGCCCCAGCCAGTTATAATATTTTGTTCACCCCAGTCCCAAGTGATTTTGATTTTTTTTTTCTAACTAAGAATAAAAAGAAAATAAGATTTTTTTTTTTTTTGCTTACCGATGATTTTTAGGGGTCCTAAGGTCCTGAGATGACAGCTGCAGTTTGGCCCGGTTCATATATCCCGCTCGCGCGGGCAGGCTGGGGAGCCCGGCAGCCAGATGTACGATGAGTCGAGTTTTCGGGTGTTTGGTCATTTGCATACCACCCGAGTATCTTGTGTGCCTTTATAGTTCATATTATACCACGTATGTATCAATAATGTCATAATAAGTAAAGTTCAAGTGTAATAAGTGCACATATGCAAGTGATATAAGTGTTCACTCGTGGCAACGACTCCCGCCCTACATACAGACAGACGGACACCAGGTGACAGTTCTCACTCCCGCGCTCTCTTCCCTCTGTCAAACTTTATATACATTAGGCCAGCACTTTACTTTAGTTGTCTGACACTGCCACACTGTCACTTTATATATATAGAATAGTTTACCGTATAGTTTACTGATATTATATCATTTGTAGGCACTTTTTAGTTAGAAATATTGGCTTTCACATTGTATTTTTGTTAGTTTGCACAAGTAAAATGTATCTCACTGTTATTATGGAGTTATAGTTTATCACTTTATACAGTTATTATTTACATTTGGTATTTACACTTGGTTAGCGTCTTTTTTCGCAGTCTTTTTTATACACTTAGAAGTGTTCAAGGGTGTGGTACTCGATGAAGCAGTCCGGGTGACACAGTGCAACATTACACTGCCTGCAGAAATTGCTGGTGTCAACACGCATAGGGCTCCTTCGTGTCGTGTTGCGACACACATGACACCGCCTGCGGGGTCTCGCCTGGGCTTGAATAGCTAGCACATATGTGGGGAAATGGCGTTCAGTGAGTCTGGCAATCCCTTCTGCTGCTGGCTGACGATGTGCTGGTGGTTGCGGGTTGCGGGGTTGAGTCATGTATGTATGCAACATCTCTCTGCTCAACTCGATGCAGAAGTCCTCCATCGTCTCTCGCTTGCCAGTAATTACACGGTGGAGAATGTGGCAGTTGTACAGGGTGATGTCTAGGAGATGGAAGAACAATTTTTTGTACCACCTCATAGTCTTCCTCGCACATTCACACGAAGCGATGAATCGGACTTGTCAACCAGCCGCATGTTGATATTATAATCACATATTGCCTCAGGCTTCCGGATGATTTCCCTTGTTGCTCGGTCACGTCGTCGGCTGTTTTGGAAGATTGGTTGGTGGACTGTTGTGAGGACGTTGACGTCCCGGTTATCCATCCAGGATAACAGGAGGACATTATTGGCCTGCAGGTAGATGATGGAGCCCTTTTCCCGCCTGGGTGGTAGATTGGGCATGAATATTCTGTTCCTCCTGACAGTGCCACACACGCCTGTTGTGCGGCTATACAAGAACTTGGCAAGGGAGGGGCTGGTGTACCAGTTGTCCAGGTACAGTATGTGGCCCCTGTCCAAGTAGGGCTCCATCAAGGTGATGACAACGGCCCCTGATATACCATGTCCTCGATGGCACCAATTCTGTCTTCTTCCCCATATACAGAATGATGTCCTGGATGTAGCCGGTCAAACCAAAAAAAAAATAGAAGGTCCCACCCCTTTCCCATTCTTAAGTAAGCCATTTTAGATTTACAGAAGAGTGACCATTACTTGCATTACTGCATGTCCACAAACACTTCAGTAATGTAAGCATGTTTCCTTTTTTTATTTTTTTTTATTTTTTATTTTTTTATTAAGGTGACAGTTACAAAGTGGTGTACAATCTATCTTATTCTAGTTACATTGTAGTTTATCTTATTGTACCAGTACCTCCCTACAATCAACCTAGTTGTTCCCCAATTCGTCCCTCCGCCACGACCATTTCAAAGTCCAAGTCTCTCACTCTTCTCCTCTGTAGCGGGGAGGACCTTGTACCCCTGAGACATAGGAGTGCAGACCTGAGAAGAGAGAAAGAGAGCCGGCATCTCATCCAAGTTATGACTTGGCTTCTATGCTGGCGCTTTTTCTCCGATATTTGTTCAGCTAATCTGGCATAGAAGACACTTGCAGAAGGTCCCATACCTCCCGACGATGAGAAGACCAGAGGAGTAAAGCTTCCTTGATCCCTGTTCAAAATTCTTTCTTCATCAGCGCGTTTTTTCTCACTTTCGTTTCTCAAGTATGCCGCCTTGTGTCCTCGCTCACGATATGTTTGTGCTCTTGGGTTGAAGATTCTGATGTCGAAAAAAAGCCCGTTGTCCCCTCTTGCTTCATTTGAAGTATTTGCAGTATTGTGGGCCAAGCGCTGTCCGTCCATAGGCAGAAGTTCCGGTTCGATTCTGACATCATGGCACACCTCGTCCAGCATTTGTGCAGTGATGTCTCGTACTTCATCATGCCGGATACAGATGAATCCTCCTTTCTTACAGGTCATACAGTGGTCTGGGTTGTTTATTTCACCGCATGCACATTTCAGCGGCAGGTTCGAAACTGGCCACCCATACCTCAAGGCTACGGCATCATTGAATTCTTGTTTATTTAAGCTGAAGCCTTTCTCCTTTATTGGTAATGATGTGAGCCAATTTGAAGCCCCCGTGTCTTGTGCCATCTCAACTCTCATTTTCAGTTCTTCCCTACATCTGGTCTTAATTTGTTCTAGGCTATGTTTCTGTCTCTCTTCTCTGCTCTTTGTAATTTCCTGTCTTGCATTTCGTTGTTCCTCTTCGTCCACCTCATTTTCATTTTGCTCCCGTATTTTTTCTGTCAGAGATGTAGTAAGTTTAAGGGAATTTTGGTACTCATGAGGTGCCGCCTCAACTGGGTTTATGATCCCCATACCTCCGAACGTTGGCGGAGGAGCTAATAGATCTCTTAGCTCTTGCGTGACGCCTTCCATCTCTGTTAAGGCTGGTATGAATGCTCCTCTGATTGCTTCTTCCAGTGGTTGGAGCATCTGTCTAATGCCAGGCACTGTTCTCATAAGAAAGGTCCATCTGTGCTTAACACCATATGTGAAGGCAGTATAATGCAGCATGTGGTTCAGATTTCGCAATGTCTGCCAGGGTTTTCACTTCCTTTACCCACTCCGCTACCTTTTTTCGCACATAGTCTCTCTTGCATTCTTCTGTGCCTATTACTGCTCCCAAATGGCGTTGACCCTCGTTTGTAATCTTCACTCCTGTCCCATCAAAAGTCTGCACCGCTTCTTCATACTTGTTTTCTTTCACTATTAGTACAGATTTACTAGCATTCGGATGGTACCCAATGACTTCGCCCACCGATTGTATTCTCTGCCACCATTCTTTGAGATCCCCTATTTTTCCTGCACCTGTGAGGTCATCTGCATACGCCACTTGTTTCACTCGGGTTACCTCATGTTTTATTTTCTGCTGCAGAATAGATAGTGCCAGTGCGTACATTGCCATTGCCACTGGATCTCCTTGCGTTGTTCCTTCATTTGATTTGAGAATTTTAATTTCTTCCTTCTTTGTGCTTCCAATTATATACAGGTTAGCTGGCTCCTTATAAGTATTTTCTATGTACTTTGCAATGCTCGGGCATTTGATCTTGATGTTGTGAATAGCTGCCTCCCTATTAATGGTGTTAAAGGCATTTGTTGCATCCACTAGCAGTACCGCTTCACAATCTTCCTCATCATACACCTTCCCCATTGCATGTATTGCTGCTTCTCCTCCCGCTTGCTGTCCTGCACATACTTGTAAGTTGCCCACTGCTCTTTGTACATCTTTTCCAAATACGGACATGATTGCTTTTCCTATAATCCTTCTAAGAACTTCCCCAACGCCTACTGGTCTAACTCCTGGATTCTTATTTAAAGGTATCAGGCGACATGCTGTCAGAGCTTCTATGTTCACGCATGGTGATGATGCAAGTTTCTTTGCCAGCATTGCTATTGTTTCACAAAGGTCACCCGCGGCTGAACCAAACTTGTTTTGACTTAGGAAGATCCTCCAAGTCTTAGCATCTACACCTGATGGACCTGCTCCTCCCTGTGTTTTCAGCGCCTTTCTCCATATGAGGTCTCCAGTTATATTCTCATATATCACCGGGTCTGGAGGAACATATTCCCCGTCTAGTTTGGCCTCATCACTTGCTGGTTTTGCTTCTGGGTGTTTCTCCTTCAGCTGGTCCAAGATGCTTCGATTCACTTCGTGCACCCCACTTGAGGCTTCCCCAGTGACCATTCTGACTGCCTGTGCCACTTTACCAATCCTCATGCTATTTCCCACTGATCGTGCCATATCATCTGGCTTCCTCTTTCTTCGTTGTTTTGTTTTCAGTCTTTGCTGGATTGCTCGTACTTGGCTAAGAATTTTGTCTAACTCCCCATTTTTCCACCACTCCATTCTCTGTTTCAGCGCTTTAATGTTCTCATTCAGTTTTCCCTTTGGTCTTTTTCTTTGAAGGAACAACTGAGGAATGAAAGAAGCTATCTTGATTGCCACGTGCGCCAAAGGGGCATCCTGAACATACTTTAGGATCATACGTCTGAGTTCCCCCAGCATGTCTTTTGCGGCTTCACAAATCGGTAGTTCAAACTTATTATGTTGCCATTGTATCACTTCTGTATAAATTTCATTCACTAATGTTGTGAGTCCGTCACCAGAATGTCCCATCCATTCTCCACCATTCATGTTTACGTTACGAGGTCGTTCGTTCTGTTCACAATTTTCGATTATTTCTCTCTCATTATCTTCGTTTAGGCCTACACCATTTTCATTATTTTGTTCCACACCTCTGTTATCTTGCGAATTATTGATTCCTGCATTTTCTTCTGCGGGCTGCAGTTGTTGATTGTTATTTTCTGCATTTTCTCTAACAGGGTTTGCTTGTACATCTCCATTAACTACATTGTCTGTTTCACGGTTCATTTGTACTGCATCTCTCACTGCGTTTTGTCTGTCATCAAGATTATTCCTCGACTGGGACCGAGTTAATATCATCTTGTCTTATTATCTTAATTTCCTACCTATTCCCTAATACTGAGTCTATCGATCATTACTTCCTAAGGGACGAGCCTCTGCCCGATAAAGGTGAAAATGTAAACATCCTATGAGTAGCGTGAGAGATAGAAAGAGTTAGAGAAGTTATTTAACTCACCTAGTATCATGCAAGGTTACAGAAGATCAGGCTATATTACAAGACAGTGAGTGCAAAAGAAAATAGGAAAATAAAGTAAAATAAAAGTAGTGTTTAAAAATAAGCACAAAGAATAAACACGGAAAAAAAAAAAAAAAAAAAAAAATATATATATATACCGTATATATATATAATACAAAACGATTATTGTAGTGAGAAAGGAAATACACTAATTAAGAGAGTAAAATGATTAAAACGACAAGTGTCAAAATAGTGCTAAGGATTAAAGAAGGATGTTAGAAATCTACCATTAGTTTGAGAAAAAGGTCATGGTTATCAGTATGCACACAATATATCAGCGAATTATACCTTATTTTAAATAGTATACTTAGTTACTAGTTCGTTAGAGATAACTCTCACATGAAATATACCACTTCAAGTCTGATTTCCTGACTCGGCCATAAATCATATAGAACCCTACATAATATAATCGGCCTGTTTCCTCAAAGCTAAATTACTTTATACAAAGCTAAAGAAACCTTGGCAATTTGAGCCGCTTTACATTCTAAATATGCCTAACTTTAAATGGAAACCAGCCAATTATGTCCTAAGATTTAATTATTTTCAAGACAAAAATATGTACAAAATATTACATCATGTTAGCCGGTCAAACAGTCACACATGACGAAGGTCTTCAAGCCATACCTATGACGTTTGCTGGGGATGTACTGTCGGATGCTGATGTTTCCCCGCCACAGTAACAAACTCTCATCAATTATGAGTTTTTGATGGGGTTTGAAGGCCGCAGCAAACTTTGTCTTGAGGTACTCACAAATTGGTCTTATCCTCTCCATGGGGTCCTTGGTGTTTCTGGGGAGGTCCTGGTTTCTGGTATGGCTTGCCAGGCTGTCAATGAAGTGCAGGTTCCCCATGATTGCAGAGAATCTGTTCCGGCTCATGATCTTGGCAAAGATAGGGGTGCGGATGAGGGGATCCCATGACCAATATTTCCTGATTGACGATTTCGTCGTCACCCCCATCAGGATCACGATCGCCAAGAAGGAGTAGAGCTCTGGGATTTGGAGTGTTTCCCATGACAGCCTGGCCGAGTACCTGGATTGTTCCTTACCAGCCATAAAGTACCAATTATACCAGTTAGTCTGGTCCACAATTAGGCTCATCAGGTTGGCAGTAAAAAACTGCAGAAAGATGTCAAGTCTTGGGGTGTCAGGTCCTTGGTGAGGGAACGTAGGGCCGGCAATCCCTGCGCCCACAAATTGCCAGTCGGTGGGCTGATACCGTGCCCCATCCTGCCAATCCCAAACATCAGGTACTCCTCCGGCACCTTCGTCGTCGGGGTCGTCGGGATCCGGGTCACCAGGGTGGCGAGGGGGCGCAACCGTGTCTCTTGCCACTGCCCTACCCCTTGCCCTTGGCCTGCCTCCTGACAGCCGCCTGGACCCTCCTGGCCCTCTCGAACTGCCAGTGGGGGGGGCTCTAACGAGGGTCACCTTACCCACCCGTCTTGGACGCCCCCTTACAACCCCACGCCCGGGAGCTGACACTTCTGCGTGAGAGTCGAATGGAGGTGGTGATGGTGTTGGTGTGTGGTAGGACACTGGTCTAGGAGTTCCGGTGGGGGTGTAGGGTAGTGAACCCGGTGATGGTGGGGGGTAGTCTGGTGAAGGTGCTGGTGGTGGGTGTGGGGATGCGAGGCTCTCCCCTGGCCACTGCAGGCTGCGTCTTCCCGGGCTGCCATAACTGGGAAGAGACGCCTCGCAACCATCCGACGTCTTTCCACTTCCCTTGGCGGGGTGTCGGGAACCTCCTCTTCCTCTTCCTCTTCACTTGATGGTGGTGCGGCATCTCTCCTGCGAAGCCCATAACAATATTTGGGCTTTGCAGCTTTGAGAGGTGAGGGCTTCCGTGGTGGTGGTGATGGGAGGCGGCGAGGAGGGAGAGCGTGAACATGGCCTCTCACACTCGCGGCCGTAGGGGCAGGCTGGCTGTGGTGTAGGGGAATGTCCAGGAAGGCCATAGGGTCATATACTTTTTCTGTAGCTCGACCTGTTCCCCACTTGCTGGGGAGTCCTCTATATCCCTTGCCCTGGGAGACATGGGGGAATGGTAATTTCTAGCCTCCCTCTCCCTCATTTGTTCAAAACTGAGAAGCAGTTCTCGTATAGGGATGTAAGGTGCCTCCTGATTCATAGCGGCATATTCCTCCCTACTCGGAAAATATTCCTCTTCGGAATCATCGAGGCATGAGGATTCGGTGTCAGAGTCTTCCTCGTCACTTTGTAATAGGATTTCGTGGGCTTCATCAATGGTAAGGCCCTTAGCACGGGGTGGGTTACGGCGTGGAGGTTGTTGGGACATGGTGATCACTCGCGGAAGACAACGGGTATACTGAATGTCCTTTGTCACGCACTAGGTCAAGCCCAGAGCATTCTTTGGTCTTATCATATCTACCAGCCAACGAACTTTTCACTACAAATTTCAAGGCAATATGACATAGGACAAGACATTATAAGGTCTAAAGTCGCGTGACTAAGGAATGTCACACCTACAGAAATATAGATTAGTCTACCATATACACAACTCATCCAGGCACTTCCTACCATATGCACGTAGTAAATAAGGTCCAAAGTCGTTTTGACAGCTGCTCCAAAATAAAAAACATCCTAAGGAATATCCTATACCATTTTTAGACCAAACCACACCATACAACCTGAGTAAATAAGGTTCAAAGTCACGAGCCAATATGCGCATATAGGATTTTCTCACGCAGCCTGTAGCCTCTAGGCAAGGTCAGGTAGACCCAAACAAAGGTCTCATACACCATCCAACTGTGTCTGACACAAATCTCAAGCCAAACCCGACCATACGACCCGAGTAACTAAGGTTCAAAGTCGGAGCGAAAAGGTGGATAATTACGCGCCCCTAATCCATCCCACCATCCAGCCGCTCACCCTACCTACCCGTTTTCCCGCCAACCACTGGTTTCCCATATTGTATCGAGTACCCTGTATCATTTTTAGGCCAATAGTTACCATACCACCTGAGTAAATCATGTCCAAAGTCATGTGGCAATATGCGGGTATACGTAAATCCGTTTATTATCCATCACCCGCTCAGACTATGTTCATGTACACCGCTAATACGTATAGACAATGACATCCCACGGCTCTGACACAATTTTCAAGCAAAACCAACCAATACGACCCGAGTAAATAAGGTCCAAAGTTGCGGTCAAAAAAGGTGGTTCAGTACATGCCTCTCATCCACCCTGGTTCAGCCGCACGACCCACCAACCCGTTTCGGCCGCCAGTCCCGCCTTCCCAATACCCTAGAGTGTACGCAGTACCATTATTAGGCATTTCCTTACGATACCTGCCGCGTAACTGATTTTAATATGCCGGACGCACGTGATGCGTCGCTGGGAGCTGGTGGTCGAAATGTGCCGTCGCATCACGTGTATCGCTGGGATCCAGCGGGTTAAGAGTCAGGGGGAAAAAAAATCAATTTAAAACACCGATTTTTTTGTTTTTTTTTTGTTTTTTTTGTTTTTTTTCCCCTGGGCCATGCCAAATATCACTCCTCCACCTCCTCTCCTTCCTCAGTTTCCTCCCCTCCTTCAGTTATCACCTATTTTCCCTGTTATTCCGTTTTCCTGTGGTATATTTTCGTGCTAACATTAGCGAGTTGGTAGCAGGGCGTTGTCATCACTGTTAGCAAGCGAGTGCAAGAGAGAGAGAGAGAGTATCGATCGACAGTCTCTCTCCACAGGTGGAGGAAAGTGGTAGGCTGGGAGGTTGCCTCAGCCATACATTGTGTAACTCCCGGCCTGTATCGCCGATTTTGACCATCCAAACGCTGTTTTCCCTTGTTTTATTGTTGTAACAGGTTAATACCTTTATAATCAACCTATAATAGGCGCATATGGATAAGTATTAATGCTATTTATGGTAAAATAAATATTTTAGTGATGGAAACAGCTCAAATACGTCAGCACAGGAGTGTGGTGTCTCATACCCCTCATGCGCACTTCAGAGGTTAAAAGTTGAGGGACACTGGCACCCCTACCCCTCAACATTTTACTATTAAAAGTTACACTACCACTTCTCACAGAAGATCTGACATCTAGCAATCTTTTGTGTTATAAGGGGCTTAGCGAGACACCCTCACGGGGACTCTGCAACCATAGGTCCTAGGTGTATTTTGTCTGTGGCATCCCATTAGACTTTGCAACTAAAAGAACACTGCCCTGAGTTCTTTGAACCTCTTAAAATGGTTAGAGACAGTCAAGAAGAGCAGTACTAAAACTCTTCTTGCGTTCGTCCGATATTGTGTTAATTCGTCATAACTGAGGCACAATATTAAAAACGCCACTACAAGAGTACCTTAACAGAACTTCATCACCGGTTAATAAAAAGGTCAGGATAGACGAGTATAATTGATAAAGCTATAGGCTCTAATACTCGCGTTAGTCCGATATGGTGCCCAACTGTTTCATTACAAGTTACGGAGCAATATTTAAGACCCCACGCCCATTAACCCATCTGTAACATTACTTCACACGACCGGCCAACCTGGACGGCCTACGGAGAATCAGAAGACATCAAGCAGCTAGTGTTCTACATTTCTAAGAAAAGAAAGATTGAAGAATGATACCTAAATCAATGCCAGTGACGAGGCAGAAATAAGAGAGTTCAAAAAGTGACAAAATACTCAAGAGTCCCTTCAACCTCTTATTCAGTATAAAATCATCAAAGTGTTCATTTAAGATAATCTATAGAAACAGATTACTTCTATTCGTGTACCAGTGATAAATGCGTATAGTACACCTATCTAACTTGAATAAGGAATTAAATCCAAATAAGACGGATTTTGTGCATAAAATAACTCTGTCATATTTCCGCCCAGTGAGAAAATAGTTAGAGTCCATACACTCCTTATTTTGAAATAAATCATCAAAGTGTTCATTTAAGATAATCTATAGAAACAGATTCCTTCTATTCGTGTACCAGTGATAAATGCGTTTAGTACACCTCTCTAACTTGAATAAGGAATTAAATCCAAATAAGGCAGATTCTCACCTCAATGAACTCTGAAATAATACCAACCAGTGAAAATAATTTAGAGTCCACAAAACTTGAATTCAATCTTATGAAGTATACCAGTGTATAAGATTATATATTCATAGACAAGAAATATATTGACTTACATTCACCTCGTTAAATACTAGTAGCTAATTAAACCCAAGTCACGGGATATAGTGAACATTAAGGTAACCTGATTAAGTGTTTATACAATCTTTCAACAATAGAAGATTGATTTGATTCCAAAGAAAAGGATTCAATTTAAGTTGCATTGAGTATACCTGATCTCCATCCAGATCCGCGATCGTGCTAGAAGATAGTTAATTAAGTTGTACCCTATGAAATTCTTATGTTAGCATCTTTAGCCCTCAGTTTTATGTATTTAGGAACTAAGTGAATAAACTGTACTACAAACCATATTGTGATATTATCTGTATCCCTATTGTCTTCTTTATATGTATTTGTATGAACTTGGGTATCCCAGTCTCGAAAGAACTCACCCTAAATAATAGTTAAACCTGAATAAAATCAGGGCATAACATTGGTGGCTAGTTGTGGTTCTTGATTCGGATAGAAGAATTCACTACATTTCACATGCCAGAAACAATAGAGTGCTATATAACATTTGAAATATGGCAGTTTCTCACTCCTATATCCCCATTCCTGAATATGATGGGGACACATACGAGATAGAAGACTACATAGACATAGTGGAGCCAATGTTAGATTTGGCACACAACAATGACCGCGATTAAATCGCTGTAGCATTATTGCACATGATGCGCTTGGGAAAAGCCGTTTCCCTAGTAGCCAAACAGGTAATGCCAGAGCTTACCTGGAACCAATTTCGATCCCTAGTGATCAATGCAGTAAGGCCACCCTTGGGCCCACTCGTCGCCCCAAAGATAAAAATCAACTTCATTAAGTATGAAGGGAATCTAGATGTCACCCTTGCACGCTTATATATATACGCGAGGACCGCGTATAGCTCTCAAGATGCTGGGCAACAGAGTGAACAAGTTATCACCGCATTATATAACATCCTTCCATCTCACATCACCGCTCATCTCGACCTAGACGGCTCATTCGAGGAACACATGCTCTCCATCAGAGAAATGTACCAACTCAACAAAGTTAAGTACGAAGGACACCTGGATATCACCCTTGAAGAGGTGTTTAAACACATAAGATCCGCGTGTCAATCAAAAACTAAAGAATACCAGGAACAGCAGGTTTTCACCTCCCTGCTGAATATCCTCCCGACGTACGTCTACCACCATTTCACCAGCCATGGGCCAGCAGGTTTCCAGCAGAACCTGCACACGATCCTAGAGCTTTTGGAGACAAATCAGGAAACAGCAGACACTCCAAGCAACTCGCCCCCAAGGACAACTAGTGAAGAAACATCATACACTCCAGTCAACTCGCTCCTAAGGTCAGATTGCCTCCATGATAAACACATTCACTGTCCCCTCCATTCCTCAACTCTCTCTTCTCCCCCCACGATCAAAGAAAATTCCTCACTCAAATCAATTCCTCACCCAACTCGCTCTTCTGCCCCCTCGATCAAAGGAAATTCCTCAATCAAATCAATTACTCACCAACCTACAACCCCTGATGCTCCCTTTCTGACACCACTTCAAACCCCACAACCTGTCACACCCTCAACTCTATGAACCTTAATCAAGTCCGACCAAACCTCACCCTCTCCCGTCCTGCCACACACGAAAACCCCACAGTTTGCTACCTCAACAGTTCTGCTAGCTCTAACCAAACCCAACTCAACTTCACACCCCACCATTCCTAATCCACCATCCTCGCATACCTTACCTCAACCTCTACCTCAGAAAAACCAAACCTCAGTCGAAGTGTCAGACAATCCCAAACCGCCACTGACATCCCTATCTACAACTCCACGCTCAAAGCTACCATCACTATCCCTAAGTCCTCAAACAACAACCTCAACCTCTACAAGGGGAGGTGTGGCAGAGTGGTCTTGCCACTGGACTGGTTTGTTTTCGGACGATGGAGTTCATCTGAACCAGGTGGGAGCAGCACGTTTTGGGCGTCTTCTCAACGATGCGGTGAAGGATTTTCGGAGAAGAAATCGACTCAGCACAGGACAACCAGGAAGGAGGACCGAAGACAGCGAGGACGGCAATCTACAAAGGAATTAAATACTAATCCGTCAAGAACTGCGAATTTGGATAAAGCTCCACCAACACGACCCAAATTCAAAACCGTCAGGGATAACGACCGAGGACCGAGGACAGCCATGAATGTAAATGTAGATCCGACCAGAACCAAAAATTCGATGAAAGAACGATCTGCGAGTTCTAAAACCGCAACTTTAAAGGTTTTCTATGCAAACGCTCGTAGCATACGCAATAAATTTTCAGATTTAGAGGAACTAGTGTTTACAGAAAATTATGATGTGATTGGCATAACAGAATCTTGGCTCAATACACAAGATAGAGACTTTTTAGCAGAGTATTCACTTCCCGGTTATGTAATGTTTGAGAACAGCCGAATAAATAAAAATGGAGGTGGCGTTTTATTTTATATCAAAGAAAGTCTTAACCCGACCCTCGTGTCAAAACCTCAAATTGTGAACGTCGACACATCTTTGTGCTAATAAAGAATAATAAAGGTACAAAAATAATACTTGCGTTAATATACAGACCTCCAGCTCAATCAGTGCAAACTGACCAAGAAATTTACGAACAAATTGCAGATGTAAGTAACTCACAAGATACCGTAATTTTTGGCGACTTTAATTTACCTGTGACCAAGAGGGGCGATACTCTTACTTCACACTCCGGACATGACTTGTATACGAACTTGCAAGAGAGTTCGCTTTATCAATTTGTTCGAATGCCGACCCGTGGTAATAACGTTCTTGACATTGTACTTGCAACAAAAGAAGAATTGATAGAGAATTTGAATGTTGGTGATGAATTCAGTAACAGCGACCATCGTACGATAACTTTCACTTTAAAGTTTACTAGTAACGAACCAAATAGTAGCATCGAAAAAGTCCCTAATTTCAAGAAAGCAAACTTCCATAAACTTAGAGCTATGTTTAAAGAAACTGACTGGAGCTTTTTAATTAACAATAACGACATAAATACATCTGGGAAGTTATTCGAAACCACTTACCTAAAAGCAGTGCAAGACTGCATACCATCGAAAATACGGCGTCCAGGCCATAATAATAAGCCCAAATGGTGGAATAAAGATATTTCAAACTGCCTGCTTGCTAAAAAATGTGCTAATGATAGATTAAAATCCTCACAAAATGACGAAGAACGGGTGAAATTTGTAGAGCTACGACGCAAAGCCAAAAAGTTAATTAAGCAAAGTAAAAAGACCTTAGAGTTACATATTGCGAATCAAAGTAAAACAAACCCGAAAGAATTCTATAGTTATATCAGAAAGAAAAAAGTAGTTACTTCAACTGTTGGACCGTTAGTCGATGAAAAAGGAGAATACACCAAAGACGAAGTACAAATGAGTAATGCCCTCAATACCTTCTTTGCATCAGTTTTTACAACAGAAGACCTCAGTGATATCCCTACACCATCGCTGATTCAGATTGATAATTCAGATGTTCTAAGCAATATCACCGTTACAGAGAGAAGTATTGAATTGTTTAGATATACTCAAGGTAAATAAAACGCCAGGACCTGATACAATCTCGCCTAGAGTTCTAAAGGAAGCTAAGAATGAGCTCTCCAAACCACTGACATTACTATTCAATAAATCCTTACAGTCTGGAACTATGCCTGATCAGTGGAAGCTAGCCAACGTAACACCGATATTCAAAAAAGGCAGCAAATCCCTACCCAGTAACTATCGTCCAATTAGCTTAACCTCAGTTGTATGTAAAATGCTAGAAACGGTCATACGAGACAGACTCGTAAATCACTTAGAGGAAAATAACATACTTAAAGATACTCAACACGGCTTTCGTAAAAAACGTTCCTGTTTAACAAACCTCTTAGACTTCTTCCACGATATCCTCAACCTCTACTATGAGAGTAAAGCTGTAGATATTATATACCTTGATTTTCAAAAGGCCTTTGACAAAGTTCCCCACAAACGTTTACTGCTAAAACTAAAAGCGCATGGAATACAAGACGGTGTGTTGAAATGGATAGAAAATTGGCTCAGCAACAGAAAGCAAAGAGTAGTCATAAACGGTAAGGCATCTAAATGGACCAATGTAAGTAGCGGGGTACCCCAGGGATCGGTACTAGGACCAATTCTCTTTCTAATTTACATCAACGACATAGATGAGGGTCTCACCTGCACAATCTCAAAATTTGCTGACGATACAAAAATTGCAAATAGCGTACTCTCAAAAGAACAAGTTGACGATATGCAACACAATCTAGATAAATTGTCATGTTGGGCCCAAATTTGGCAAATGAGTTTCAATGCGGATAAATGTAAAGTACTACATGTCGGATACCTAAATGAGAAAGCAAACTATTTGATGAATGGCACTCGGCTTAAGAATGTAAACAGAGAAACTGATCTGGGAGTAACAATATCGAGTAACCTAAAACCGAGTCAACAATGTTCAGAAGTTGTTAAGAAGGCAAACAAAATAATTGGCTTTATAGGCAGGTCATTTGAGCATAAATCCAAAGAAGTTATCCTAACCCTTTACAATTCCTTAGTCCGCCCTCTTCTGGAATACTGCGTTCAATCCTGGTGCCCTTATTACCAAAAAGATATAAACAAGCTAGAACGAGTTCAACGTAGAGTTACCAAAATGATACCTAGCCTAAAGAACAAACCATACGAAGAGCGTCTTAGAGAATTAAATCTATTTCCTTTAACCCAGCGCAGATTAAGAGGCGACTTAATTCAAGTGTTCAAAATCATCAAAGGCATCGACAATATGAACTGTAGTAAGTACTTCACTATCAACCAATCTAATTACACGCGGGGAAACGGTTGCAAAATTATTGGTAAATCTTTTAACTCGCACGAATCTAAGAATTTCTTCTTCAATCGAGTTGTCAACTTGTGGAATGGGCTTCCCCGAGACGTTATAGACTGCAGCACCGTTGATTCATTTAAATTCCGCCTAGACAAATATCTCGCATCAAACCCACGACTGACTGCGTTTGTAAATGAATAACTTTATCCTCCCCTCAGTTACTAACCCATATGTCCCCTACTAACTTCCTAGTCCTGCCACTAACGTGGCAGGGCAGTAGTTCCCTTTCCAATGTTCCCTTACCCACTCTAAACCACTGTTTGGACACTTGATCCTCAGTGTTTTGGAGGACAAGCAGCCTAGAAGGGTCACTAGATCTGTTGTTGCTTGATTTCCTTTGTACTTTGTACTCCTTTGTACTCCTTTGTAATCCAATGGACCCGGGTTCGAATCCCAATATGTCAATGGGAAGATATTATTGGGATGGAATTTGTGCTGTACCTAGTTTTAGTGCATTACCACAGCACACCGAAATGCCCCAAAAATACCCTCATTGTTCCCTGATTAAATAGCACTGTATGAATATTCCCATATTCAAAATATGCTACAGGGGGGCAATGCCTAGTGAGTTAATTGCTCAATAGGTGGCGTTCTGAGAGTGAGAGTCCGAGCCTGGGGGATGAGACGGTGAAGCGCAGATGCGAAGTGGCTTCAGAGATGGAGTTGCTTCGAGCCGTGAATGGGTGCTTCGCATGTCTCACTCCCTAGGCTGGAGCAAGACCTCACGGACCTCACCGTGTTCAGCGGTGGAGTGTGCAGGCTCTCAGCCTATGCCCGGGAGGGAGTGGTTGGAATATTGAAAAAAAAAAAAAAAAAAATCCAAGATAAAAACTCAAGTTTTTCCCCACCTTCCTCACCTACCCCCGCTCACACCTCTATCCACAAGATGTTCTCACCAAATTCAGCTCCCCCATTACATGAAGATATATGCTCACATCCCCCTCCCAAATCCTCTCCACCCATATCCACTACCATCTACAAGAAATCCGCCAATCAAATCAATTCCTCACCAACCTACAACCCCTGATGCTCCCTTTCTGACACCACTTCAAACCCCACAACCTGTCACACCCTCAACTCTATGAACCTTAATCAAGTTCGACCAAACCTCAATCAAACCCTCCACACCCTGTGAACACCTTCCTCAACCATTATCACCCAAGAAACATCACATACCGCCCACCTCAACTTCACCGCAACTCCAACAACCCTCTCAGCCTTTATCTCAACCGCCCCAACCTCAAATCAAAAAATTTATCCCACCCTCAAACATACCACTCCCACAAAAATCCTACCAAAACGCAACCTCAAACTCGCCTAACCACCAAATTAGCACCCTCTCTCTCACCTCAGACAACGTAACCACCTTCTCACCCTCATCCCCAAAATCATCGCCTCCCTCAACCACTATCCTAAAGCTATCCTGTACCTACCATCAAAACACAATGTCAGCCTCTCCTCCCCCCAACATGTGCATCCTCGCTGTCAACTCCGACGAAGTAATCATCTACTCATCCACAAACCAATTCACACTTCCAGACCATCCTAACCTCATACTGCCCCATGTCATAATCCAACTTAATGCCCAAATCCCTAAACCATTCTCGCACCAAAACATCCGCCTTCTGCCTCAACACTGCTACCAACCACAAGAACCGCAACCCCCTCAAGTTTTCCATTTTCCAATTCTACCAACTTCACCCGACCTCAAACCCAACTCTCTTCCACAACAAACTCTCCAACTCTGTCTTCACAGCCCATCTCCATCCCTTCCCCATCAACACCCCACACCCCAACCCTCAAAACAACCATCCTCATCTAATCATCAACAAGTCACAACCTCAATCACTCCTAACTACAGTATATGTCACCATCAATTAAAAATCCCATCAACACCTCTCACGACAACAACAGTCACCTATTATTTAACCTCTATGCCACCGTGGTTTTGTTTCCACAACCCTTACCAACAACCTCATTCCGCATCCCACCCTCTAAATCGCCACGGACTCGCCATTCGCTCACTCAAACCACGCCCAAGAAAATCACCTAGACAGCTCCCAACAAGACCATCAACAAAGTACCCACCCCACGATCTCCAAACTCCTCACACCATTCTTCTCCCAATTCTCCCGGCCAGATCACCACTTACAATACCTCTTCCCTAACGCCAATATCCATAGTCGACTCACGTAATACCTCTGTTTGCTCCCTAACAATTCCTTTTCCCCCTCCAACATCAAATCCATCCCCTGATTTCAAATCTTCCAGCCACCTCACAAATAATTGCATAGTCATCAACACATATGACCCTCCAAGATCAATACCTCAGCCTCCACCACCTCCTCTCACCGAGTATTTTCCCCAACCATCACCTGACCACCGACCAGACCTGCCCCGTCAGACAACCACCTCGACAACTCTAGTTACTTCACCCTTGAGGCACGAGGACGTGCTTACTATAATGGGGAGGGAAGTAAAGTACCCAGAAAATGAAATTAGCAGAGAAGTCATTCCCCAAGACGGAGAGGAGGAAAACGGAAATAGAACAACAGAAAACGTCAGGAGAAGAGGATAACTAAAACAAAACCTCACACCAAACCTATACAGAATGTTTCCCTGTTTCCCTACCATGTTTTATCTACTAGACCAAACACTAGTATATCACCCATATAGTAGCTTCTAAGATGTAGATTTAAGTTCCTATATTCCTATGAAAATTTTCATGTTGATTAAGACCCATTGTCTTCACCATATTAATCTATGCATTGCATGTTTCACATGCTCGCACCCAGTCAGGGGACATCCTGACGACGTATACAGACTAAACACACATAACAAAGCCACTCCAACAGCTTCCTCTCTCTCCAACACCCCTTCTCCCCTATCAACACTCTTCTCTGAGCTAGTGCCGATACAAATGGCCAGTCCTGTATAGAATCGTGAGGTTCAGAGTCGTAAAGATTCCAGGACGAGCTCCATAGAAACTGAAACTGAAACTGCATAACTTCTATTCTTTATTGCAATTAGGATTGCTAAGAATATCAACATTGTGCGACGATGCCACCACCATATTCTTATGCTTTAATAATGATATAGACTCGCTAAAATCTTTTCCTTATTTTTCTCCCAACACACATATTCACATGCCTTCTCATTACTAAGCTATTTTCCTAGTAAACAAACCACATTACCTTCCTTCGTGTCTTTCTACTTCACTACGTACAAGTCCTTAATGTTCGATCTACTAGCAAAAGTCCTAGTAGGTCACCAGATTGTTAATATTAATAGGGTTAAGATTTTTTTTTTTTTTTTTCTATGTGATTGAGGGAGGCAAAAGGCATAACTGCCTATAGCGAGTGCCTCCCCCATAGTTGAAAGAGTGACCGGGCCAAAATCAAGGGACGTTCGAGCCAAAATGCCTGGACACACGAAGTTTGAAGCAATTTAAGTCAGAGGAAGAGGGAAAGACTGATTCTGGGAGAGAGTTCCAGAGCTCAGCTGTTGAGTAGAAGAAAGTTTGAGAGTAACGTTTCACTCTTGGGTTGGAGAGTTGCACAGAGTAGGGGTGGGATTGAGTTGCAAGACGGGTACCACGTGCCCTACGTAAAGGAGGTGGTATGCACTGGGATAGCTCTGAGGAACACTGATTATTATAGTAGCGATAGAATAGCGAGAGAGATGCAACATTGCGGCGGAGAGAGAGAGATTGCAGAGAGTTGGTGAGTGGATGGGAGTTAATGATACGAAAGGCCTTCCTTTCAACTTTGTCTAGGAGAGTGGTGTGAGAGGAACCTCCCCACACATGTGAACAATACTCAATACAAGGGCGCACTATGCCCCTGTACAGAGCAAGAAGCTGTGCAGGGGAAAAGAACCCCCTAAGGCGGTTGAGCACACCCAGCTTCTGGGAGGCTGCCTTAGCAAGACTGGTAATATGGTCCTTCCAAATGAGAGCAGAAGAAAAAGAGACACCAAGAATATTGAGAGAAGATGAAGGGTTGATTTTTGTATTGTTGAAGAATAAGGGATAGTCCGCTGGGAGATCCTGACGGGTAGATAGATGGAGAAATTGGGTTTTGGAAGCATTAAAGTTAACAAGGTTTTCTCTGCCCCAATTGGAAATAGTATTTAGATCAGAATTTAAGAGTTCTATGGCTTCATTACGTTTGTCGTTGAGGGATTGCTGGCTGGGGCGTTCTGAAAAACTAATGGAGTAGTGTAAGGTTGAGTCGTCTGCGTATGAATGGATGGGAATTAAGGTACAGTTAAGGAGATCATTTATAAAAATTAGAAAGAGAATAGGATATAGGACAGAGCCCTGAGGAACACCGGAGTTTATAGGGTGAGGAAGTGAACAATGGCCGTCCACTACCGCGGCTATGGAACGGCCGGAAAGGAAATTAGAGACAAAGGCACAGATGGAGGGATAGAAACCGAAGGAGGGTAGTTTAGAAATTAAAGATTTATGCCAGACTCTATCGAAGGCTTTCGATATGTCTAGTGCAATAGAAAAAGTCTCACCGAAGTCCCGAAAGGAGGATGACCAAGAGTTAGTAAGATATGAAAGAAGATCACCAGTAGAGCGACCCTTAAGGAAGCCATACTGGCGATCTGAGAGCAGATTATGAGAAGAGAAATGCTTAAGAAATTTGGAAGCAAGAATAGTTTCAAAAACTTTAGAAAGACAAGAGATAAGAGCAATTGGACGATAGTTGGAGGGTTAAGAGCGGTCACCCTTCTTTGGGACAGGTTGAATGTGAGCAAGCTTCCAGCATGAAGGGAAGACGTTAGAGGATAGACAGAGACGAAAGAGTTTGATACCTACCATTATAATAATATATGCAGGTTTACTTATGCAAAAACCATATCATACCACGCAGATAAACTCTTCTATCTAATGTATAATGAACACATATGTACACGTCTTCTCAATATCCAACTATTCTATTTTATAAACAAAACACATTTCTTTCCTTCCTAGTTTGATAGTCATGGGTAGCCTACCAGCCAGAGATGTCACCAACCAACCTTTCTAGCCTCTCAGATAATATAATGACCCCCAGGGTTACCAACAGTACAACACTCGCCGCACGGGACCCATATAACCATGTATATTTCCTCTTCTATATATATAAGTTTAGGAACTGTCAGTGTTATCCTTAATGAGTTAACCTAACATGCTCATCTATCCCTATGATCAATATTAAAGGCGACAGA
Organism: Paralithodes platypus; assembly: GCA_032716605.1. Taxonomy (NCBI): domain Eukaryota; kingdom Metazoa; phylum Arthropoda; class Malacostraca; order Decapoda; family Lithodidae; genus Paralithodes; species Paralithodes platypus. The sequence goes on along the minus strand of CM064552.1, from coordinate 44,932,798 downwards.
CCTTTGTCTGCAAACCTATACAACGTCTGCCAGAGAGGCTACACGTACGCGTGTCCCCCCATTGACCCCCAGGGCTACAAACATAACCTCACCACCCAGGAGTCATCTAACTCATGTAAAACTTCTATCTCATATAATTATGTAGAAGCTTAGAAATTATCAGTATTAATTCTACAAACAGAACCTAACATGCTCATCTATCCCTATGATCAATATTAAAGGCGACAGACCCTTGTCTGCAAACCTATAAAATGTTTGTCAGAGAGGCTACACGTACGCGTGTCCCCCCCATTGACCCCCAGGGCTACCAACATAACCTCACCGCCCGGGAGTCATCTAACTCATGTAAAAACGTCTATCTCGTATATATAGAAACTTAGAAATTGTCAGTATTAACTCTACAAAGAGAACCTAACATTCTCACCTACCCCTGTTCTCAATATTACCAGTGACAGGCTCTTGTTTGTAAAAATAATATCCAACGACGCCAGAGAAACTGCACTTCATCATACCCCCCTCACCCTGAATTTTCACGCTCTAAGGTCAAGCCAAAACATCCTCAAAAACCTTGAACAAAAGTCCAATTATCTCCATAACCCCCTGACTCCCCTAGTAACCTATAAAGCCAAATAAAACCTTGACTTAGATAACGTCTACATATCATACCACCTTGATCAACTCGTCAAGTATAGTAGTTATATCATAAAGTAAATGAAGTCCATCTCCCCTAGGACAAGAAGGACTTCTTGTCCTAATAGAAAGTGCACACGCACGCCCTTGCTATCCTTCCACAGGGGATGGGTACCCCTCAGTAATTGTGCATACTAGGCCAGGGAAAATCTGAAGGAAATTAAGTACGTAATTCTAAGGCTTCTCGATTCCTGGCATCCCACTTTGAGAAACATTATTTTTTCCCCTCCATACAGTCTGGATGCACGGCACCCCAAAGTCCTTTTTTTTTTTTTTTTTTTTTTTTTTCTTTTTTTAAAGAGACAATGAACGGAGGAAGGAAAAACACAGATAAAACAAAAAGGTCCATGTACCTAAAGGCATCCTCCATTCATAAAATGTTTGTAACAACTGGATTTAAACATTTGTAGATTGTAAGTTTGTGGAAAGCAATTCGAGGGAAGTGAATTCCAAAGAGTAGTAGCTCTGGGGATAAATTAATTCTGATAAGCAGACGTTCTGCATTGTGGAGGAGAAAGTGTAAATTCATGGGCGCTCTCAGCTGCCCTAGTTCTACAGGGAAAGATGTGGAGAGGCGGCACAATTGAAGCAAGTTCCTCGGAACAATTGCTGTGAAAATATCTGTAGAATAATGCAAGGGATGCAACGTTTCTTCGTATGGATAATGTAGGAAGGTCCTGTGTGATTGCAGGGTTATTGATTAATCTAATAGCTTTATTTTGAATTTTGTCCAACTGCCTTAATGCAACCACTCCACTTCCACTCCACAGAGGTGAACAGTAATCCATCTGAGAACGCACATGACTTTTATATATTACGGCCAACTGCTCGTCAGTGAAGAATTCTCGAACTCTGTACAGGAGTCCCAGTTTTTTAGAGGCATTCTTAGCAATGCTTCTAACATAACATATACTGTCTGTGAGTAAGAAATCCTATTAACCCTTTCACGTTTTTATGACGCAGAGGTTGCCAGATTAGCAATAATAAATAGAGTTCTCTCACTCTTATAATTACTTTTCCAAAATTAGTTTTCTGCCCACAGCTAACTCAAAGACAACTGCAGAGGTTAAAGTAACTAAACTAAAGGTTTATAAATACCCCTGATGGTAGCAAAGGCTTTAAAGTATCCCTAATAGGCTCACAATTGTGTCAAGAACGTGAGATGGTTAAGGGATCTTTGTTAATTGTGTCATCCCAATCAGCTAACATAGAGACCTCTAATAGGCTGTATCGCCAATGTTAAAATTTGAAGTGTGTAGGCATCTCTCCACTTCTATATTAATATTGTAGGTACGGAAACTGTGCCCTATAAAAGGAACTTTGTTATTACTGGCACCCCAGTGATTAACCTTCTCTAGGTTACACTTTCTCTAGTTAAAAGTTGAGGGACACACGCACCCCTACCCCTCAACATTTTACTATTAAAAGTTACACTACCACTTCTCACAGAAGATCTGACATCTAACAATCTTTTGTGTTATAAGGGGCTTAGCGAGACACCCTCACAGGGACTCTGCAAACATAGGTCCTAGGTGTATTTTGTCTGTGGCATCCCATTAGACTTTGCAACTAAAAGGTTAACACCGCCCTGAGTTCTTTGAACCTCTTAAAACAGTTAGAGACAGTCAAGAAGAGCAGTACTAAACCTCTTCTTGCGTTCGTCCGATACTGTGTTAATTCGTCATAACTGAGACACAATATTAAAAACGCCACTACAAGAGTACCTTAACAGAACTTCATCTCCAATTAATATAAAGGTCAGGATAGAAGAGTATAATTGATAAAGCTATAGGCTCTAATACTCGCGTTAGTCCGATATGGTGCCCAACTGTTTCATTACAAGTTACGGAGCCATATTTAAGACCCCACACCCATTAACCCATCTGTAACATTACTTCACACGACCGGCCAACCTGGACGGCCTACGGAGAATCAGAAGACATCAAGCAGCTAGTGTTCTACATTTCTAAGAAAAGAAAGATTGAAGAAAGATACCTAAATCAATGCCAGTGACGAGGCAGAAATAAGTGAGTTCAAAAAGTGATAAAATACTCAGTCCCTTCAACCTCTTATTCAGTATAAACTCATCTAAGTGTTCATTTAAGATAATCTATAGAAACAGATTACTTCTATTCGTGTACCAGTGATAATGCGTTTAGTACATCTCTTTAACTTGAATAAGGAATTAAATCCAAATAAGACGGATTTTGTGCATAAAATAACTTTGTCATATTTCCGCCCAGTGAGAAAAAAGTTAGAGTCCATACACTCCTTATTTTGAAATAAATCATCAAAGTGTTCATTTAAGATAATCTATAGAAATAGATTACTTCTATTCGTGTACCAGTGATAAGTGCGTTTAGTACACCTCTTTAACTTGAATAAGGAATTAAATCCAAATAAGGCAGATTCTCACCTCAACGAACTCTGAAATAATACCAACCAGTGAAAATAATTTAGAGTCCACAAAACTTGAAATCAATCTTATGAAGTATACCAGTGTATAAGATTATATATTCATAGACAAGAAATATATTGACTTACATTCACCTCGTTAAATACTAGTAGCTAATTAAACCCAAGTCAAGGGATATAGTGAACATTAAGGTTACCTGATTAAGTGTTTATACAATCTTTCAACAATAGAAGATTGATTTGATTCCAAAGAAAAGGATTCAATTTAAGTTGCATTGAGTATACCTGATCTCCATCCAGATCCGCGATCGTGCTAGAAGATAGTTAATTAAGTTGTACCCTATGAAATTCTTATGTTAGCATCTTTAGCCCTCAGTTTTATGTATTTAGGAACTAAGTGAATAAACTGTACTACAAACCATATTGCGATATTATCTGTATCCCTATTGTCTACTTTATATGTATTTGTATGAACTTGGATATCCCAGTCTCGAAAGAACTCACCCTAACTAATAGTTAAACCTGAATAAAATCAGGGCATAACAAGACTTAAAGAAGTAAGTCGGCTCTGGCCGTAATACCTCCTTAGAATAGGATTCTAGCTTAGGTAGGATTTCGAGGTGTTGGAAACCCAGTCATAAGACTTGTACACTCTTTAGACTTATGCCCCTTTCACACATACAGGACTAGGGTGCCGCATGCAGCAGAGTAGCTAGTCGTGGCGTTTTTGTCCCCCGACTTTTGGAGCTGGCTCGGTATGCCGCATCCAAAGGACTTCACCAGACTACAGCCGCATACAGCCGACGTTGTTGTCTTGACTCCGGAGAAGTCTTGAGACTCGAACCGAAAAAAAAAATAACGGTCATTTGTACATGCCGACTTCACCCGCATCTATAAGACTTCAGACGATCGACTCCAGAATACAGACGATCAACTTCAGAGTCGATCCGCATACACCCGCATAAAGCCGACACATACAAGTTGTGTGGCCAACGGATGTATATAAAGGGCGCTCTACCAGGGCTGAACATCATTGCAGTCGACTCCACCGTTGCGTCAATAGGTACGGTGACACTCTACCGTGCAACATGGCTGCGCACGTATTAATAACACCCTCCCAGCGCCAAAATATCGACATATACCTGGCGACCATGTCCATGGATTTAACTCTCCAGGTTGATCTGTTAGCTCTGAAAATAGCCATTAAACAACGAAGGAGGAAGAGGAGGTCAGTGTGGACGCGAAACTGGCTCCTGCGGCGGCAAATGTATGGCCACTACGAGAACATCATGCATGAGTTCATGCGCGAAGACCACCGCAGCTTCAGAAACTTCACCAGGTTGGACGTGGACATGTTCTGGGAAATGGTGGAGAAGATCACACCCAGGATAGAGAGACAGGACACCTTCTGGCGGAAATCCCTGAGCCCTGCCCTTCGTCTCGCCATTACCCTGCGCTACCTGGCGACTGGTGACTCATATCAAACACTATCCTATGATTTCCGCGTCGCCCATAACAGCATTTCACTGCTGGTTCCTGACACCTGTGAGGCCATCTACCAAGAATACCACTCTCTCGTTCTGCCATGCCCCAAGACCCCGGAAGATTGGAAGAAATGTGCTGACCTCTTCGAAGAACGCTGGCAGTTTCCACACGCCGTTGGTGCTATTGATGGTAAGCACATAGCCATTCGCTGCCCTGCCAATGCTGGGTCCCTTTACTATAACTACAAGGGATTCCACTCTATTGTGCTTATGGCAGTTGTGGATGCTGACTACAAGTTCCTGTACTGCGATGTGGGTGCCACTGGTTCGGGGTCTGATGGTGGTGTCTTTGCACAGACACCTATCAGGGCCGGCCTGGAGAACAACACCCTGGGACTTCCGCCTCCTCAACCCCTACACACCGGTGACAGTCCTGTGACCTACTTCCTGTTAGCTGACGACGCATTCCCCATGCGACCCTGGCTACTGAAACCATTCCCACATCGCTCAACGGACATGGGTCAGATGATCTTCTCCTACCGGTTGTCCAGGGCTCGACGGGTGGTGGAGAATGCCTTTGGCATCTTGGCTAACAGGTAAATATCTTCTATTTTTGGTGGTGTTAATGTCATTAATAAGGCTATACACTTGCATTGCTAACTAATTCTCTTTGCAGAGGCAGATATTTGATAATAACCATGTTTTGTGTCTCCCTATTCTACAGGTTCAGATGTTTGCTCACCACCATTCCCCTGCAACCCAAGAGAGTGGAGTCAGTGGTGCTGGCATGCTGTTGCCTACACAACCTCATCCGTCGCCGTTTCCCCAGTCACCACGCTGGCTACCTTGACAGGGAGAACCCACGCACCCACAGGGTGACGCCAGGGTCTTGGAGGGATGGTGACCAGTTGGAGCCGCTCATGCCACTGACCGGAAACCAGGCCACTAATTACGCAAAGGAGTTGCGTCGCTACATGGCAGACTACTTCACATCACCCCGGGACAGTGTGAGCTGGCAGGATCGCCGGTTCAGTGACTCATGAAGGTACGATGATTGTGTGTATTTTAATTATATATTAACTGACCTAATTTGCAGCTCTTTCTAATTAAATCATACGTGCCATTGTCCATATCATTTGCATATTTGTTATGTTCATATGTTTCTTATTAATAATTATTACTTTCATTTTCACTTCTCTTCAGTCATTTGATTTGGCATTTTATTTCATTATTCAGTATTTCCCTGACATTCAGTAACTTATTATGTCACTGTAATGCATCATTTACATTTTAGTATTATATATTCATATTTATACATATCAGGCCATTACTTTCTTGCCTTGTTATTGCCGTCACTGCCATTTGTATATGATGAGTGTATATTACTTTCAACAAACCTATATTATATTCATCTATATTTTAAACATATATTATATTCATCTATATTTTATTTAGTACTAACTTCTGTGAATGAATATGAAGTCGTAAATATTTTCTTGCCATGTTATTTAAGGATTTTTTTTTTTTTGTATTATTACTGGAGACTATTTTCAGCCAACATAAGTATTATTTATTGTTTCATAACATATTACTGCATATGGGATTGGAATTCTAAACACAATATTCACAATATAATTTTATTTTAATGTGTACATGGTATTGACATTGTTTACTGCCCCTCGTGCTGCGGTGTGTGTAGTCTTTGGTTAGGGGAGTCCAGGTTACTGAGACTCCCATCAAAGAGTTGCCTCTGGTAACCTCTCCCTGGTGTGGCGGGCACCGCGAGGTGTGTCCCATATGTGGGGGTGGAGCTGCCCCACAAGCTGGGCGTAAACTGTGGGGCCGGTCCAAGTGGTTGGGCCAGGTGTGGAGTCAGCTGTGGCCCACGTTGTTGGTACACTTGTGGCCCAAGCTGCAGGCCGCTGACGGAGGGTTGTGGAGGTTGGACGGGGGGTGGTGCCGCAGTCGCTGGGGTTGCAGTTGCCTCCGAAGCCCGTTGCCGCGCCATCTGGTCTACCTGCAGCACATACGTTGTGATCTGCTGCTGACCCATGTTGCAGTCTTCGGAAGACCACTCGTTCATTACTTCCGCAATGTAGGCAACGAACGCGGAAACATGAGGCTTGAGGCGGCCACCTCCTGTCTTCACGCATTCCCGGAGTTCAGTGACGTCCTTGCGGAAGGCGGCCACCGTCTGCTGTATCTAGAAAGAGAGATGTCAAAAAAGTTGATTATTATCAGACAGTGTCAGGATAATTATGCAATGCACACTCATAAATAACATAAATCTCCATCTGCATTCCAGATTTCTGTAAGATATGTATTAGAAATATTACATAATAGGTACATGTACATACAATATGTTTAGTTTACATCATTAATGAAGTTAGTTTCGCATGTCAATATTTGCCTTACCGTGTCAGTAGGAGTGGCGCGTTCGCAGTCCAGAGAACCTCTTAACATTATATAACTTGTCTTACCTTTCCACAGCTTACATTCATTTTTTTGCATATGCACATTTCTATAATCTTTCTTACCTGATCTATTTCAGCGGAGTTGGTTGAAGTCTTCTGCCTCTTGGTGCCTGTTGTTGTGCTGTGCCGGGAGGCCCCAGATGCAGGGTCCTCGTCCTCTGTCCTGCCCGCGAGTACAAGGTCGTCCAGGTCAGGCGCATCATCGGTGGCGTCGGATGTGGCAGGCTGTGGTAACTGTTGGATGGGGTGAAAGCAAGAAGATTATTTTATAATGGTATGTTGTGATGCGGCCGGGTATATGAACTGTGTTATCGGAGGAAAGCAGATATATAATTTATACTGTAATGTGGTGAGTCGGGATGTGTTATACTGTAATGAATGGCATTTGGGGGTAGGAGTTTGGTGTTGTAATGAGGTTAATAAATAATTATTAATTAAAATAAAAAATCTATGGAGATTGTTTCCTTGAAAACCACAAAGCATGCATTATTACATAACATGACAGCAAAATGTAATATAAAAACTGCCTTAAGGGAATAATTGGAAATGATTAAATTACTATTGCTGAATTTGAAGAATATATATAATAAACACTCACGTCACCGGTGCTACGAGGCTTGTTCCGCACAATGTGACCCCTAAAAAAACTGCCCTGTTCCAGGATCCACTGATCACGGTCGCTGTGCCGCACTTCTGCCCCAGCACCACTCTTCCTTGCCGTCAGTTTCCCAAACCTGGAGCGGATGTTATCGCACCAGCTCCTCAGCTGAGCACCTGTTTGCAAGACAAAATCACATATAATAGAAACGTGTATATCGCACAACAATGTCTATATATCACCCCCTATTACAGGTATCAACCCAGGTAAACAGTGTCACTATCCATCACAACACAGAACACTTATTAACACAGATAAACAACGTCAATATTCATAATATCACATTTCACGTATCAATATGGGGAAACTAACCTTTAATTGGAGGGGTCAGAGTCTTGGCCTTCTTTTCAAACAGGCGCCACTTCCGGTCAGAGTCCTTGAATTCCCGGGCCTGCTTGTCGTACATGAATGTATGGACCCGCAGCCACTCCATCACGGCGAGCTCGTCCTCGGGGCGCAACACTACCCTTGTTATGGTACGTTTCGCCTTTACGCCGTAGATGGTAGCATCAGGGGAGGCCTCGTCACCCGTCTCGCTATCCTGGGTGTCCTGGGTGTCCTGGGTGTCCTGGCTGCTCCCTGGCGGTAGCATGCTGGTTTTGGCAGTGGCTGGTGGTGGTGGTGGCGGTGGTAGCCGCTTGGCAGCGGGGGGGGCTTGGCGTGGAGGCTGGCTGTCTTCTACTACATCCAAGCTGTCTTCTTCACTCATCTGGGTCTCGTCTCCAAAGAAGTCTTCCAATCGGTTGTCGTCTGCTGGCCTCTCGATCTTCTGTGGACTATGCGACTTCCTGGCCTTTGTTGTTCTATTGGGTGCTGGCATGGTGTACAGGCGGTATAGGTGAGGGTAGAGGTCAGGGTAGAGGCGAGGCGAGGGAGAGGGTGATAGGTGTGTGTCGTGGGGGGTCTCATCAAAAACTGTGGGGGAGTGCGCTGCCTGGGGCCTATATATAGGGGCCGTGTTGCCGTTCTGTTGTTGGGAAAAATTTCTTATATTTCTTGTCGGCTTGATGCGGCTGTTTTCGGTTCGAATTTTGTGTTGTCGGTTGGATGTTTCTGTTGTCGGTTACTTGTCTGCTCAAGTTGGCTCGACTCTTCTGCCATATTGGGTTCCGGGTGTTGTCGTACGTCTGCACTCCTGTCAATGTGGTTGGAGTCTGCTGCGTGCGGCTGCTTGCGGCTGAAATCCTCTATTGTCGGTTGTACTCGTTTGACTCATATTATTGCATAATTATTGAATAATTATATGCAAATATATGTAAATTTATGCACACGACTTCAGCAGACCTATGCGGCTGTACTCGTGTCTGTCGGCTGTACTCGGGTGTATGCGGCTGTAGTCTTTATGCTACACATGACACACAATTCGCTACGCTATACTCAAGGACTACAGCCGCATACAGAAGACTAGTTACGACTTGCGCCGACTAGCGCAGATTACTCCCCGCATCCACCAGACAAATCTCAAGTCTGGACCAAATTTTGAAACTCACAAACATTTTGTTCTGGGGCCACGACTTGACACACATTGCCAGGACTTAACCAGACTACAGACGACTACAGCCGCATGGTCAGGACTAGGTGCCGACTCGGGTGCGCATGCAGCAGAGTAGCTACTCTGCTGCATGCGGCACCCTAGTCCTGTATGTGTGAAAGGGGCATTAAAGAAGTAACTCGGCTCTGGCCGTAATACCTCCTTAGAATAGAGTTAATGCTTATGCAGAACTTCGGAGTGCCGAAAGTAAAGTCATAAGACTTATCAGTACCCTTTAGACTTAAAGAAGTAACTCGGCTCTGGCCGTAATACCTCCTTAGAATAGGAATCTAGCTTATGTAGGATTTTGAGTTTGTGGTGTCGGTGTCTGTTGGTTGTGAGGGAGTTATTGAGCAGGAAGATGAAGGGGTAGTGTGGGGTGTATGAAGTGTAAACTCTGGCAACTTGTCTTTCTTACAAGTGGTGGTAGTAGTTGTTGGAGTTGGTGGTTTTACATAAAGTGGTAGAGGAGTACTTAACTGAGGTACGGGCAGTTTTACCGGGGTATCAGGTATGTCTGGAGAGTTTTTTGGTGGTGAAGATTTGTCGTTTGTTGTTAAAGGTTGATAATTATATCCTGAGCAACCTGTTTCTATAGGTTCGTGTTTCGCCATGATAATGGATGATTATCTGAGAAGGATTTGGAATTTGCGCGATCTTATATGGCCCATTGTAGCGGGGGCCTAATTTGTTGGTGATGGGTAGTTTGGCCACCATCACAGTGTCACCTATAGCGAACGGGTTTTTGTGGTGAGTGACATCTTGTTTACTGTCTTGGCAGGTTTGAGCAGTGTGTAGGGTGTTTCTGAGGTGCTGCAAGAGTTCGACAGTAAGTTGAGACGTGGACGGCTGGGCAAGATGGTGGAAAGGGAGCAGTAGGGGTGCAACGCCGTATACTCTCTCATGGGGTAAAATACTGTCTTCCCGTGGGCAAGAGTTCATCCCCCACTGGATCATTTTAATTTATGCTGGCCAGTCTGTGGTGTTTAGAGCTATCATGTGGGTTCGCAAATGATTGTTGATGGTGCGATGGCTTCTTTCACATATGGCGTTCCCTTGGGGCCAATATGGAGAGGCGTGTTTAATTTTAATTCCGCATTTCTTGGTGAAAGCTTCCCATATTTGACTGGTGAATTCGGGAGCATTGTCAGACAATAAAGAGATGGGAAGTCCAAACACCGGAAAAATCTTGGTAGCTAATAGTTCAGCTGCGGTCAGAGCGCTGTGATCTTTTGCGGGGCAGGTTATCAGGAACTTTGAGTAGACATCCACAAACGTGACAATAAATCTTTTCCCATGACTTGCTGTAAATGGACCCATTACGTCTCATGATAAAACTTGACAAGGTTTGCTGGCTGAGAGTGTTCCAGCGGGTCCGGCAGTTTTGCATCTATCTTTACTTGTGACTCGTTTGGCAATTCCAGAAGGGTTGATGGTCCAGTATCAGTCTTGGAAATTTGTTAGCATCTTTTTCTGTCCTAAATGGATACCGTTATCTTCGTGAATGGAGATCATGTATTCTTGAGCTATTCGGGGTTCTAAGACAATGTGTATAGATTCTGTGCTTAGTTGATCTCTCCAGCAAATTAATTTCTGGAATATGTTTCTTGGTATCCAGGTGGGTTTGCACTTTCTCTCCCAGGATTGTATGAGAGTTGGTTCTGGTGGGGTTTCTGAGTCTGGATTTGGTAAGACGTCTGGCATAGAGTGTTGAAAATCTGCTAGGTTGTCTGGTATAGTTTGGTACTGGAAGGCGGGAGAGGGCATCAGCATTGGTGTGGAGTTTCCCTGGTTTATATTGTATTTCGAAATCATATTCTTCTAGGGATTCTCGCCAACATACCAGCAATGCTGAGTTGGTTTCACATTTTTTTAACCATTGTAAGGACTGATGGTCTGTTATAATTAATAGTTTAGCTCCTAATACAAATGAACGAAAATGGTTTAGGGCCCATATTACGCCCAGGCATTCTCTTTTGGTGGCGGCATAGTTCTGTTGAGCAGTATTGAGGGTAGAACTAGCGTAGGCGATGACATGTTCCTTGGGCTAGGACGGCTTCGATGGCGTAGAGTGACACGCCGGAACGGTTGTTGGTAGTCTGGAAATGCTACCGTAGGTGCTTGCACTAATTTGTCTTTGAGAGTGTTGAAAGCTGCGTCTCTCTCAGGTGTCCATGCGAACTCTGTGTCCTTGTGGGTCAGTTGATAAAGGGGTCTAGCAATGGCTGCAAAGTTTGGCACAAAACGTCGGTAGTAAGTGGGTAACCTTAGGAAAGATCTCATGCCTTTGACGGTGGTAGGAGGTTGTTGTTGGGCCATGGCTGAGAGTTTACGGGGATCCGGAGAGATACCATTTCCGGATATCACATGGCCCAGGAAATCTACTGACTTGCGTGCAATCTCGCATTTGGAGGGTTTAAGCTTTAAACCTGCCTGTCGGATGCGTTGCAGGACCTGTCTAAGTCGTTGAAGATGCTCAGGCCAGGTGTTCGAGTAGACGATCACGACATCCAGGTAAGCGAGGCAGGTTTCCCATTTCAGTCCCCTCAGTACGGACTCCATGAGTCGGGAGAAAGTAGTTGGACCGTTGCATAAACCAATTGGTAACACGTTAAATTCGTATAAGTGTCCTCCACTAGTTGAAAAAGCTGTCTTTTGTTGCTGTTCTGTTTTGATTGGGACTTGCCAATATCCGGCTTGTAAATCAAGGGTGGTGAACCATTTGGAGCCGTGAAGGGAGTCCAGAGAGTCATCGATGCGGGATAATGGGGTTGCATCTTTTACGGTAGCATCATTGAGATGACGATAGTCTACTCAGAACCGCATCGATCCATCTTTCTTTTTTACTAACACGACGGGGGAGGACCATGAACTGATGGAGGGGGTGACAATTCCGGCATCTAACATCTCTTGCACCTGTCGTTCTTCCTCTTGTCGTTGTACTGGGTTCTTCCGGCGAGATGCTTGACGTAAGGGTGGTCCGGTAGTGTGGATTTCATGTTCTTCCATGTTGGTCCGGCCGACTTTGGTGGGTGATGTAGCGAAAGCGTCTTGAAAGTCAGGTAGAACCTGTTGCATTTGATGTTTCTGTAAGGATGTTAATGTGTTGGGAATGGTAAGTAGCGTTTTTGGTAGGTGAACTTCTTGTGGAGGAGCGGTGATCTCATCAAACGTCTCGAGGTCACCAATTACGAGACCTTTGGGAAGAGTCAATATTTCCTCTGAAATATTGGCTATTAGAATAGTGTTGTGATAAGATGTGACAATAGCGGGTTGAATTCTGCAGTGATCGTGATTGTTGGCTGGCATGACAGGGGTCAAAATCATATGTTTTTGAGGAGTACAAAGGAGTACAAAGGAAATCAAGCAACAACAGTTCTAGTGACCCTTCTAGGCTGCTTGTCCTCCAAAACACTGAGGATCAAGTGTCCAAACAGTGGTTTAGAGTGGGTAAGAGAACATTGGAAAGGGAACTACTGCCCTGGAACTAATGTCCGTGGCAGGATTAGGAAGTTAGTAGGGGACAGATGGGTTAGTAACTGAGGGGGGGGATAAAATAAAGTTATTCATTTACAAACGCAGTCAGTCGCGGGTTTGATGCGAGATATTTGTCTAAGCGGAGTTTAAATTAATCAACGGTGCTGCAGTCTATAACGTCTCGGGGAAGCCCATTCCACAAGTTGACAACTCGATTGAAGAAGAAATTCTTAGATTCGTGTGAGTTAAAAGATTTACCAATAATTTTGCAACCCAAGAAATGGGTTGTAGGGGGACCCATTGTTGATGGTGTGGCGGAATGGAGATCTTTTGCCTGGTGAGGGCGGGGCTGATGATAGTGGTGGTTGTTGGTTTCTTGTTTACTCGTGATTTTTGGATAATTTTAATAGACTTCTTACTGTATGATGAAACAGGTGAGGAGGTGGTTAGTTAATTATTTTTTTCTTTTCTTCGGATGAGAAGAGCTCTGGTTTGGTATCGTGAGGTTTTCTTTACTTGTGGGTGGTGAGGCAACTAATTTCTGACCGGGTTTTTTCTTTTTCTTCTGGGGAAAATTGTTAATCTTCTTTTGTGGATTTGTTTGGACTGTTTTGTTAGGCAGGTCTTGTTTTTTTTCTTCCTGGCTGTCATTCTTTTGATGAGCGAGTTTGGATCTGCTTACCGGTGTGTTTTTTTGTTTTTAACATTATTAATCGTGCTCTGCAATTTACTTGGGCTTGTAGTTTTTGTAGCAAATCCAAGCCCAGGTAGCCATCGTAGTGACGACATTCTGAGGGAAACATTACAAAAGGATGGTAGCAGTTGGGATGTGGTTGAGGGGTGGTGACATGTAAGGGTCTGGTTTCGCCTCGAATTGGTAGTGGTGTGTCACCAGCACTTATTAAGTTGGTGGTTGTGGCTTGCAGCTCTCCAAATCTCTTTTTATGCTTGAGGAAAAAAGAGTTGAAGAGGCATGAACGTGCCGCGCCCGTATCAATAAGTAATTTCACTGGTACGTTCTTGATTTTTGCTAAACGATAGATAGGGGGTGGTCTCTCAATGGTAGACTCCCCCGCCGAAGCCATAGTGGGCGGGGGAGGAGTTAAAAACCCTGGGTATCTTCTTCTTCTTCCTCCAGGATTTCTTCTTCTTCATGTTGTAAAATAGGAGCGATGTCTTCTGTTTCCGTTTCTTCTTCTAGTTCGGTTTCCGGAAATTGGTCAAACTCTTCTTCTGCGGCTGAGAGACGTGGTTGTGTTTGTTTACTTTTGGCTGCATCTCGGATGTCATGTATGCAGCATTTGGAGTTACATGCTTGGAAAGGTCCTGGAGTGGCAGCGTCTACGCCGTGGGACCACCTCCCGGAACTGCCGACCATAGATGGCTGCCGACCCTCCCGTCCGGGGAAAAGATCACCAACAGTGAAGGACAGCAGGCTGCCGACCATGGGGAGCAGTTTCCGGGAGCCAAACCGCCACAACTATCCCCTGCCCCCTCCCTGGGGGCACGCGTCCTTGGAGCGGCTGCGGTCGCGCCGGGCAATTCTCACACCTCTCACACCACACACACACAATACACAATACACAGTTTTTCCTACACCGAGAAACGACTCTCCGGCTGTCATTTCTCGAAGACTCCTTCTAGCCGGAGACATAGAGAGCAACCCAGGACCCACCTACAAATACACATGTCCAACTTGCTAAAAACACATTACTTCGAGCCGCCAAACTAAGGGTTCAGTTCTCTGCAACTCATGCGGGAACTGGACCCATTTCACCTGCACAACACTTGCCTCCATGAAACACTACACAAACACCTGGATATGTTCCTCATGCCCCTCCCTCTCCCAGTCAAATCCCTCCCCTAAAGCCCGTCCACCTCTCCTCCCCAACCCACATAACCTTACCATACCATCCACTCCCTCTCCTAAAACCTGTCCACCTCTGCTCCCCAACCCACATAACCTGCCCATAACATCCACTCCCATTCCTAAAATCCATCCACCTCTCCTCCCCAACCCACCCAGCCCATCCACACCCCTACCTAGTCCATTCCTACCCTCATATCCTGCACCCCAATCCCCACTCCCACCCCCACCATCACCCCCTCCCCATCCTCGTGCAGCAGCACCCAACATACACCGCACACACAACATTAACATCCTTCAACTAAACATAGATGGCATCAACACAAAGAAACACGAACTCACACACTTCATCAAACAACACAACATACACATTGCCATCTTACAAGAAACAAAACTCCGTACAACACAAAAAACACCTACATTTCACAATTTCACCACCATACGACAAGACCGGGCCGTCAGCATTGGCAGTGGACTCATCACCCTGGTACATAAAGATATAACATATATAGACACCAGTGCACATACCAAATCCCTACTCCCCCCAAACGATAACACAACAGAAATACAATCAATTAAAATACGCACTGGCAACAGCTCCAACATTACCATCATAAACACATATATCCCTCCCCAAACATCCCCTACAGTACCAAATGATTACAGATCACAAATACAACACATCACAAACACCCCACACATCATCCTGGGTGGTGATTTCAATGCAAAGACGTCGGCCTGGTTTGTCGACAACCCCGACACAGACAGAGGGCTGGTCCTACAACACCAAACAGACAACCTATATATCCTCAATAACATTCATCAGCATACCTATACTCCCCACCAAGCCCTCTACACCCCATCATCTCCTGATATCACCTTTTGCTCCCCTGAACTCGCCCCCACAACATCCTGGAGGGTGGTCAGAACCTTAGGCTCAGACCACCTCCCGATCATTATCACCACCAAAACAAGACTCACTCCAGCTAGCCACAGACACACTTACTATCTATCTATCTATCTATCTATATGCTCAGGCCCAATCCCCATTTTGGGGGTAGCCGACTCAAGACAGAGCAAGAACAGGGAAAACACAAAAACAACATAAAACAACGAATAAACACAGATAAAAAGCACAAACTCACACACATCCAGGTCACCCAGGAGAAGACCCAGAGACCAGGGTCACCAAGGTCGCTCCAGCACTCCCCCGGCCCCCGACCACCCGGAGAGGTTCCGATCTCAGCAGGCAGACATGCAACGGAGCCAAAGCCACACGCCCTCCCACCACACTTCCAGGCGCACCCTTCATATTAATCGTCTCCCCAGGCCAGGCGCCTGATGGACTATTATCTAGTCCAACTTGCGCCCGACCCCTTACTCCAAATGACCACGTGTTCACTCAACTATTCACAAGCATTCTTCATTCACTCCTGTCCACCACCACTTCCCCTGCCTGATCTATAGTCATTCCTCTATCATCCAAAGCTTTTCTTACACAGTCTCTCCATCTCAATGGGGGTCTTCCTGCCCTTCTATCTCCCCTTGTACCTGACTCACATATTCTCTTTGTAAGCCTTTCATCTCCCATTCGTTCAACATGACCATACCAGCTCAGCACCCTTCTGTCCACTCTGGCTGACAAATGTTCCTGCTGCCCCACTCTCCTACGTATCTCTTCATTCCTCAATCTGTCTCTACGAGTAACTCCACACATACTCCTCAAGCAGCTCATCTCCATCACATCCAGCCCTCTTTTCTCCTTATTCTTCAGAGCCCATGTCTCAGCCCCATACATCACTGTTGGCACAACAATTCCTTGATACAGTGCACTTTTTACTTTCACTCTGAGATTTCTCGTCTTCCACATACTTCCCATTGCTCCGAAAACCTTCCTTCCTTCACACACTCTCTGTTTTACCTCCATTTCCATACTTCCACTCCTGCTTATCGTTCCTCCTAGATATTTAAAACACTCTACTTGTTCCAATATTTCCCCATCCAGCCTCACATCTAGATTCACCCTATGCTCTCCCCTATTACACACCATTACTTTACTTTTATTGACGTTCACCTTCAGTTTCCTCCTTCCACAAACCACACCAAACTCTTTGACTACCCGCTGCAGTTTCTCATCAGAATCCGCCACCAATGCTGTGTCATCAGCGAACAGCAACTGATTCAACTCCCAATCTCTACCATTCTTTCCTACTAAACCCAATCCTCTTCCCATAGTTCTCCTTTTCACCTCCCTCACCACACCATCCATAAACATTTTAAACAGCCATGGTGACATTACACAACCCTGTCGCAAACCTACCTTTACCTCAAACCATTCACTCAACTCACCATTTCCTACTCTCACACATGCTCTGCTCCCTTCATAAAAACTCTTAACTGCTTCTAACAAATTTCCTCCTATTTCATAAATCCTTAACACCTTCCACATTGCTTCACGGTCCACACGATCATACGCTTTTTCCAAGTCCATAAAAGCCCAAAATATCTCTTTATGCTTCTCTAAATACTTCTCGCTTAACTGTCTTACTGCAAACATCTGATCCACGCACCCTCTTCCCCTCCTAAAACCGTACTGTTCTTCTCCTATTGCAACTTCCGTACACTTTATTATCCTCTCTATCAACACCCTGCCATACAGCTTTCCCACCACTGACAATAAACTAATACCTCTATAACTTGAACACTCCTGCCGATCTCCCTTCCCCTTGTACAACGGCACAATACATGCACTCTTCCAGTATATTGGTACCATTGACACAGCAAAGCACACATTGAAAAGTCTCACCAACCAATCTATTATCACATCTCCACCCTTCTTTATACACTCCACAGCAATACCATCCAAACCTTCTGCTTTTCCCTCTCTCATTTGTTTCACTGCTTCTTTCACCTCACGCTTACACTAACTATAAAAGAGCTAACTGGGAAGCATTCACAAATGAGACAGAACAACACTTTGAAACCTTAAACAGTACACCCATCACTAACATCAACAATGCTGTACACACATTCAACACGACTATCCAAAACGCCGATAAGAAACACATTCCAAGAGGTAACATAAAAAAACACAACCCCAACTTCTCACCAGAAATTCAAAACCTCATCATACAACGCGACACACTGAAACACTCCCCAGCACCCCACACACAAGACATCGAACAACAAATTCAAGCCCTCAACATCCAGATTAACAACAAAATACAAGAACAACAAATACTAAATTGGAATAACTTCCTACAAACACTTGATCACAAAACAAACCCCAAAAAACTCTACAAAACACTAAACAGCATCACACTTTCCAACAGCAACACAACACAATCACATGCTGCAATCACAACAACAGACTCTACTCCTTCACGTAAACAACAAGCAAACACTCTCATCAATCACTTCTCTCATGTCAGTCACCTAAAACCCTACAAAGACGACCGACGTGTCATCCGACGAAAAAGACAATTCCCCACAGACCCTGACTATACACCCTTCACCAACAACCAGACAAAGCATATCATCAACAATCTCAAGCTCTCGCCCGCCTGTGGCCTAGACAACATAGCAACATTCACCTCAGACGCCTGGGACCACAAGGCATACAAGCACTCACTAACATATCAAACTACAGCTATTCACACAACAAAATACCAGACATCTGGAAGCATGGTATCATCATCACATTCCCCAAACCTAAGAAAGACCCCACGCTACCATCCTCACACCGCCTTATCACACTCCTTTGCACCCCCTCCAAATTCATAGAGCGCCTTGTACTACAACTGATTACACCTGACTTACCCCTTTCTCCAACACAACATGGCTTCAGGCCATTGCACTCCACAAACACTCTTCTTACAGACCTTACACAAAGAGCTTTTGATGGCATCAACTCAGCTAGACCACCACACAGATCAGTAATTGCCACACTCGACATTAGTAAAGCCTTCGATGCCATCCTCCGCCACAACCTAACAAACAAAATCTACAACACAAACATGCACAACAACACAAAAAGATGGCTGGCCAACTTTTTAGCAGGCAGATGTGCACACGTATCTTTTGCCGGTCAGTCATCTAGCATTAGAAATTTCCCAAACGGAGTCCCGGAAGGATCCGTCCTGTCGCCCGCACTCTTCGATTTGTACATGCATGATATAAATAAACCAAATTCACCCCAAATAACCATAGCCTCCTACGCAGACGACATAACATTCACAAGCACGCACCAAAACCCAGACACAGCAACAAGACTCCTTCAAGACTATCTCGACACATTACATGAATGGTGCACTACAAACAGACTCAATTTAGCCCCAGCTAAATCCACTGCAACTCTCCTCACAAGCTGGACAGGAGATCACGATTACGTCCCGGGACTCAACATAAACAACACACCCCTAACACATACACACACACCCAAAATCCTAGGAGTAACATACAACACCCAAATGACATTTAAACAGCACACCACAAACACGAAAAAAAAACTGACACCCAGACTTAACGCCCTCAGATCACTTGCCCACACGAAATTTGGACACAACAAAGAAACCACCACCACAGTCTACAAACAATACATAAGATCAGTTATGGAATACGCAAGCCCGGCCTGGGCTTCTAACCTAGCTGAAACACATCATAAGACCTTACAGACTATTCAAAATAAAGCCCTGAAAATCATCACAGGATGCACAGCTACTACACCCACAGATCACCTACATCAAGAAACCAAAGTCCTCAAAGTCAAAGATCATCTAGACATGAGAGGCACTCAATTCCTGGCAGCAGCCTCCACGAATCAACACCACCCACTACACTACATGGCAACACACCCACAGACACCAAGAAATATCAAAACAACACCCAGCACACGCTATCACACACAAATACTGACTTCTCTCCCTCCCTGCCCACCCCAAACCAACTTCCGGAAGCACATCCATACTCATATCACTCGCCGTTCCATCCACTCACTCATAGACATCACGCAGCTGCAAGCACGACCTCCCGAAATCCATCCTTCTGAATCCTCCCTTCCTGGCGAGGACAGAGTCTACCTGGCCAGGCTGAGATGTGGACACCATCCAGCTCTTCTGAGCTATCAGAAGAGACTGGATGACTCCGTCGTCGACACCTGCCCGGGTTGTAACACAGCACCCCATACCATTAAACACATCATAGAAGACTGCATTTCACACAACCACTTACGCCAACAACACAATTTACACTCTTTGAGAGCTCTGTGGGAAAGCCCGACTGTGGCCATGGCCTTCCTTAAGGACTCGGGGCTGTTCGGCCAGGCAGCTTAGGGAACAACAACAACAACAACATGCTTGGAAATATACGGGTTTATGATCACCAAGGGGTGGTCTCTATTTCTATAGTTGTTAGAAGGAAAACGTCCGGTGGGTGAGTTTCTGGGATAGACCCTTTTTAGTGGATTTTGGTTGAACTTAGGTTGGCTCGCTTGCTGTTGATTGGCATGTTAAGCAGGTCTTGGTGGTGGGGCTGCATTACGGAAGAAGAGTGGTTGGTGTCGAGGCCGATTTTATACTTGTGGGTGAGTAGGGAATTTCTTGATAGTGGCTACAGTGTTAGTTTTTGGGCGATTCGCGAGAATTTTCCGGCTGGTAATGATATCTCTTGGAAAACCCACTGGGTCATGCACAGTGAAGTGTTCTTGGATGGCGGGAGGGTTTTGTTGTTGTTGTTCTAAGAATAGGGTAGGGTATGCAGCTTTCACTTGCTGACTAACGGCGGCTAGAGTGGCGTCTAGATCGCCTTCGTACTTTATGGTTTTCAATGCTTCATGGGCGACGAATGTACCTAGTGATGGCTTAATGGCATCAATGACCATGGGCCGGAATTCATCCCAAGTGAGTTCAGGGGTTACCTGTGGGGCAATTATGGAAACGGCTTTTCCTAATTGTGGTAACAGGACGGCAATTTTTTCACGGTCAGTGTTGTATACCAAGCCAAGTATTAGTTTTGTTACTCTCAGGGAGTTTTCTGTCATATGTGTTCCCATCGTATTTGGGGATGGGGATGTGAGAGCGATTAACTGCCATTATGTCAAATGTTATACAACGCTCTCTCATCTCCAAAAGCTTGTATTGTAATGAATTCTTCTTTCCGAATCAAGAACCACCGTCTGCCACCAATGTTATGCCCTGATTTTCATTCAGGTTTAACGTATTGGTAAAGGTGAGTTCTTTCAAGACTGGGACATCAGAGTTCATACAATACATACAAGGACACAATAGAGGATATATATAACACCGAAATAATTTTTAAGAACAGTTTATTTATCTTGAAACTCTATGAATATAAACACAAGTAAATACTGAGAACAGAAAACAATAAGAATGGATACTATGAGGTAACCAAATCTTCTAGCACGAGCGAGGATCTAGATGGAGCTCAGGTATAATCAGATACGATTCCTTCCAAATGCTTCCTTTCCAGTTACTTATAGGATTCAAATGTTAATACAGAATTAATCAGGGTATGATATGGTTCACACTTATAGTTCTGATCACTTGTCACGGGACGCACTGGTGTATTTGATTATAACAATTGATAAACAAATTAAGTGTTTTCAATCAACTGATATCTATGTATGAAAAATAAAGTAAGATAACGAACTTCACAGGGTCATGACCACTGACTTTTCTATCTAACACTTTTAGAAGTTGGCGTAGAGTCGTTATTGTGGACTCTAACTTTTACACTTGTATGAATTTCCTATATCACACTTTGGTTTGGCACAGAGTCGTTACTATGGACTCTTAATCTTTTACACTTTTTTAGTATTGGCCTTAGAGTCGTTATTGTGGACTCTAACTTTCAACACTTTGATGAATTTCATATATAACACTTTTACACTGAGTGAACCGAGGGTGATTAGTAATTTTTCTACTATGATTTCTATAGCCTTATCACTGTCTTATTTCTGCAGATTTTCTATTGGATTCCTATAAGGGGTTGCACTAGGAATAGTAGCTGGTCTGTGGTATCTTGTAATCTTCTGGGTCTCCGTGGGTCATCTAGGTTGGCCTGTCGTGTGAAGGGGTACGTTTACAGATGGACTAATAACTTAGATCTTGAATGAAGTTACACAGTTGGAACTCATGTGTTCTATGCTTCGTCGAACTAACGCGAGTATATCCTATGGGAGTTTTAAGGATTCTCGTCTGTTCTGACCTTTAGTCGTTGGAGAAGTGTTGTTCAGGTACTCTTGGTTTAAGGTCTTAACTCTACTGCCTCTCTTGTGACGGATGAGCAATAAATCGGACTAACGCGAGAATAGTAAAATGGTGTGGGCCTATATTACCTAACTCGTCTGTATCTGACTTTTATATGAGGTTCAAAACACCCATTCGTTGTTCGTAACAGTGCACAGATCAACACTGGTTCCTCCACAGAAACAGTTACTCAACCAGAATATGGCGGTTCAGTCTAGCTATCCTTCACTAGAATTTGAGCTTAGTCTAACACAGGACCCCGGTTTGCCAGAAGTCAAGTCATAGGCCTTGGGCACTCTTTAGACTAGTTGGGTAAGTCGGCAACTGGCCGTAATACCTTCCCTAGAATAGAATTAAAGTCTAAGGCAGGGCTTCGGGGTGCCGAAAGCCAAGATCATAGAGACTCTGTTAGCTCTTTAGACTAGTGGGAATAGTTCGGCTGTGGCCGTAGTCCCTATCTGAGATAGAGTTATTGCTTATGCAGAACTTCGGGATGCCGAAAGCAAAGTCATAAGTCTTAACATTCCTTTTTATTAAGGTGGTCGTACTTGGCCGTAATACCTCTCTAGAACAGAGTGTTTGCTTATGCAGGACTTTGGGGTGCCGAAAGCCAAGTCATAAGACTTAACATTCTTTTCTATTAAGGTGGTCGGACGTGACTGTAATACCTCTCTAGAACAGAGTGTTTGCTTATGCAGGACTTCGGGGTGCCGAAAGCCAAGTCATAAGACTTAACATTCCTTTCTATTAAGGTGGTCGGACTTGGCCGTAATACCTCTCTAGAACAGAGTGTTTGCTTATGCAGGACTTCGGAGTGCCGAAAGCCAAGTTATAAGACTTATTAGTACCCTTTAGACTTAAAGAAGTAAGTCGGCTCTGGCCGTAATACCTCCTTAGAATAGGATTCTAGCTTAGGTAGGATATCGAGGTGTTGGAAACCCAGTCATAAGACTTGTACACTCTTTAGACTTAAAAAAGTAACTCGGCTCTGGCCGTAATACCTCCTTAGAATAGAGTTAATGTTTATGCAGAACTTCGGGGTGCCGAAAATAAAGTCATAAGACTTTTTCCTCTCAGTCAGTTTGGTACTTGGCTCTGGCCGTAAACCTTGCTGCTGGGCAGGTTAATTACAAGGCTTTGATTAAACTTGGCTGTGGCCAATATCCAATAAAGCCTTGGAATTGCTTGATTTGTTCATATCTTTCCCGCCTAGTGATGACGTTTACCGAGATGGTTTCGCTCCCCTCTTGAGTGGTATAGGGGCAGGAGTATAGACCTCGTAGTGGTGTATAAGGTCCCTCTGGCTCTGGCAGTAGTGTGAATGGCTTAGGTATTTGTGTATTACAAGTCTATCTGAGTTCAATAAATGTTCATCCTCATGGAAATATACAGGGAATAGTAGTGGGCTTATATTAACATAGAAATACTAAAGTAAAGACAGGTGGTTCTCAGTATATCAGGACATGAAGGAGCATTTCTTAGTTGATAAATTCGCGGGTAGCTATTTACAAGGAGCGGGGTAAGATAGACGAATATTGACACGCACTGTCAACAGAATCTACATGGATAGTTCGATTATTCGTGAGGACAGTAATAGCAGTTATCAGAGATAGTATTGTGTAATTAATTAGTAAATAATATTCTTAACAAAGATAAGGAAACAATTATATGTTGATGCTTTTGCACACGGCACATCTGACTATGGATGAAGAAGTGCGGGAGAGGGTACAACAGGGGGCGAGGGTTGTAGGAACGCGAAAAGCAGTAACAAGAAATAGGGTGGTCAGTATGGAAGTGAAGAAGTCCTTGCATGACAGTGTGGTAATCCCGACACTGACTTACGGAAGCGAAGCATGGACGTTGGTTGAGAGACTCAGACCAAGAGTGAGAGCAGTGGAAATTAATTACTTAAGGAGTGTGTGCGGAGTTACATGGAGGGATAGACCGACTAATGAGGAAGTAAGAAGGAGGTGTGGTGAGGAGGTAGATGTGATGGAAAGTGTGAAAAAGGAACAACTTCAGATGGTTCGGCCATATGGAACGTATGGAAAGCGAGAGAATGACGAAGAGGGTGTACGAGAGCGAGGTGGAGGGACAGAGAGGGAGAGGTAGACCGAATGAGAGGTGGAAGGATGGAGTAAGGAAGTACTTGAACGAAGGCAGTGCTGGTTGGGGGGAAGGGCGTCGACTGCCTGGGGACAGAGGTGCATGGGGGCGGTTCGTTCGTGGCCACCCCTTCGGGGATCACGGCGTCAGGCAATAAATAGATAGATAGACCTCTGCCAAGGGAATAACATGGTTGTATGAATCATTTGTCTCTATAATAATCAGTGGATGGTTGTAGATAACATCATAGCAAAAATATATAGTGGCTGGTGGCCTAAAGATAATAATGAAGATTGTACTAATGATTTCCTAAAGGAAAACATCTATGCGGAGATACGCACGAAGGTAGTGATGCGCACTGTTTTTAAAAAACACTCGTTACTGATTTTGGTAATAGTTAGGGAGGAAGATATAGTTGAGATAAGATTATAAAGATGTTCTGAATACATCATAGTGATAATTTAATAATTAGTCTTATAATTATAACAGGTACTCATCACAATTTTACATAGTTTATGTGGGATAATTTCTGACGTCATGCAAGTGTGCGTCCTGTTCGTGTAAAAACAGCCATAATATAAGTCCTAGTGATGTAAATAATGCAATTAGAACTCTCAAAGACAATAAAAGAGATGGTAATTCCTTACTGATGTCGGATCATATCATCAACGGCAGTCATAGGTTGCATGTATGTTTGTCTCTTCTATTTACTTCAATGGTAAAGCATGGTACGTCACCTGAAGGTATGTTAACTGGTACCATGGTACCTATCCCTAAGGGAAGGCGGGCTAATTTATGTTTATCGGATAATTTCAGGGCTATAACATTCGGCAAACTATTAGACAAAATTATTATGCATAAGGAAGAGGATAATTATATTGAACTCAAACAACCTTCAATTTAGCTTTAAGGCAGGGTTATCCACTAGTGTATGCACTAGCTTAGTGCAGGAAACTATATCTTATTTTAATTATTATAAAACTAATGTATATACCCTACTATTAGATGTCAGTAAAGCCTTCGATAGGGTTAGTTATTGTAAATTATTTAGAACATTATTGTCTAGGAATGTATGTCCTTCAATCTGCATGCTTTTATTAAATATGTATATTAACACCTTATTGGCGGGCTAGGCGGTCTAGCGAACCGTAGCGCCCAGCGTTTTTTTTTTACCCTAAATAGGGTTGTTTACATGATCATTTTCATGCCTAAATAAGACCCAGAGCATAAAACAAGTATCTATCCCTGAAAGGGCGTAAACAGAGCTTTCCAATGACACCCGAACCATCCTTGTACGACCGCTGGTTCTCTTGCAACGATCGTGCAACATGAGTGCAAAAACCCTGTAATTAGGTAATTTCCCTACATAATTCCCTGTGTAGCGAGTGTGAGAGGGGAGGGAAGGGTGGGATTCACTTCAGTTGGTCCACCGCAGTGGTGGTGAGCGGTCATACAGTTGCTAGGCTCCTCACACCGCTCAGCTCTCTCTCTCAGCAACATTACGTGCTGTAAATGGCGCACGACATACGTTGTGAACCGCCACTTAGTCCAAATTTATTTCACACGACATAAGTTGCGCGCCGCCAGTTAAGGGTCTAAGAGTTCGATGGAGCCGTGAAATGTCAGAATATTTTGACGTCAGCAATGGTGTAAAACAAGGAGGGGTAATTTCGCTAGTACTGTTCTGTATATATGCAGATGATTTGCTTGCGCAGTTAAGTAACCGTGGCGTGGGTTGCTATATGGGGGGGTTCATTTGTTGGAGCTCTTGCATATGCGGATGATCTTACCTTACTAGCACCGAGTATAGAAGCTCATAACATAGTGGTATCTCTTTGTAAGGCCTATGCTCAAGAGCATGACATCATAATATTATTCAATGCAAAGAAAAGTCAAATAATGATTCATAGCTATAAATTAGATAATGTCACTAATTCTAATATTATAATTAATGGAGAAAAGGTTGAAATGGTTGATTCTGTGATTCATCTGGGTCATGTAATACATAAGAATATAAGAAAAACTGATGTGACATAATGTATAAAAGATTTTAACCGGCAATGTAATATATTTTTAGGAAAGTTTTGTAATGTTACTTCTCATATAAGAAACTATTTATTTCACAAGTATTGTACAAGTTTTTATGGAAGTCAAATTTTAGCACTGTATGATAACAGTATAAAGAATGTTTATCGAGCATGGCGAGTGGCAGTAAGGCGAGTCTGGAGAATACCTTGGACAACCCACTGTCATCTGCTGCCACACCTGGCACAAGTCATGGATCCAGAGCTATGGTTTGCTAAAAGAACTGTCAATTTCCTTAATCTTATTTCCAATTCTAATAATAGAATAGTAAACACTATTTATAACATGGCTCGCCTTGGCTCCTACTCTGTCATGGGCGGTAATATTAGACATCTAACAGCCCGATATAATATGTCAGAAAAACAGATCATTGAACAGTGGCATGAAGAATGTAATAGACAGGATGATTTTAGTCGAATTTGTAGCCAGATCAGAGAACTATGTCACATGAGAGATATGGGGAGTAATATTCTATCAAGGGAGGAGTGTAATGAAATCATAAACAATCTATGTACAGAATAATATACTATTATCACAATTGATTCTTGGGTAGGCCATTTTATGTATAATTAGTAAAACAATTTTTTTTTTTTTTTTTTTATATATTATATATACTGTATATATGCGAGTGAATGAATTGTATGACATTTTTGTAAAAAAAAATTTTAAATGTGAATACAGAATTTTGAATTGAATATACATGTTTTCAAAAGGGTAATCAGGGTAATATACATGGTTATTTATTCTTAAAACGGTATGCATTCTCTTCTCCTTGTGAAAATACAATCTTCCGCTTCTTCTGAGTTGATGGGGTGAGAACTGTTAGGGCTTCTTTTTCTCGGATGGTGTCGGGCACTGTAGGAATTGTTTTTTACACCATACCCAAAAGAGGATTTATGGAGCTCCGATCTTACTCTCAACCATCTGAACAATTTTACCAGCACACCTAAACTTCGTTAGATGCGGGAATAGCCTCCCGAAAATATCAAGCCCTGGTGGGGGCTTGAACCCTCGACCCTTGGGTTGTGAGGCAGACACCTTACCAGTTAGACCAATAGAGATATCCCACTTGGCCTGGTCGGCTCAGGGTATTTCCGCATCCGATTACTGTTTAGGCTAACCTATTTTCACTGACTTTACACTACTTCACCTTCCGGGAAGCGAAGGCTCCGAACAGAGAATCGCCTGAGCCGAATCGACCGAGAGTCCTTCAGAGAGATGAACGGGAATGGTGAGTCAACTTCACTGAGCGGTGCACATACAAGGCCCCGTGTGCTACACAGACACACTAACGACCCAGTTGGCAACTCGCTTGGGCGGCTGGCAATTCCACAACCCAACCCAAGTGCGTCTCACATACACTCCCTGTTCTCTCCTATCCCATTTCGATAATATTAATGGACACTAGTGCAACGTTATGAGAAACAATTTATTAGGGAAAATAGCCACCAATAGATTCGCCATATTTTTCTCCATATAGTCCGCATGGAGGATTTTCGTTATCAACAAATTGAAAAATACCCACTTCACAAACAAATACACCAAAAATCTAAGTCAAAGCGGGGGTGTGGGGGCAGCAGCCCCCACCTATAATACTAGGTTAGATTAGGTAAGGTTGTTAGGTTAGGCTAATGTCCTTTCAAAGGGGTATAGGGTAGTAAACACCAGGATAGCCTATACCCGGACAGAGGTAAGAAGAAGAAGAAGAAGAGTCCTGCAGTAGTCGTCTCCTTGAATGCTACCCCTATTTCTTGCCCTGTAGGAATTGAACCCTGTACAGTGGCGTAGCTAAGGGGGGGGGGGCGGGGGGGCTGTTTGAAATCGCCCCCCGGGTCCCCAAGAGAGGGGGGCCCCCAAATGGATCTGAAAATAATATAAATAATACTAATAGTATATAGCTTACATAAAAGTAATAATGAGTGAAAAAATCGCCATTGTGGGTTTTTCTTATTTAAATCTTCCTTTTCTTCTCTCCTGTGATAGTAAAATGCCCCAGAACGAGAAGCCCACCACAGAAGCCACGAACGAACACCACACAGAAACACCCAAAGGAAAGGTCCACAGAACAAAAGGACCAGCTGACCGAGCCAGCCAATTCAGACAGGCCCAAGCCCGCAGGGCTAAGCAGCTCCAGGCCGCACCTAGATACCCCTTCTAAACTGACCATTTTTCCACACCTCATGTACACTACCCCCTCGTGTCCTACACTCCTAACTACAAAGATGATGAACAGGAATATACATTCATATTAAAAACACCCATGCCCTGTCCCGACGTTGAGCCAATGCCAACACATCAGACAGCCATAATTATATCTATGTATGTTCTTACATCCGAGAAGTAGATGTTATATATCTTAGAAGTTAAAACACCCACGCCTGTCCCTAGACCTTGTATATCATTTCCCATGACGAGTATAGATATATGTAACCCGTGCTCAGTCGCCCCCTTGCATTGTTCCTCTAGTAACTAAGTGTCTCTATAATATTAACTGCCACCAGTATGGATACGACATAGCGGCACTGTCCTTGTGTCGTATTGTGCCAAGTACAGATCAACCAGGTTTCATCACCTTATTAGGACGACGACTATAATGTCGTCGTTCATCGATGTATGCAATCCTTAGTTTAAGTATTAATATTAACATTCCCTAACATCTTGTCTTGCCAGACTAAGCTTCTGAAGACCCATCGCCCCATAAATCTATGTATTCAATCCTTAGGTTAAGTATTTTTATCCGCCATTGTGTTCACCTTTTTCCATTTACTTTTCCACAATTGTCATACGTCTTCCCCTTGCCTCCTTCGTATCCACAGCCCACACTACGCCAATTTACTTTGTGTCATACACCTCTTACCCCAACCAGAGATTGTATAAGATAACCTTGTTACCAGTATCTGTCATAAGTACCCCGAAACAATAACTAAGTACCCCTACGAACTGCCGCTGTTGTTGGTATATATATATTTCATAGAAAACGCAGTTCCCAGGGCCAACTAATAGTATCCATAACCCCTCGGACTGATCACATAACTCTATCTTTTCCAGACTCATATACCACCCCATAGTTGCATTCCCCGGTAGCATTTGGCTAACGTATTCTACTGCCTTTTCAAACTTCCATATCAACTGCAGCCTAATGCCACCCCCATGCCCAGAGACCTTAGGGTCAAAATTCCCCTATAGCCCCCCTGCACTCCTCCCCTCTCATTATAAGAGCCCGCGCTTCTCTACTCTTGTCCGACCTAGCCTCTCTCTCATACCTCTTGAAGATCCTTGAATTGCCCGTTGCTAACGCTCTCCAACCTTTTATATATATACTCCTATCCAGCCTACCTTCACTTAGTAGGCCAGAACAACATTAGAACTTTACTAGCCCCTTGCATGCCATCTATTCTCTTACAACCCATTCACAACCCTGCACCCAATGGTCGTCGGTGCGAGGCTAGCCGCCTCGCCAGTAACTAACTTCTATTGCCATACTTCCAGATAAATGTGGCAGAGTTAGCAACCCAGTCTCCACCACATCCAGCAAACCCTACAATTAACAACCAGCAGAGTAAAACCAGCTAGCCAAGGCACCTTCAGTTTTGGTATTAAGGACACTCACATCTGTCTCATACACAGAGGGTTATTACGAACACTGGTGATATGGCAAGCCCCTAGCCACAGCCGCCGGACGACTATCACAGAGAGAGGGCGCCCAGCTCCCCCTTTTTGCCCACCCGAGGAGGGAGACCCCCACCCCCGCGGAGGTATACCTGGCCCCTGTTTTGACTTCAGAGTCATTGCCAGGCAGCAATGAACTAACCATGCATGACTAACACCTTTACTAACCTCTATTACTCACAATAAACCATTTACCTTTCTTGCATGCTCTGATCACTAAATTAGCACCTCAGCTATACCATAGAATGAAGATTGAACAATCTAAGAGAGACGCTCCTATCACAGCTGTCCCCATCCTCCTCGCAAAGTAGATCCAGTCTCTCTCCCCTAAATACTTCCAGTATAGCCAAAATAGTACCTCTTACTAAGGCTCAGTTATATGAAAATATAAAGGCTTCCTATAGCCATGTGCCACAACAGTAAATACCATCTTACCTAGTCCCCATATCTATTGAGAGCTCAAATAAGTCCATAAGACTCGAGATCCCTACTGTCTACAGGATCCAGAACCGAGCCTATAAATCTAGCTCCCGCCCCCAGTCAAATCAGTTGAAAGCTAGACACCAACCAGTGGTCACTACCCTGCAGTTAACCTCTAGCTCTGCCCTTGTGTTGTTCCGGAGTTGAGATCCCAGAGCCGGCAGACTCCGTGGCAGATTTGGATAGAAGGACCTGCCCACGTATTTGAGAACTTCACACATATGGACCCCCTGGACGGCCGCGGAACCAGTCGTTAGCCCCCAACATCATGGACGCAAGATAACCAGGACCAGACCCATCAGATACTACCCAAGATTCCCTTTATCAGTACTAGGTCTACATGTTACAGTGCTGTTTAGAGATTCACTAATTAATATTTCTACGAAGTGGCTATCTCTTTGCCCCAGTATAATTCATATAACCATTCAATTAGGAAGTGCTAAGCGTATCAGTGTTCATTATTTAACAGGCGATACTAACTCTCGTAATCAACCATATGCCCAGATATTATTACCTAGAAGGAAACCCTAGTGATATCTGAAGGTTCGCCCACCGATTTGCGTTCTATGTATTTCTGAGACAAGAATATAAAACTTAGATCAGTACCCCCTGAGGTTACTAGAATTCCCGTGCTCTAAAATACGCGTGTCTAATCTAGTCTGTGAACTACTACTTGTGCACCAGAGCTACCAGTAATAAATCTAACAGTGAATATGATTCTATAAGTAACATTGATGGTCTTCGGTATATAAACCTGTTGAATTAAAGCCAGTGATCAGAAGATTAATACCTGAATGTTGGAAGTGGGAGACTAGGCTCCATCCAGATCCACTTATGCTAGTGTTGTTCGATTCTATTATATTGTCTTACACGAGTATTCTGCAGTGGAGATCCCTACTGTCTACAGGGTCCAGAACCGAGCCTATAAATCTAGCTCCCGCCCCCAGTCAAATCAGTTGAAAGCTAGACACCAACCAGTGGTCACTACCCTGAAGTTAACTTCTAGCTCTGCCCTTGTGTTGTTCCGGAGTTGAGATCCCAGAGCCGGCAGACTCCGTGGCAGATTTGGATAGAAGGACCTGCCCACGTATTTGAGAACTTCACACATATGGACCCCCTGGACGGCCGCGGAACCAGTCGTTAGCCCCCAACATCACCGGAAGCAAGATAAATAGGACCAGATCTACAAATACTATTCAAGATTCATGTTGCTAGTACTAAGTGTTATAGTACTAGTTTGACACTCACTTATTAACTTTCTATATAAGTGGCTAAAACCTTGACCAGTGTAACTCATATTTAACCATTCCATTTGGGACGTACTAAGCGATCAGTGCTCATTAATTAACAGGCGACATTGACTCTCGTAATTACCTTATTCAGATATTAAAACTCTAGTGATATCTAACGTTCGCCCACTGATTTGTGTTCTACGTATTTCTGCCATAAGAATATACAACTTAGATCAGTACCCCCATGAGGTTACTAGAGATTTCCGTGTTCTACAATATACGCGTGTCTAATCCTAACTGTGAGCTGCTACTTGGGCACGCGACCAGCCAGTAAGAGATCAAATCAGTGAAATTGAATTACATGAATATATTGAGGTCTTCCAGAAAATAAAACTTGCTAATTAAGCCAGTGATCAGAAGATTAATACCTGAACGTTGGAAGTGGGAGACTAGGCTCCATCCAGATCCACTTATGCTAGTGTTGTTCGATTCTATTATATTGTCTTACACGAGTATTCTGCAGTGGTATATAAATAAACGTGATCATGTAACTTGCTACCATGTGTTTCTTTGTGTTCTCTATTCCTCATATCTTGTATTGTGCATGCAGCCTTATATACCCAGTCATTTAGAACTCACATTACCCAAGTTAAACCTGTAGAAAAACAGGGCATAACATTGGCGGCAGCGGTGGTTCTTGATTCGGATAAAAGGTTGCATTACACTGCAAGTTTGGAACAGTAGAAGCATGGCAACATCGCAACATTTTCAGCCACTCACACACATTCCCAAGTATGATGTAAACACGTATGATATCACCACTTACTTAGACATAATAAAGCCAGTGTACGATGTGGTACTTCAAAATGACCGCGAAAAAATCGCCGTTGCAATTTCGCACATTATACAGTTGAGAGAAGCCGTCTCCCAAATTGTTGATCAGCTTACCTGGAAAGAATTTATTTGCCAAACTGTGAAACAGTGTACGCCAGAGCTTACCTGGAACCAGTTTCGATCCTTCGTGATCCGTACCTTAGATCCACTTTTGGGTTCCCCCGTTTCCCCCAAAATAATAAAAGTCGACGAGATCAAGTATGAAGGGGATATAAATGTGACCCTCATCCAACTCTACAGATACGTGAGGACCACGTATAGCTATGAAGATTACGATCAACAAAGTGAACTCTTATTCACCGCATTATTAAACATCCTCCCACCCCACATCACCGCCCATCTCGACCCGTATGGCTTATTCAAAGAACATATGCTCTCCATCAGAGAAGAATGCCTACTCAGTTCGATGAATCCCCTATCCAACCCTTCAGCCCCTCTCCAAGACTCCGTGCACCCTTCCAAAATGACTTCCGGTGAAAGTCCAACCCCAGTGCACTTTTCCTTGCCTCTATCCTCTCTGACCATCCCTAAATTTTCCCCTGCCCAGCCATCCACCAACGATCATCTTCCATCAAGTGTGTTACCCCATAAACCCCATCCTTGTTCTATGCATGTCAAACAAACTCACCAGTCCCAGATAACCTCTAACCAGACCGTGACTGCCACCAAGAAAATTCCCCAAATTCGTCCTGTTAACAACCCCAAATCAATACATCAGTCCTCTACCAATAACCCCTGTTATAAACCTAACTCTTCCCCCACCAACCCTCCGCAGCCTCCCCAACAAGCCCCGTATTCTAGCTATGCCTACCTATGTAGGCCTACCAAAACATGTTTTCCCCATGCCCCCAGAAATGTTCAGCTATTCCACAAACAACAAAATTACCCTTGTGACTTCAGTCAGTAGCTCCCTTCCACCCCCACACAATTCACACCCCTAGAAAACTTCAAAACCCCACACTTGACTCGCCCTCTCATGTCAAACAAACTCACCAGTCCCAGATAACCTCTAACCAGACCGAGACTGCCACCAAGAAAATTCCCCAAATTCGTCCTGTTAACAACCCCAAATCAATACATCAGTCCTCTACCAATAACCCCTGTTCTACACCTAACTACTCCCCCACCAACCCGCCGCAGTCCCCCCAACAAATCCCGTTTTCTAACTCGCTCACCTCTCACCACCCTGACCCTCCCACACGCGCCGTTAATCCTCCCCTCACGC
The DNA here is from genome assembly GCA_032716605.1 of Paralithodes platypus. Lineage (NCBI taxonomy): Eukaryota > Metazoa > Arthropoda > Malacostraca > Decapoda > Lithodidae > Paralithodes > Paralithodes platypus. The sequence goes on along the minus strand of CM064552.1, from coordinate 44,899,246 downwards.
GTGACAACCTAGGGACCCAACCATGTTCCCCCCCTTCCCCCAGAAATGCTCAGCTATTCCCCCACCAACAAAATTTTCCTTGTGACAGTTTTCCGTCAGTAGCTCCCTTCCACCCCCCCACAATTCACACCCCTAATAAACTTCAAAACCCCACACTTGACTCACCCCCTCATGACAGACAAACCCACCAACCCCATATAACCTCTAAACAAACCGTCACTGCCACCGACACACCCCACCACTCTGATCCTCCCACACGCGCCGTTAATCCCCCCCTCACGCGTGACCCCCACCAAAGTGATTCCCCCCCCATCATGCGTACCGAACACCTGCTCACCAGTCGGTCCCCCACCATCATGAGCCCAGCTAAACTTTCAACCTCCACCAATTCCCACCCTGCCAGCCTAACCTCTCACGACCACATTCAGAACGAACAATCACCCCCGTACATAACCCCTACGTCCCTTTTCCCCCCTATCTTACCCCCCTCTTCACCGTTACCCCACCCGCCCCAAATTCCACCCCCAAAGATCCCGCTCGACAAAATACCACTCCCATCCCAATCCAACCACAAAACTTTTTCCACCTTGGCTAAACCCCAAAATACTCTCTCTCTCGCCCCAAACAACATAATCAACCTCTCAACTTCAACCACTCCTCGAAATCCCATCCATGTCTCTCCCGAAAATAAAATCAGTCCGAATTCAACCCCTCTCAAACCACAACCCTGCCTGCCCAGATTCCCCCCCCCCCCCCCCCACCATCTCCCTATCAAATCCCCACACCCCAAACCTCCAAACCACCCGATCATAGTAAACTCTCAACCTTCAGCCTTACTCACCCTTCCCCAAACCCCACTCACGACCACAACTCTCTACACAATTCAACCCCTCCCCAGCACCAACCTCTTCCGCAACAACAACCCCGACTCGACCTGCCCGTTTCATCTTTAAAACCCCCCTATCACTACCCCCGACCGAAACCACTTAGACCCCCCTCCAAAACTGGCCCCGGGCCAGCTCGCCCCCAGACCCACATTCCTAACGACAGAACTAACGGTATATCCAACCCCGCCCTTCCAAAGTGAAAGTGAAACCCCAAGGTCAAAGCCACAACCACCACCACCCCTATTATCAGACCGTCACCCAGACTAACGGCGACCCTGATGATGATGAGGATATTATTGTACTTAATTTTTTTTTATTGTTTTCAATTCCTAAGCGATTGGGCATGATTCTTAAATTTACATGTTTTCCATATACTGTATATATTATGTATTTTTTTCCCCTTAGTCATACTACTTTTCTTGTTAACCTACACTTTTCTGACTATCTTTTAAAATTGTTTTATACATTGTTAAACACTTTACCTCTTCTTAATTTCCTGTGTTCTTAATTATCTGTTCTTTCTTAGATTTACATGTTTTCCATATACTATATATATTATTTTTGTTCCCTTAGTCATACTACTTTTCTTGTTAACCTACACTTTTCTGACTATCTTTTAAATTTGCTCTATACATTGTTAAACACTTTACCTTCACCTGTAAAACGTTCTTCCCCTCAAAATAAAACATCGTCAAGCGACTCAAGTCCCACGACAAACATCTACCTTCCCACCATGACTATGCTTCTTTTTACTTCACCCTTGAGGCTCGAGGACGAGCCTATAATGAAGGAGAGGGAAGTAAAATGCCCCAGAACGAGAAGCCCACCACAGAAGCCACGAACGAACACCACACAGAAACACCCAAAGGAAAGGTCCACAGAACGAAAGGACCAGCTGACCGAGCCAGCCAATTCAGACAGGCCCAAGCCCGCAGGGCTAAGCAGCTCCAGGCCGCACCTAGATACCCCTTCTAAACTGACCATTTTTCCACACCTCATGTACACTACCCCCTCGTGTCCTACACTCCTAACTACAAAGATGATGAACAGGAATATACATTCATATTAAAAACACCCATGCCCTGTCCCGACGTTGAGCCAATGCCAACACATCAGACAGCCATAATTATATCTATGTATGTTCTTACATCCGAGAAGTAGATGTTATATATCTTAGAAGTTAAACACCCATGCCTGTCCCTAGACCTTGTATATCATTTCCCATGACGAGTATAGATATATGTAACCCGTGCTCAGTCGCCCCTTGCATTGTTCCTCTAGTAACTAAGTGTCTCTATAATATTAACTGCCACCAGTATGGATACGACATAGCGGCACTGTCCTTGTGTCGTATTGTGCCAAGTACAGATCAACCAGGTTTCATCACCTTATTAGGACGACGACTATAATGTCGTCGTTCATCGATGTATGCAATCCTTAGTTTAAGTATTAATATTAACATTCCCTAACATCTTGTCTTGCCAGACTAAGCTTCTGAAGACCCATCGCCCCATAAATCTATGTATTCAATCCTTAGGTTAAGTATTTTTATCCGCCATTGTGTTCACCTTTTTCCATTTACTTTTCCACAATTGTCATACGTCTTCCCCTTGCCTCCTTCGTATCCACAGTCCACACTACGCCAATTTACTTCGTGTCATACACCTCTTACCCCAACCAGAGATTGTATAAGATAACCTTGTTACCAGTATCTGTCATAAGTACCCCGAAACAATAACTAAGTACCCCTACGAACTGCCGCTGTTGTTGTTGTTGTTGTTGTTCCCTAAGCTGCCTGGCCGAACAGCCCCGAGTCCCTGAGGAAGGCCATGGCCACGATCGGGCTTTCCCACAGAGCTCTCATTTAGTGTAGGTTGTGTTGTTGGCGTAAGTGGTTGTGTGAAATGCAGTCTTCTATGATGTGTTTAATGGTATGGGGTGCTGTGTTACATCCCGGGCAGGCGTCGACAACGGAGTCATCCAGTCTCTTCTGATAGCTCAGGAGAGCTGGATGGTGTCCGCATCTCAGCCTGGCCAGGTGGACTCTGTCCTCGCGAGGGAGGGAGGATTCGGAAGGATGGATTTCGGGAGGTCGTGCATGCAGCTGCGTGTTGTGTGTGAGTGAGTGGATGGATTGGCGAGAGATATGAGTATGGATGTGCTTCTGGAAGTTGGTTCGGGGTGGGCAGGGAGGGAGAGAGGACAATAATTGTGTGTGATAACGTGTGCTGGGTGTTGTTTTGATATTTCTTGGTGTCTGTGGGTGTGTTGCCATGTAGTTTAGTGGGTGATCTTGGTTCGTGGAGGCTGCTGCCAGGAATTGAGTGCCTCTCATGTCCAGATGGTCTTTGACTTTGAGGATTTTGGTTTCTTGATGTAGATGATCTGTGGGTGCAGTAGCTGTGCAGCCTGTAATGATCTTCAGGGCTTTGTTTTGAATAGTCTGTAAGGTCTTATGATGTGTTTCAGCTAGGTTAGAAGCCCAGGCTGGGCTTGCATATTCCATTACTGATCTTATGTATTGTTTATATACTGTGGTGGTAGTCTCTTTGTTGTGTCCAAATTTTGTGTGAGCAAGTGACCTGAGGGCATTAAGTCTGGGTGTCAGTTTCTTTTTAATGTTTGTGGTGTGCTGTTTGAATGTCATATGAGTATCATATGCCGCTGTTGTTGGTATATATATATTTCATAGAAAACGCAGTTCCCAGGGCCAACTAATAGTATCCATAACCCCTCGGACTGATCACATAACTCTATCTTTTCCAGACTCATATACCACCCCATAGTTGCATTCCCCGGTAGCATTTGGCTAACGTATTCTACTGCCTTTTCAAACTTCCATATCAACTGCAGCCTAATGCCACCCCCACGCCCAGAGACCTTAGGGTCAAATTCCCCTATAGCCCCCCTGCACTCCTCCCCCCTCATTATAAGACCCCGCGCTTCTCTACTCTTGTCCGACCTAGCCTCTCTCTCATACCTCTTGAAGATCCTTGAATTGCCCGTTGCTAACGCTCTCCAACCTTTCATATATATACTCCTATCCAGCCTACCTTCACTTAGTAGGCCAGAACAACATTAGAACTTTACTAGCCCCTTGCATGCCATCTATTCTCTTACAACCCATTCACAACCCTGCACCCAATGGTCGTCGGTGCGAGGCTAGCCGCCTCGCCAGTAACTAACTTCTATTGCCATACTTCCAGATAAATGTGGCAGAGTTAGCAACCCAGTCTCCACCACATCCAGCAAACCCTACAATTAACAACCAGCCGAGTAAAACCAGCTAGCCAAGGCACCTTCAGTTTTGGTATTAAGGGCACCCACATCTGTCTCATACGCAGAGGGTTATTACGAACACTGGTGATATGGCAAGCCCCTAGCCACAGCCGCCGGACGACTATCACAGAGAGAGGGCGCCCAGCTCCCCCTTTTTGCCCACCCGAGGAGGGAGACCCCCACCCCCGCGGAGGTATACCTGGCCCCTGTTTTGACTTCCGAGTCATTGCCAGGTAGCACAGGAATTCTTCCTATCAATGAACTAACCATGCATGACTAACACCTTTACTAACATCTATTAACTCACAATAAACCATTTACCTTTCTTGCATGCTCTGATCACTAAATTAGCACCTCAGCTATACCATAGAATGAAGATTGAACAATCTAAGAGAGACGCTCCTATCACAGCTGTCCCCATCCTCCTCGCAAAGTAGATCCAGTCTCTCTCCCTTATATACTTCCAGTATAGCCAAAATAGTACCTCTTACTAAGGCTCAGTTATATGAAAATATAAAGGCTTCCTATAGCCATGTGCCACAACAGTAAATACCATCTTACCTAGTCCCCATATCTATTGAGAGCTCAAATAAGTCCATAAGACTCGAGATCCCTACTGTCTACAGGGTCCAGAACCGAGCCTATAAATCTAGCTCCCGCCCCCAGTCAAATCAGTTGAAAGCTAGACACCAACCAGTGGTCACTACCCTGCAGTTAACTTCTAGCTCTGCCCTTGTGTTGTTCCGGAGTTGAGATCCCAGAGCCGGCAGACTCCGTGGCAGATTTGGATAGAAGGACCTGCCCACGTATTTGAGAACTTCACACATATGGACCCCCTGGAAGGCCGCGGAACCAGTCGTTAGCCCCCAACATCACCGGAAGCAAGATAACTAGGACCAGATCTATAAATACTATTCAAGATTCATGTTGCTAGTACTAAGTGTTATAGTACTAGTTTTAAAATGCCCCAGAACGAGAAGCCCACCACAGAAGCCACGAACGAACACCACATAGAAACACCCAAAGGAAAGGTCCACAGAACGAAAGGACCAGCTGACCGAGCCAGCCATTTCAGACAGGCCCAAGCCCGCAGGGCTAAGCAGCTCCAGGCTGCACCCATTTACCTTTTCTAAACTGACCATTTTCCACACCTCACGTACACTAACCCCCTCGTGTCCTACACTCCTAACTACAAAGATGATGAACAGGAATATACATTCATATTAAAAACACCCATGCCCTGTCCCGACGTTGAGCCAATGCCAACACATCAGACAGCCATAATTATATCTATGTATGTTCTTACATCCGAGAAGTAGATGTTATATATCTTAGAAGTTAAAACACCCACGCTTGTCCCTAGACCTCGTATATCATTTCCCATGACGAGTATAGATATATGTAACCCGTGCTCAGTCGCCCCTTGCATTGTTCCTCTAGTAACTAAGTCTATAATATTTACTGCCACCAGCATTGATACGACATAGCGGCACTGTCCTTGTGTCGTATTGTGCCAAGTACAGATCTACCAGGTTTCATCACCTTATTAGGACGACGACTATAATGTCATCGTTCATCGATGTATGCAATCCTTAGTTTAAGTATTAATATTAACATTCCCTAACATCTTGTCTTGCCAGACTAAGCTTCTGAAGACCCATCGCCCCATAAATCTATGTATTCAATCCTTAGGTTAAGTATTTTTATCCGCCATTGTGTTCACCTTTTTCCATTTACTTTCTCACAATTGTCATACGTCTTCCCCTTGCCTCCTTCGTATCCACAGTCCACACTACGCCAATTTACTTCGTGTCCTACGCCTCTTACCCCAACCAGAGATTGTATAAGATAACCTGGTTACCAGTATCTGTCATAAGTACCCCGAAACAATAACTAAGTACCCCTACGAACTGCCGCTGTTGTTGGTATATTTATATTTAATAGAAAACGCAGTTCCCAGGGCCAACTAATAGTATCCATAACCCTCGGACTGATCACATAAATCTATCTTTTCCAGACTCATATACCACCCCATAGTTGTATTCCCCGGTAGCATTTGGCTAACGTATTCTACTGCCTTTTCAAACTTCCATATCAATTGTAGCCTAATGCCAACCCCACGCCCAGGGACCTTAGGGACAAAATTTCCCTGTAGCCCTTGAACTCTCCCCCCCCCCCTCTCATTAAGACACCCGCGCTTCTCGACTCTTGTCCGACCTAGCCTCTCTCTCATACCTCTTGAAGATCCGAGAATTGTCCGTTGCTAACGCTCTCCAACCTTTTATATATATACTCCTATCCAGCCTACCTTCACTTAGTAGGCCAGAACAACATTAGAACTTTACTAGCCCCTTGCATGCCATCTATTCTCTTACAACCCATTCACAACCCGGCACCCAATGGTCGTCGGTGCGAGGCTAGCCGCCCCGCCAGTAACTAACTTCTATTGCCATACTTCCAGATAAATGTGGCAGAATTAGCAACCCAGTCTCCACCACATCCAGCAAACCCTACAATTAACAACCAGCCGAGTAAAACCAGCTAGCTAAGGCACCTTCGGTTTTGGTATTAAGGACACCCACATCTGTCTCATACACAGAGGGTTATTACAAACACTGGTGATATGGCAAGCCCCTAGCCACAGCCGCCGGACGACTATCACAGAGAGAGGGCGCCCAGCTCCCCCTTTTTGCCCACCCGATGAGGGAGACCCCCACCCCCGCGGAGGTATACCTGGCCCCTGTTTTGTCTTCCGAGTCATTGCCAGGTAGCACAGGAATTCTTCCTATCAATGAACTAACCATGCATGACTAACACCTTTACTAACCTCTATTAACTCACAATAAACCATTTACCTTTCTTGCATGCTCTGATCACTAAATTAGCACCTCAGCTATACCATAGAATGAAGATTGAACAATCTAGAGAGACGCTCCTATCACAGCTGTCCCCATCCTCCTCGCAAAGTAGATCCAGTCTCTCTCCCCTAAATACTTCCAGTATAACCAAAATAGTACCTCTTACTAAGGCTCAGTTATATGAAAATATAAAGGCTTCCTATAGCCATGTGCCACAACAGTAAATACCATCTTACCTAGTCTCCATATCTATTGAGAGCTCAAATAAGTCCATAAGACTCGAGATCCCTACTGTCTACAGGGTCCAGAACCGAGCCTATAAATCTAGTTCCCGCCCCCAATCAAATCAGTTGAAAGCTAGACACCAACCAGGGGTCACTACCCTGCAGTTAACTTCTAGCTCTGCCCTTGTGTTGTTCAGGAGTGAGATTCCAGAGCCGGCAGACTCCGTGGCAGATTTGGATAGAAGGACCTGCCCACGTATTTGAGAACTTCACACATATAGGCCGTCCCTGGACGGCCGCGGAACCAGTCGTTAGCCCCCAACATCATGGACGCAAGATAACCAGGACCAGACCCATCAGACACTACCCAAGATTCCCTTTAGCAGTACTACATATTACTGTGCTGTTTAGAGATTCACTAATTAATATTTCTACGAAGTGGCTATCTTTTTGCCCCAGTATAATTCATATAACCATTCAATTAGGAAGTGCTAAGCGTATCAGTGTTCATTATTTAACAGGCGATACTAACTCTCGTAATCAACCATATGCCCAGATATTATTACCTAGAAGGAAACCCTAGTGATATCTGAAGGTTCGCCCACTGATTTGCGTTCTATGTATTTCTGAGACAAGAATATAAAGCTTAGATCAGTACCCCCTGAGGTTACTAGAATTCCCGTGCTCTAAAATACGCGTGTCTAATCTAGTCTGTGAACTACTACTTGTGCACCAGAGTTACCAGTAATAAATCTAACAGTGAATATGAATCTATAAGTAACATTGATGGTCTTCGGTATATAAACCTGTGGAATCAAAGCCAGTGATCAGAAGATTAATACCTGAACGTTGGAAGTGGGAGACTAGGCTCCATCCAGATCCACTTATGCTAGTGTTGTTCAATTCTATTATATTGTCTTACACAAGTATTCTGCAGTGGTATATCAATAAACGTGATCGTGTAACTTGCTACTGTTACGACTGGGGTTTAAATATATCAGGGCTCTTATTCATTGGACTAGTAATGGCATAAATGCTACAACGGAAAGCGCTAGCTCCAACCTCTGATGTATATTCCCAGTGAACAAAGAACACAAATACTCTACAGAGTTCTATATGCAATAATAGGCTATCAAACTCTCAATAAATGTGCGTCTACTCTAGGCTTAATGTTATGTGAAAACAGCCTATTACTACCTATAACCGAAGGTGCTTGGTTATGGTATGCAAAGTAAGGTGGTAAGAGAAGTTACAGCTTACGTTACTTTAATCAATAAATGTCAGGCACTCCTGCATGAAAGAAAGTGCACTAAAGTCCTTCAACACTAACAAGGAATCTTCTTTAAATGTTAGATGCTATAAAGATGCTCGTATCGGAAATGGAACCCAAAAAGGCAGGCAGCGGAACAATGCTCGTGCAGGCTATGCACACAAAAAGGCAGAATATATAATGCCGTCGGAGCCAAGAATATCCTAAACACTACAACAATAATAATAATCGCCACGACAATGCAGTATTCCTATCAACAAAAAGAGCCTAAGTCGTTTGTGTCTCAATACATCAAACTAGGCTGCGAAATGCTTGTGTAATAATAAATGGGTATGCATAAAAAGAGTAATTAGGTTAATATACTTAATGTCTACTATGATTGATAAAGTCTAGCTAGAGTCAATGATACGAGATACTGGTGCGCATGGCATGCCGCATAGCCTAGTGCAAATCTCAAGTCTGTGCGTCGAATATTACGTTATAGGGAAGGGTAGCTCTCTTGAGAAACCTTAATACCGAAGTATTAAGCGTTCTCCTGGCGTACCTCAAAGACAAACAACGAGCTTAGAACAGTGCAGCATGGTATAGGCAAAAAGCCCTCATTCGTGCATGCTCTACTCTCAATGGCACACAGACTAGAATTTACTCAATCAACTCCAGTTCTCAGGTATGTCGTGCAGCTTTTAACTAAAGCCAGCACTCATAGGAAACAATACCTTATAATATCAGACTCCTAGTCTAGCATTATCTAATCCAGCAGAACACTAATAACTAAAGGAAGCAGTACTAAACAATATAAATGCCAACCAATGCTTCGTGATCCACTTATCTTAACAACTAACATACATAGGTTATATCAGACCTTAACGCACAATACAACTGGCCAGCATGAAGCTGATTTTGCAGAGTTAACCAGAGGGGGTATAATATTAATAAAAGGTGGTGAAAGATATGGAAAATGAGAGAGATAGGCAGAGGAAAAGATTCTCAGGTGCGAACGGGGTACAGGTAGCAAGGGAAAAAAGATGGGTGCGTTCTAGAAACCAGATCTGAGGGAGAGAGTGGCGAGGAACTGTATATTTACTCGCACCAGCTCGAGCCGCGTGGGAAAAAAGCGGTTACAAGTCCTCTAGCCACTAGCAAGGTAGCTAACAGCATGGAAAGGACCTCTCTCAACCAACCCCCACGAACGAGGCAGCCAGCCGTGACGTCATCGAGCGGGACAAAAACACTACGCGCTCCCTCTCACTCTGTTCTACTCTCTCTCTCTCTCCCAGATCCCATCATTACTAGTTAATGATAAAACATATACTTTACAATTAAATATATAAAGCCTTGACATGGGTGAAAACAAAGAGCCTTTCTGGACTGCCCATGACACAAGCTTTCATATGAAATAAAGCACACTCTAATACATAAACTATAGCCCCATCCACTGCCCTGGCGATCCTAGCGAGTCACTGTAGGACAAGCCATGCGGTTCTAACGGAGTGGTTAACGTCACACTACCATGTGTTTTCTTTGTGTTCTCTATTCCTCATATCTTGTATTGTGCATGCAGCCTTATATACCCAGTCAATTAGAACTCACATTACCCAAGTTAAACCTGTAGAAAAACAGGGCATAACAAGTTTGACACTCACTTATTAACTTTCTATAAAGTGGCTAAAACCTTGCCCAGTGTAACTCATATTTAACCATTCCATTTGGGACGTACTAAGCGATCAGTGCTCATTAATTAACAGGCGACATTGACTCTCGTAATTACCTTATTCAGATATTAAAACTCTAGTGATATCTAACGTTCGCCCACTGATTTGTGTTCTACGTATTTCTGCCATAAGAATATACAACTTAGATCAGTACCCCCATGAGGTTACTAGAGATTTCCGTGTTCTACCATATACGCGTGTCTAATCCTAACTGTGAGCTGCTACTTGGGCACGCGACCAGCCAGTAAGAGATCAAATCAGTGAAATTGAATTACATGAATATATTGAGGTCTTCCAGAAAATAAAACTTGCTAATTAAGCCAGTGATCAGAAGATTAATACCTGAACGTTGGAAGTGGGAGACTAGGCTCCATCCAGATCCACTTATGCTAGTGTTGTTCGATTCTATTATATTGTCTTACACGAGTATTCTGCAGTGGTATATAAATAAACGTGATCATGTAACTTGCTACCATGTGTTTCTTTGTGTTCTCTATTCCTCATATCTTGTATTGTGCATGCAGCCTTATATACCCAGTCATTTAGAACTCACATTACCTAAGTTAAACCTGTAGAAAAACAGGGCATAACACATTACTTTTAATATTACTTCAATGTGGATGCATGGATAGCGTCAAAATTCACCTAGATTGGAATATTTTTCCAAAAAAATCTCGGGGAGGGGGGAGGGGCTTACAGGGCCCCCCAAGACTCCCCAGCTGCTTCGCTCGCCACCCCCCACCCCCCCTTAAAATATCAGGAAACCCTGGAGGGGGCCCCTCCTGAAAGCAAGCCCCCCGGGCCCCCAAATCTCTAGCTATGCCCCTGACCCTGTATTGTATTAGGCTTTGTAGGAATTGATTTTTATACCATACCCGAAAGAGGATTTATGGAGCTCCGATCTTACTCTCAACCATCTGAACAATTTTACCAGCACACCTAAACTTCGTTAGATGCGGGAATAGCCTCCCGAAAATATCAAGCCCTGGTGGGGGCTTGAACCCTCAACTGTTGGGTTGTGAAGCAGACACCTTACCAGTTAGACCAATAGAGATATCCAACTTGGCCTGGTCGGCTCAGGGTATTTCCGCATTCGATTACTGTTTACACTTTAGACTAACCTATTTTCACTGACTTTACAGCACTTGGTGGTGATCGTGGCTATGCGACATCCATTTTCTTCCGTCTGTAGCCTAGAGGTGTTCTGATAGTCCTCTGTGATGCGGCTCCGTGGGTTGAGGGTCTAAGGCTGGATGCTGCATGATAGGTTTTGCAGTCGGCGTGTGTGGTGTTATGTTTTCTTGTGTCTGTGTTCGATGTTCCACTGTTCTTTTCCGATTTTGATTTGTTTTTGTTTCCCCTGTGTTGATTAGTTTTCTGTGTGGCGTGGTGACAGAAAATGTTTTCCGATGGTTGACTTGTGTATGTTTCTCCTGTCGAGGTCCTGCAGAGGTCGGTTTGTCTGGTAGGCTAGGTGTTTTCTTCTGGGGTATTTTAATCACCTTATTATATCATATACACCATTTACACGTCCGCCGAGAATACTTGCAGCTGATCTGAGTTTATTCGTTCCTTATCACTTAGGTTTATATAAAAATAGTGAAGTCTCGTCGCAGAGTTAAATGCTTTTCAATCACTTGATCTTGACTGTGTGTTGTAATTAATGAAGTCTATATGTAACGGGGGGGGGGGGGTTCTCTCTTTCTTCACTTCCCTTCTTCTGCTGCGAACAAGAGAGAGAGGGTAAGACAGAAAAAGATAGATTAAGCTGCGAAGGTGGAAAATAGGTACTCAAGGATAGAAAGGAAGAGATGACGACAAACCCGTTATTGCATTCTAATTAATGAGAGGACAACCCTGTTTGGTTGACCCACATCCAACATCCTTCGAGGAAGGGGAAAGGTTGCAACTCCGACACGATGATAAGACCAAAGAACCACAAAAAACCCACTGAGACCTAGCATATTCTCTACTTTCTAGATATCACATAAGGATGTTTTTGGGAACGGTAATTCATTCAAATTATTTGATCGCCCACCTTCAGGTGAACTGGCCGTCCCCATGGTTTTCTTATTCTTTATGCAATCGTGATTCATGCTCATTATTCAGGTACATTAGGACAGTAGGATAAATCGGAGGCTAGCAAAGACCAATCAAGAACTTCACCTTCAATGTTGGCTGACAAGACAGACTTTAACTCTCGGTTAGGCTACTGGTACTACTCTTAGACCAATTTAATACTGACGGCTCCGATTTACCATCCTGACAACACATTTAGATCCAAATAGGTACGGGAGGATAGATACAAACATATTGCAGTAATCTTAAGCTTGATATTAATAGAAGGAACATTTTACCGTTTACAACTCTTAACATTGGTACCGTATGGTCCGTATCTAATTATCTCTATACCATTAACCTGGGACCAATCCATTACCGTACTGGGACAGTCTCTTAACCTAGGAGTAGGACTCTAATATTGCTGTCTGTATCCACCCCATTCCTCTCAGTATTATACATCCCAATTCCGCTAGATACCGGTATCGGCCAGGCTCGCCTTTACGTCTCTTCGGCCTACCGTATCCTGGGGTATAGGGGGTAATCATACGTCTTCCTGCGGTCCTTGAATCCTCGTACAGTACACAAGTTCAGCATCCTGCACTCAGCCAATGGGAGGGGTGAATCTCCGATTCTCCGCCATCAGCAATTCAGCATCACATCGACTCCGTCCCAAACTGGTTCCCTGGTAAGTCGAAGACATTCTTAACCCACGGTTGACATATAGCTAACCCTTAATAATGGGGTTAATCAATATCCTAATTACGGTACACAGTAATACTAAAACATATACATATAAACAATATAGGCTAACATAAACATATAAAAATACATGGATTCCTATTAATGTATAAAAATAGATGAGCTAATATAAGTACAGAAATACAATGACAGATCAAATTATGACATTACAGTACAGTACCGAAATAATCTCTTAAGGCATCCAAAGATCCTCTCATTAAGTACAGGTACATATGTTACTCAGCAGTACTCTACACACAATTGGGAATACATAATTACACAGCATATCTATGGAGTCAAATCAATACAATAATGGCATAAATGAAAGGTAATAGTCATGGTCAAACTTAACAGGTTGGACTGCTCAAAGCGGAGGGTGCTATACAAGGCTCAAACAAAGCTAAACGTTATTTCTACTGTAAATCGAGTAACTTATCCCCTGAAATCAGCTGCCCAGAATCTCACTACAGCGTTCCATCCCTTGCAAGGCAACTCTGTTCATTAGACCATGTCAAACATAATTATATCATAGCAATCAATATTCATAATACACTCTAAATGCACAATAATTAATAATAGCCTACTGTACTTCCAATTAGGTGAAAGTTAGGTAGCCTAATTAAAAATGTAAAATCATATAACCTACCATAATAATTCAGCAAGTACCCATACCTAAACGGCCTTTTCACAAGTTAACTTTAAGTAACAATAGGTAAGAACAAATAATAATCTGAAATAAACCCGACCCAATGGGGGTCCGAAATTTGACGGTACTGGGGTTGGGAAATGAGGACCTCTAAATCAAGATAACAAGTAACTCTTTACACTATAACCCAGTAAAAACATTTAAAATGAACAATAACCAGGCCTAGGAGACGTTAGTTATAAATACTTATCTGAATAGGCCTAACTTTGGAACGTCGGAGACACGAAAGGTAAACAAAACTCAAGGATACTATCTCAAACGAATGTCCTTTCCTGAATTACACGTTAAAATACAACCATATTTACCAAAATGCATGGTTTTATAAACTCAAAGTAATGAACAAGTTCTAAACATACAATACAACTGCTACATTAGTAATTTACTCAACCTGGTCGTCTCTCCGAAATGCGAGATGGTCTAAATCCTAAAATGGCGGTCAAGCTTCAAAAGCATTTTAATCAACTTCATCGTCCTCAATCCTACTCTTAACTGGTGTTCTCGCACTACCTCAGGATTATGTAAAACGGTGAAAGACAAACTAGCAAATTAGACTAGCCTAAGTTTGGTCGGGAATTATGGAAAAACACAAGAATTCGAAGGCCATCAAATGGCGTCCCTCTGACTGAAATTATTACACACAAAGTTTATTTGACGTTAATTTGGAATAACAAAGTCTAAAATATCAGAATAACACTTAGCAAAGGTGCACAGACTAAGTTTTACTGAACACAATGATAATGGGGGAATTTGAATGGTTGTAGGCACTTGGCAGGTGAGGGGTGCCTGTCGACCAACCCGATGGTAGGCTCGAGTTCACGAATTTGTCAATCACAGTAATATCTCCTACATTACACACCTAGTACTTACTTAACTGAATAAGCAATACCTTATAACACTATAAACCTTAATTACGAACCTCTGAATGGAGGGAAAGGAAGCCTAAGTCCGGAGAAGAAGCGGGAAATGATGACAGAGACTGGGGGGTGGGTAGGTGTCTCTCTCGTAGGGTGGGGTCACGACAGTGAGGGGCCGAGGGCCAGTGCCAGGGATCCCGCCAAAAAAGGGGAGGGTGACCACAAAGGGTGGCGTCGCTTGGGTAGGAATTGGCGTTCTTTTTACACAAGGGGGCATTACTCTAAATTCGAAAAGGAAGGATTTTTACATGGGATAACAAAAGGGGTGAAAGGAAAATTAGGCTTGAAAGTATTTTAGATAGATTTGAGAATATTAGTTCTCCTCCTGATCTAGGCTAATTCCCTCTTTACATAGACAAGGGTTACTTAACCCTTCTTAAACGATACATTTCCCTTAAATATAGGGAAGAGTGAATGAAGGGGAAAAGTCTTACAGTTAAGTCAAACCTTACAACATATACCAAAAGGGAAAGTACAATTTCTTCCCGTTACACAGCTCTACCTTTTCTTTGAAGACTTTTTACCTCATTCACTCTTTCATCAACATAAACATTATACAGTTACCAATTAATCCAGCCTTAACTTATTACAGCAGAATTTCTGATCCACCTGGCATCTTACCATGCCCAGAGCTCGCAGTCTATACCCAACGTCTTAGAATCTGACACATCATTACTGTACTGTACTCTGCCTGTGGGGCATCCCTTCCTTCATCAACAAATCACTATACCACTCTATAAAGTGTCCCTCCTTTTCAGGAGAGTGCCAACCAGGCACTATCTTGTCCCCGTAGAGACAGCCTCTCTCCACCCCTTTATTGCTTGGAAAACCCCAGGAGACCAGACTAGAGAGCAGCGTGGACACCCGTATCGTGGGAGTCCCTTCACACTCTGTGCACTGGCTGAGCCTCGGGACGAAAGGAGTATAACCCCAGTCAACCATAAAGGTACTCTGAGCCAACAGCACGTCCTGATGGGAACGCCACCACCCTAGTCCCAATCACCTGTATGACGTTCTACATAACCTAGGCACCTACGTCTCTTAAAATTTCGCTGCACGGGGGTTTGACCGGAAAGATTAATTAACCATGCGGGGGCCACAGGGGAGTACACAACAAGACGACCACAACAGGGACTCTACTGTACACTCTAACAAGATTCTATATAACGCCGGACCGGCTGACGGGCTCTGGGTTCTAAAATCTCAGGTTGATAGTCTTCCTCAACCGGCATTTCAACTTGCTCTACCTGCCAATACTCCTCACCCATGAACGGTTTCACTTTCTCAGCGGCCCTTTTCATAAACACACCCGTATAGGGATTTACTAGCTTATACGCAGCCCCGTCTCGGACTACTTCCGTAACCCTAAAGGGACCCACCCACTTTGCGTTCAACTTTTGGCTAGTCCCTGGTAGTGGATTCTCGTTCCTGATCCATACCATGTCGTCCACATTGACCTTTTCATTCCGGCGGTTCCGATTAGCCACGTCTCTAAACTTCCTGGCCATGGTCAGTGAGGTCTGTTCCAGGACCTCTTTCGCGATGGAAATAGCCTCTTGGCGTTCCTCATTTTCTATTGATGGTAACGCTGCACCTAATTGTCTGGGAGCGTAACGACCAAAGAATGCAAAATGAGGTTGTTCCCCTAGCGTCACATGCACTGCACAGTTCAAAACGCGTTGACACTCGCCTACATACTGGGGCCACCTTAAGGGGTGCCCTTTACACAAGGTTGCTAAGACCGTCTTTAATGTCCGATGCATCCGTTCGGTCACACTGTTCCCACGCGGGTGATAAGGAGTCACATATCCCAACTTAATATTAAATGAAGTGCATAAATCTCTGAACTGTTGCGAGGTAAACTCTCCACCATTATCAGAGAGGAGGGTCTGAGGCGACCCGAAATCGCATAAGTACTCTCGGAACTTCCCACAGACCTCCGCCGAGACCTTGGACCTTAACTTATAGAACCTTACAAATCTACTGTAGTGATCGGTTACTGTCAAAATGTAACGATACCCCTGGGCTCCTGCCGTCATATCCGTAAGATCAACACTGACTCTCTCCAAAGGTTGCTTAACGGGTGGCAATTCCTGCCAGCGCTGCTGGAGTCCTTGGGTGCCCTTATACTGCTGACAGACCGAACACTCCCTAACATAAGTACTTACATCACTACGTAAATTAGGCCAGTAAAACAGCGACTCGGCCTTCATGATACTCTTAAATCTACCCAGATGACCAGACTCTTGGTCATGTGCCAGATTCAACGCAGCTTTCTTCAGGTCACTCGGCACAACTAGAAGGTAATGCAGACTTCCGTCCGACTTAGCCACTACAAAATAAAGAACTCCTTGGTCCACTACAAACTGATCGAGCGTGGCTCGAGGATAGCGATGCTTAGGTAAGGCCCCACCTTCGAGGAAAACTATGAGAACCTTCCATCGGGCCTCCTGACACTGCAACTCCCTCATCTCGGCGCTGGTCTTACCTAACCATTTCTGATCCTGTTCCCACCTCACTGCTCTCACAGGTCGACTTAACTGGTCGGCAACATAATTCTTAGGACCCGGCTTGTAACTGATGTCAAACCTATACTCTCTCATCTCTAGACTCCACCGACTCATGCGAGCCGACTTAGTCTTCTTCGTAAAGGCTGACACCAATGGCTGATGATCCGTCATGAGGTTGAAATGGACTCCCCACAAGTAGTGGTGAAACTGTCTACATGCTAATACTACGGCTAAAGCTTCACGATCAGTGGTGGAGTAGCGAGTTTCAGCGGGCTTCAACTTCTTACTAAAATACCCCACGGGCCGCAAGGTGCCGTCTGACTGAGGTTGCATCAACGCTGCGCCCACATGAGTACCAGAAGCATCTGTATGCAGAAGGAACTTGCGGTGCATGTCCGCCTTCACTAGAACAGGTGCACTAACTAACAAGGTCTTCAGCTTTTGGAACGCCTCTTCACACTCCGAGGACCATTCAAACTGGGCATACTTCTTGGTTAACTCAGTTAAGGGAGCTGCAAATTTGGCAAATTGAGGAATGCACTTCCTGTAAAAACCGGCCATACCCAAAAATCGCCGTATTTCCTTGACGTTCGAGGGGGACTTCATGTTGATCACAGCTTCGACGTTCTCCGGATCTGGTCTACACCCTTGTTCAGAAATGAGGTGGCCCAGAAATTTTACCTCAGGGTGCGCAAATTGGCACTTAGTGAGATTCAATTTCAGGCCCATCTTGGCAAAGTGACTGAAAAGAGTAGATAGACGAGTCAGGAGCTCATCAAAACTAGATGCCCATAGCAGCACATCATCCAGATAGTTTCTGACCCAGCCTTCCTTTGCCAAGGGAGCCAGGACAGAACCCATCTGCCGTGTGAATATGGCCGGGCTACAACTGAGCCCAAAAGGTAGCCGCTTGAAACGATATAACGCTACTCCATCGCTGAAAGTCGTCAGATCTCGGCTCTCATCATCAAGGGGAATCTGGTAGTATGCGTCCTTGAGATCCAGCGTAGCATAATACTTGTGTCCAGTAGTCAATTCCACTAACTCATCTAACCTGGGCAGTGGCTGGATGTCGGCCTGTAGTCTCGTATTGACCTGACGATAATCCAAACACATGCGCTTGGTGCCATCAGGTTTAGCAACTAAGACTATAGGGCTCAACCAGGCCGCTGTTGAAGGCTCGATGATATCCTTCTTCAACATGTCGTTCAACATCTCTGCGAGTATCGGCTTTGCTTTCTCCGGGGTTCTATACAAAGGGCTTCTCATAGGTGTAGGGTCTGAAACATGAATATGGGCCGAGGGAACATTCATAGTGCCTAATTCGTGTTCACTCAAGATGAAAACCGAATTATGCTCCTTGAGAACATGTCCCAGCTGACCCTTCTGACCATCCTCCAAGTGGTCCCATTGACACTTGTCAATCAAAGACTGTAACTTTTCCTCTCGGGTCCCCGAGGAGGAGGGCTGATCCATGTCAGGTAGCATAGCATTACTTACTTTGGTCTTCATGCACTGGGGTACATCGTGAATCTGACTCTCTGCCAGTTTCTCGTACGTGGCTAGGAGGGTGCCAGGCTTCAGGACCACTCTCCCACTGGAAGGATTTGCGAAAGGGAGAAAGACTTCGGCCTCACTGGTAACTCGCACACATATTGGAAGTTCTTGTCTTGTTGAAGAGTAGGGTTCCGGGGCTGAATTTCAAGAATGCTATTTATGTCCTCACCAACAATAACAGGGAGCATAACAGTCTGGTAAGGACCTATCACCATTCGACGGGGGAGCCGAATGCAATTTTCTTTCTGGGGCTTCTCCTCAGTGAGTGTAGCCTTGACTCGGCGAACAGATCTCGCTTTTCTTTTCCCTGTAGTAATATGATGGATGTCGTAGGTAACATCCCCCCAACGTAGCGTCTGACGTGGATGATTCCATAACATAGGGTAGCGACCCAAAAGGTCGACCCCAAGAAGCAGGTCAGTGTCCATATAGTCATCTGGGATCACCACCGCCAGGTGCTGTATTGTCTGGGACATTCCTACGCATACCACCAGGGAGACAGTGCCCAAAATCCTTAGGGAGGTACCAGTAATTCCAAAGAGGGCTGGAATATTCTTGCTGAGAGAGATAGGAAGCCCTAACTCAATCACCAAGGACTGCTTAACGAGCGTGAGCTCACTACCGGTATCTACCATGGCGCGACACGATCTCTGGTTTACTACGAGGAAAATGGTTGGAGATTTGTTCGAGGTCCCGAGTCACCGTGTTGCTCTACCCTCTCGCCCTGGGCAGTCAGGTCTCCCACGTCTACAATTCTCTCTCAGGCAGTCGAAACATGCCAAACGTGGGGGACATAGGGGACAATCCGCCCTGTTATGCTCCTTCGTTCTACAGAAGGGGCATCCTGTATACTGAGGTCTTCGTGATAATCTCTGGACATCCTGTGACAAGGTCGCCAGAGATTCCTGGAGGCGGATGAATCTATCGTCCACTCCCGTTGGTGGAAGAAGAGGGGTCGTCAGGGAAGGTTGGCTACTGCTGGGAGGCGGGTTAGTCACTGGGGCATGGTGTTTCATTACTTCACAAACCCGTCCTCCTGCGACCATCCGTTCCGCATGGTTCTGCAGCTGACGCTCATAGTTCAGGTGCCTCAGGAACTCCTTCAGGGGTATCTCAACAGGTATGTATCGATCCACCTGTTGCTTAACGGACAAGGGGAGGGTCACATGGAGTCTTATTTTAAGCCACTGGTCGCATGGAGGTAAAGTTTCCCCTGGGAACATTGACTGAATCATACTATAGCTATACGTCATATTCTGGACGTAATCATAAGGATCTTCTGAGAGGACGTACGTGTTATGTTCTGCTTCTCGGAACGACTCTGACATCGTTGGCGTCTTATGAAAAAACTGCTTCAGGAACTGGATGAACTCTGCCCAAGTTTTTAACTTTCCCTGAGCTGTCTCTACTTGCACCAGAACAGCCAGGTCGGAATCCAACTTGAACTTGGCCAGGTTCAACCTTGCCTCGTCATGGGACATACAGGCTTCGATCCGCATCTGAAAGACCTCAATTTTAGTGGAAGCCATATAAGATCGTAACTCATCCATGTGAAGCATGGGTACATCTCGGGAACTAATCCCTTCACTACGTCGGTGGTAGGGCTGACGGAGGGGAGCTGGGGGGTGTGAAGAAGAATGGGAAAGTGAGGTTGGGGGATTACGGATCAAGGGTATTGGAGGGGAAGGAGTGGGAGGTGTTGGGGTTGCAGATTTGAGAGAGTCCGCAAAGGCAAGAGGCGGAGGCGGGGAAAGGTTCTTAATGCTGGGGGTTGGTTGTGGAGTACCAGTTGGGCTCTGGATCATCTCTCGGTCTCTCACGTCTCGCACCTGGTCTGCCAATGCTGACATTTCACCGACTAATCGTTCTAGTATGGCTTTCATCTGGCCCATTTCATTCTGGGAGTTGGCTTCACTCTGACCTTCCTCCCACTGGTCGACCGTGACAAACCGGGAACTGTCCGTATCCTCAAATGACACTTCACTTCCTTGTTCCTCATTCCTCCTGACTAAAGCATCTTGCACCTCGTGCCTTGGCTCTGGATCAGGATTCTCCATCTTGGACAGGAAAGAAGGATAATTGATAGACAACTAATAACCGGAAAACACTAACCACCGCTATCTCAACTTTGCGGTTCCTTCACAGTCACTGTGATTCTTGCTGGTATCTGCTGCACTTAAAGATTTCCTGAAATATTACACTAACCGTATTGAAATGTGGTAGCATGGCCAATACTGTTTGTGGTAACTATTTCACTGGTTGGTAGCGTGAAAAAGGACAACTGCAATGCACTGATTCTAAACACCCGAGCGAAAGTGTAAGAACCAGTACTGTACAGTCTCTTCTACGGGGGGTACGGGATTAATTCAGGAGCCCTGAACGGAACAGGAGCATGTCAAACCTTGGACTCCTAAAGAAATCGCACCGCTGCACACCACTGTAACAGGGGGGGGGGGGGTTTCTCTCTTTCTTCACTTCCCTTCTTCTGCTGCGAACAAGAGAGAGAGGGTAAGACAGAAAAAGATAGATTAAGCTGCGAAGGTGGAAAATAGGTACTCAAGGATAGAAAGGAAGAGATGACGACAAACCCGTTATTGCATTCTAATTAACGAGAGGACAACCCTGTTTGGTTGACCCACATCCAACATCCTTCGAGGAAGGGGAAAGGCTGCAACTCCGACACGATGATAAGACCAAAGAACCACAAAAACCCCACTGAGACCTAGCATATTCTCTACTTTCTAGATATCACATAAGGATGTTTTTGGGAACGGTAATTCATTCGAATTATTTGATCGCTCACCTTCAGGTGAACTGGCCGTCCCCATGGTTTTCTTATTCTTTATGCAATCGTGATTCATGCTCATTATTCAGGTACATTAGGACAGTAGGATAAATCGGAGGCTAGCAAAGACCAATCAAGAACTTCACCTTCAATGTTGGCTGACAAGACTTTAACTCCCGGATAGGCTACTGGTACTACTCTTAGACCAATTTAATACTGACGGCTCCGATTTACCATCCTGACAACACATTTAGATCCAAATAGGTACGGGAGGATAGATACAAACATATTGCAGTAATCTTAAGCTTGATATTAATAGAAGGAACATTTTACCGTTTACAACTCTTAACATTGGTACCGTATGGTCCATATCTAATTATCTCTATACCATTAACCTGGGACCAATCCATTACCGTACTGGGACAGTCTCTTAACCTAGGAGTAGGACTCGAATATTGCTGTCCATTCCTCTCAGTATTATACATCCCAATTCCGCTAGATACCGGTATCGGCCAGGCTCGCCTTTACGTCTCTTCGGCCTACCGTATCCTGGGGTATAGGGGGTAATCATACGTCTTCCTGCTTCCTGCGGTCCTTGAATCCTCGTACAGTACACAAGTTCAGCATCCTGCACTCAGCCAATGGGAGGGGTGAATCTCCGATTCTCCGCCATCAGCAATTCAGCATCACATCGACTCCGTCCCAAACTGGTTCCCTGGTAAGTCGAATACATTCTTAACCCATGGTTGACATATAGCTAACCCTTAATAATGGGGTTAATCAATATCCTAATTACGGTACACAGTAATACTAAAACAAATACATATAAAAAATATAGGCTAATATAAACATATAAAAATACATGGATTCCTATTAACGTATACAAATAGATGAGCTAATATAAGTACAGAAATACAATGACAGATCAAATTATGACATTACAGTACAGTACCGAAATAATCTCTTAAGGCATCCAAAGATCCTCTCATTAAGTACAGGTACATATGTTACTCAGCAGTAGGCCTACTCTACACACAATTGGGAATACATAATTACACAGCATATCTATGGAGTCAAATCAATACAATAATGGCATAAATGAAAGGTAATTGTCATGGTCAAACTTAACAGGTTGGACTGCTCAATGTGGAGGGTGCTATACAAGGCTCAAACAAAGCTAAACGTTATTTCTACTGTAACTCGAGTAACTTATCCCCTGAAATCAGCTGCCCAGAATCTCACTACAGCGTTCCATCCCTTGCAAGGCAACTCTGTTCATTAGACCATGTCAAACATAATTATATCATAGCAATCAATATTCATAATACACTCTAAATGCACAATAATTAATAATAGCCTACTGTACTTCCAATTAGGTGAAAGTTAGGTAGCCTAATTAAAAATGTAAAATCATATAACCTACCATAATAATTCAGCAAGTACCCATACCTAAACGGCCTTTTCACAAGTTAACTTTAAGTAACAATAGGTAAGAACAAATAATCATCTGGAATAAACCCGACCCAATGGGGGTCCGAAATTTGACGGTACTGGGGTTGGGAAATGAGGACCTCTAAATCGAGATAACAAGTACTGTAACTCTTTACACTATAACCCAGTAAAAACATTTAAAATGAACAATAACCAGGCCTAGGAGACGTTAGTTATAAATACTTATCTGAATAGGCCTAACTTTGGAACGTCGGAGACACGAAAGGTAAACAAAACTCAAGGATACTATCTCAAACGAATGTCCATTCCTGAATTACACGTTAAAATACAACCATATTTACCAAAATGCATGGTTTTATAAACTCAAAGTAATGAACAAGTTCTAAACATACAATACAACTGCTACATTAGTAATTTACTCAACCTGGTCGTCTCTCCGAAATGCGAGATGGTCTAAATCCTAAAATGGCGGTCAAGAAAGGGATCTTTGAAAGAAACAGAGTGATGGGAGAAGAACAGAATGGGTTTCGAGTGGACAGAAGAGGGGAAGATAACATGTTCGTAGTGAGAGAAGTGATAGAGAATACGAAAAAGTCCGGACGGAAGGGATACTTCGCCTTCCTAGACATAGAGAAAGCATATGACAGAGTGAACAGGTACAAGTTGTGTAGGCTGCTTGAAACAGTAGGTGTGAGTGAAAAGATAATAAATATCATAAGAAGTATGTATGAGAATACCAGGGCTAGATACAGTATGGGGGATATAGAGACAGACTGGGTCGAAAACAAGCGGGGAGTTAGACAGGGCTGTGGGCTAGCCCCCCTCCTGTTTGGGATGTACACAGAGGAACTAGCTGCAAGAATGAAAGAAGCCGGCAGGGGAACACTAATTGGGAACGAACGTCTAGGTATCTTGCTATATGCAGATGATGTAGTGATCATGAGCGACAACCGAGAGGATCTGCAGAGGATGCTAGATGTGGTGTCCGAATATGGGAATGACCTGAATGTGAGCTTTAGCAGGGAGAAAAGTAAAGTACTAGTAGTGAATGGAGATGAAACGGATGTGGGTGCGACGTGGCTACTTGGGAATAATACTATTACCCAAACAAATGAATACAAGTACCTGGGAATGACAGTGGATGCAAGAGGATGCGAGAAAACAAAAGATGAGAGACTAACAAGAGCGAGACAGTGGGTGGGAAGACTTGGCAGTGCTGCAAGGTGTAGAGCGAACAAGTATGAAGTAGTGCGAGGAGTATGGAAAGGTATGATGGTGCCAGGCCTGATGTATGGTCTGGAAACCATCCCGTGGACGGCGAATGACACGGCAAAGCTGGAAGTTGCCCAGAATAGGGTCGGAAGGCTCGCACTGGGAGCGAACAAGTACACTGCAGTAGAAGCCTTGAGAGGTGATGCGGGGTGGAGCTCCTTTGAAGAAAGAATAGACAAAGGAGTCCTACGGTACCGGGTCAGACTGGAAAAAATGAATGGTGATAGATGGGCACGAAAGGTGTTTGAATGGGCTAAGGAGAGCAGTAAGTGGAACAAGATGTGCGACAAAAAGATAGAGAAGTACGGAATGCATGGTATCATGATGGGGGAAAGTATGGAAATGTGGAGCCATGAGAGATGGAAGAAAGAGATCGGCAAACGGGTACAAAGCGTAGCAAGGGACGAATGGGCAGGGAATATGAGAAACAAGAGTTCACTAGAATGGTATATGTGTAAGCAACAGCCAAGAAGGGAGCCATTCTACGATGGGAGCATCGGAGGTGAACTCCTCTTCAAGGCCCGAACTAAGTCACTTGAGCTGAACAACAGAACATATAGATGGTCAAATGAAGGCAACAAGGCATGCAAGATGTGCGAGAGTGGGGAGGATGAGACTGTGGAGCATATCCTCCTAAAGTGCAGAAAATATAAAGGAGAAAGGCGGGTAATGCTAAGATCCATAGTGCAAGAGATTGGTGCGGAGGAATGGAATGCAGTGGTAGGAAGGTATGAATGGGGGCTCGATGGAATAGTGATCTACCTGCTTGGCCTGAACGACTTAAACATGTGGAATGAGACCACTGCACGGAGTGTTAAAGACTACCTAGAGGGAGTGTGGAGGAAAAGATCAGCCTCACAATAGTGAGGCTGGGGTGAGAATGCCCACGGGGGAACAATCTTCTTTTATTCTCAACCTGTCCTTTTCCATTATAGTTTATAAGTTTATCCTAGGAGAGAGAGCCTATACTAAGGCCACACCTCGACCAGTCGAGCTTGACTCTCGCACCAAGACCAAGACCAAGACCAAGCTTCAAAAGCATTTTAATCAACTTCATCAATCCTACTCTTAACTGGTGTTCTCCACTACCTCAGGATTATGTAAAACGGTGAAAGACAAACTAGCAATTTAGACTAGCCTAAGTTTGGTCGGGAATTATGGAAAAACACAAGAATTCGAAGGCCATCAAATGGCGTCCCTCTGACTGAAATTATTACACACGAAGTTAATTTGATGTTAATTTGGAATAACAAAGTCTAAAATATCAGAATAACACTTAGCAAAGGTGCACAGACTAAGTTTTACTGAACACAATGATAATGGGGGAATTTGAATGGTTGTAGGCACTTGGCAGGTGAGGGGTGCCTGTCGACCAACCTGATGGTAGGCTCGAGTTCACTAATTTGTCAATCACAGTAATATCTCCTACATTACACACCTAGTACTTACTTAACTGAATAAGCAATACCTTATAACACTATAAACCTTAATTATGAACCTCTGAATGGAGGGAAAGGAAGCCTAAGTCCGGAGAAGAAGCGGGGAATGATGACAGAGACTGGGGGGTGGGTAGGTGTCTCTCTCGTAGGCCTGGGGTCACGACAGTGAGGGGCCGAGGGCCAGTGCCAGGGATCCCGCCAAAAAAGGGGAGGGTGACCACAAAGGGTGGCGTCGCTTGGGTAGGAATTGGCGTTCTTTTTACACAAGGGGGCATTACTCTAAATTCGAAAAGGAAGGATTTTTACATGGGATAACAAAAGGGGTGAAAGGAAAGTTAGGCTTGAAAGTATTTTAGATAGATTTGAGAATATTAGTTCTCCTCCTGATCTAGGCTAATTCCCTCTTTACATAGACAAGGGTTACTTAACCCTTCTTAAACGATACATTTCCCTTAAATATAGGGAAGAGTGAATGAAGGGGAAAAAGTATTACAGTTAAGTCAAACCTTACAACATATACCAAAAGGGAAAGTACAATTTCTTCCCGTTACATATAATCCTTTAATAGCGATTGTGTTATTAGTCAGTCTTAGTTCTCCAATGCATATCCAGTTTTAGTATTATTCAATGTGTTTACTTAAATCGTCCTTCATATTATTCATGAGAATTACTATTCTAGTGTCACTAATTGTCATTCACATTTAGTATATACATTCTTATTCATACTATGCCGTATTTTAAGGACGATTTACTTGTGTGGAGACCTATTGTCTCTATTTTATTATACCTAACCATTCCTTATATACGAGTTCTGTTGATCATTAATGAGACTGTTTTGATATTTATGTTCCCTAGTTGGTTAAAAATAAAAACCTTTGTAATCTTTCCTTGTGTTTTGTCTATGGTCTGTTATTTGTGAGGTGATTTGGGGAAATAAGGTCAGTCCTCACCCAGTGGAGAGGTAACTTAGTTTAAGATATCTGCACATTCCCAGTCCGGGAATAGCAATCAGAATATATAAAGTTTCTTAAAAACGTGGCATAACAGAGAGCATTATTCCTTTCAATTATTATGTTCCTTCCAACAACCAACCATACTCCTAAAATCGATTAATGAAATTTACAAACACATGTGGCAGTCCGTGGATTCGAACTCAGGATGCTCACACCGAAAATCAACACCTTATACTGTACATCGCACCACGAAGACAGTAAAGGTTGGTGGACACTGCCTACGATTTATTATGCAACTTCGAATCCTGCATATCAATCTAAGCATGTACACACATCCCAACTGCAACTCACGTAGGCTATGCATATGTGAATGGAAAGAAGAGCAATTAATGGGGCCTTAACCACTTAGGGAAGTCCTCTCGATAAATTACTCCTGAACCAATATAAATTATTATGTTCCTTCCAACAACCAACCATACTCCTAAAATCGATTAATGAAATTTACAAACACATGTGGCAGTCCGTGGATTCGAACTCAGGATGTTCACACCGAAAATCAACACCTTATACATCGCACCACGAAGACAGTAAAGGTTGGTGCAAACAGTTGTGAGTATACTAAATACCCATTAATATAGCCTAACCATAGGTAATTTTTATGTGCATTAACTCCTAGTCCTTTCCAATCTTCACTAAGGTAAGCATTCGATAAAGAGAGAGAGAGAGAGTGTTTGTGTGTTATGCCTGACGTCTTAACTTCTGCCTTGAGTCATACTCAGCGACCACCGGTCCTGAGGCTGTATAGCAGC
The DNA here is from genome assembly GCA_032716605.1 of Paralithodes platypus. Classification (NCBI taxonomy): domain Eukaryota; kingdom Metazoa; phylum Arthropoda; class Malacostraca; order Decapoda; family Lithodidae; genus Paralithodes; species Paralithodes platypus. The sequence goes on along the minus strand of CM064552.1, from coordinate 44,871,820 downwards.
AACCTGCCCTGTATAATGTTCACCGATAACCTATCGTGAACCATACCCATGCACTGACTAATGGCTCTGGGGCAGTTTAGCGACAACCTGTCCTGAAAAAAGTCCACCGGTAACCTACCGTGGATCATACCCAGTGACTAGTTATCCTGGAGGAAGTACAGTGACTACCTGCCCTGCACAGTATACTCGCTATTATCTATTTGTGAGTCGCCAGCTAGCCTGCACCTGCCCGCCTGCGATGAGAAGATAGAAGACCTACACCTCATCGCCATTTACCTGCCATACTATAGAACTCTGTGGAGTTTGATAATGAGGTACCATAGTGTCTTGTTGTCCCACTTCGTCTGGGTAAAAGGTAAAACAATCCACACACTGTCTTTGCCCTTACCTGATATATTTATATCTCAGATTTTCATTGTACATTTTCCACCAGTGCCTATAGATATATATTTATATTCCAGTTACAGTAATAACGCCTCCTCACAACACCCGCTCGCAAATATAACAAACGCTCTTCTAACTTATTAACTAATCGAGATAAACCCCAACTCCAGCAGGCTTTATTTTGTCTGTTAAAAAAAATTAATTCTTATTACCACGTTTTGTAATTGCCATTCTGATCATATTGCAAGATTTACTTGCCTTTTGATTAGTTTGTTTTGTCAATAAACTCATATAATCTGTATACATGTTTCTGTTCTATACTCTAAGTACCTCCAGTAAAGTAGAAACCCGTCTTATTAATGCTTTATTGTGTACTATAAAAAACGCTAAAATCGCTAAGTATAGGCTAAGGCATTAGAGAGAGAGAGAGAGAGAGGGTGGCCGCAATATTACTTTCCTGCAGTCTACGCTTTAGATTGTACCATACACTTAAGTTTTCAGATTCTACTTTACAGAAAACGGAATTCAGAAGGGTTAACTATAAAATCATGAATATAAATATGGATATGTAGGTTTACTTGAATAATTAGTCTGCTATATTTATGAAGTTAGATTCTTCATTGTACGGCGTGATTTACAGCTTGTAGGTTATAATTTACCTACCTTGTCAACTAGCCTAAAATCTTGAGTGTAATGTGATTACCAGTCTTCGAGCCTGTGCTGCCTGAACTGTCAAGACTCCCATGCTGCCAATTCTAGAATTTGTCCTGTTTTTTTAGTTACAAGTCCAAAGTTGCGTCCCTTAAGCATAGACATGGCCTTTCGCTCTCTGCTGCCCGTCAGGAAGCTCATCGCCTTGGCTTCATTCCCCGTCCGTATTCAACAGTTCTACCCCAGCCTCCAGTTCCGTCATCTCAACCTCCACTTCTGCTCTCTTGGTTTTCCTTCACCTTTTTCCTCTGATTCCTCAGTTCCACCCTCCTCTTTCTCTGCTTCTTCGGTTCCATTGTCTTCAGCTTCTCCTTTCCCCTTTATATATAATTATAACATATATAAGTTCTCATGTCTCATGTAAATTATTACTGTATGCAGACGACAGCGTGCTTCTGGTTTTAGGAAAAGGCCCAGTAAGTATTGCCGCTTCACTTTCCAAAGAACTAGCATCATGTAGTGAATGGCTAGTGGACAATAGACTATCTCTTCAGCTGGGCAAGACGGAAGCCATCTTATGTGGAACAAAACGCAAACTGAAAGACATTGTGGCCTTCTCGGTCAACTGTAATGATATTCCTATAACAACAGTGTCACAAGTTAAATATCTCGGACTAAAACTGGACGCGAGTTTGTCAGGTGAAACAATTTTGGAATCTATCCTGAGTAAGTGTAGAGCACGTATAAAATACCTGTATGACAGGTGGGGTGCTTGCCCGCGGCGACCAAAAAGACCCTCTGCCAAGCGCTTGTTCAATGTCATTTTGACTATTCTGTGTCATCCTGGTACTCTGCATCATCTAAATCAGCACAGCACAAACTTCAGGTCACTCAAAATAAAATGGTTAGGTTCATGCTGAACCTAGGACCCAGATCACATGTTGGCCAGGAACAACTTCAGTCACTAGGTATGCTCAATGTCTCTGACAGGGCCAAACAAATCAGGGTCACTAATGCCTTCAACATTTTCTATGACAGAGCTCCAGAGTATCTAAAGAATGATTTTGTTAAAGCAAATGAGAGGAGTGGACATAATACAAGAAACAGGATGTTTAATTTTAAGGTCCCGAGAATCCAAGGACAGGGTAAGCAAACATTCTTCTTCACTGCCATCAAAGACTGGAACGACCTACCCCAGTCAGTCCGTGAAAAGAGAACACTGTATTCCTTCAGACGTAGCCTGAAGGAACACCTGAACCGGACAGCTGCGAGAAGGGAGCACCAAGCTTATGTCTACTACTAAATACGACATAAGAGATAGACAAACCAAACTAAAATTATTACTGATTACGGATTACTGATATTTACTATAGGATGTAAGGTATCTTAAAATAACCCCCTAGAAATACTTTCTCTAAAGTATCTATTTCTTTATCCTACCCATTTCCCCAGCTAACCTAATCCCACAAGGACCCCAATGGAAATACGCCTAACGGCCTTATTGGGCTATCCTTAGTTGGAATTATGCAAGGCTGGTACATGTCATATTTGTAATATACTATGTGGTACCAACTCTGTAAATTGCTAACTGAATAAATATTATTATTATTATTATTATTTCTGCTACGTTAATTAATGCTCCTTAATCATGTTTAGGCTACTATTCATACCACCGGTATTGTACGAGTTAGTGCGGCACCTACAGTTTAGTAGTATAGTATGAACTAGTGAACTGACTATGATAGTATAGTATGAACTAGTGAACTGACTATGATAGTATAGTATGAACTAGTGAACTGACTATGATAGTATAGTATGAACTAGTGACTATGATAGTATAGTATGAACTAGTGACTATGATAGTATAGTATGAACTAGTGACTATGGTAGTATATTACAACTAGTGATTATGGTAGTATACTATGAACGAGTGACTATGGTAATATATTACAACTAGTGATTATGGTAGTACAGTATACTATGAACTAGTTATTATGATAGTATACTATGAACTAGTGACTATGATAGTATACTATGAACTAGTGACTATGATAGTATACTATGAACTAGTGACTATGATAGTATACTATGAACTAGTTATTATGATAGTATACTATGAACTAGTTATTATGATAGTATACTATGAACTAGTTATTATGATAGTATACTATGAACTAGTGACTATGATAGTATACTATGAACTAGTTATTATGATAGTATACTATGAACTAGTTATTATGATAGTATACTATGAACTAGTTATTATGATAGTATACTATGAACTAGTTATTATGATAGTATACTATGAACTAGTGACTATGATAGTATACTATGAACTAGTGACTATGATAGTATACTATGAACTAGTGACTATCATAGTATACTATGAACTAGTGACTATCATAGTATAGTATGAACTAGTGACTATGATAGTATAGTATGAACTAGTTATTATGATAGTATACTATGAACTAGTGACTATGATAGTATACTATGAACTAGTGACTATGATAGTATACTATGAACTAGTGACTATCATAGTATACTATGAACTAGTGACTATGATAGTATAGTATGAACTAGTGACTATGATAGTATAGTATGAACTAGTTATTATGATAGTATACTATGAACTAGTGACTATGATAGTATACTATGAACTAGTGACTATGATAGTATACTATGAACTAGTTATTATGATAGTATACTATGAACTAGTGACTATGATAGTATACTATGAACTAGTGACTATGATAGTATACTATGAACTAGTGACTATCATAGTATACTATGAACTAGTGACTATGATAGTATAGTATGAACTAGTGACTATGATAGTATAGTGTGAACTAGTGACTATCATAGTATACTATGAACTAGTGACTATGATAGTATACTATGAACTAGTGACTGATAGTATAGTATGAACTAGTGACTATGATAGTATAGTGTGAACTAGTGACTATGATAGTATAGTATGAACTAGTGACTATGATAGTATAGTATGAACTAGTGACTATGATAGTATATTACAATTAGTGATTATGGTAGTATACTATGAACTAGTGACTATGATAGTATAGTATGAACTAGTGACTATGATAGTATAGTATGAACTAGTGACTATGATAGTATATTACAATTAGTGATTATGGTAGTATACTATGAACTAGTGACTATGATAGTATAGTATGAACTAGTGACTATGATAGTATAGTATGAACTAGTGACTATGATAGTATATTACAATTAGTGATTATGGTAGTATACTATGAACTAGTGACTATGATAGTATAGTATGAACTAGTGACTATGATAGTATAGTATGAACTAGTGACTATGATAGTATATTACAATTAGTGATTATGGTAGTATACTATGAACTAGTGACTATGATAGTATAGTATGAACTAGTGACTATGATAGTATAGTATGAACTAGTGACTATGATAGTATATTACAATTAGTGATTATGGTAGTATACTATGAACTAGTGACTATGATAGTATAGTATGAACTAGTGACTATGATAGTATAGTATGAACTAGTGACTATGATAGTATATTACAATTAGTGATTATGGTAGTATACTATGAACTAGTGACTATGATAGTATAGTATGAACTAGTGACTATGATAGTATAGTATGAACTAGTGACTATGATAGTATATTACAATTAGTGATTATGGTAGTATACTATGAACTAGTGACTATGATAGTATAGTATGAACTAGTGACTATGATAGTATAGTATGAACTAGTGACTATGATAGTATATTACAATTAGTGATTATGGTAGTATACTATGAACTAGTGACTATGATAGTATAGTATGAACTAGTGACTATGATAGTATAGTATGAACTAGTGACTATGATAGTATATTACAATTAGTGATTATGGTAGTATACTATGAACTAGTGACTATGATAGTATAGTATGAACTAGTGACTATGATAGTATAGTGTGAACTAGTGACTATCATAGTATACTATGAACTAGTGACTATGATAGTATAGTATGAACTAGTGATCATGGTAGTATATTATAACTAGTGATTATGGTAGTATACTATGAACTATAATAGTGACTATGGTAGTATAGCATGGTCTAGCCTCTAGTGACTATGATGTTGTTGTTGTTGTTGTTCCCTAAGCTGCCTGGCCGAACAGCCCCGAGTCCCTGAGAAAGGCCATGGCCACGATCGGGCTTTCCCACAGAGCTCTCATTGAGTGTAGATTGTGTTGTTGGCGTAAGTGGTTGTGTGAAATGCAGTCTTCTATGATGTGTTTAATGGTATGGGGTGCTGTGTTACATCCCGGGCAGGCGTCGACAACGGACTATGATAGAACGAGATAACTCGTAAGAATCAACACCAGACATGAATCGTATATTACAGCAAAGTATATACTTTTTAATGTGTATATTATTTGACATTACAATGATATTGGCCGAAACAACGTGAAGAATGGTCATCATAATTGAACATTATCAGTCAGTGTCTTAAAATGCCTTGATGGTGTAATGGTTAGAGTGTTTAAGATCTGTATATGGTAACCCAGGTTCGAATCCCGCTAGGATCACATGCTTTCATTAATTTCATTGGGAGGTGATTGGTGTTGGGAGTGAAATGAATACAAATTAGATTATTTGAAATCTGAGGAAAATTAGTAACGACCACTTATGTATGCATTTTTGCATCTATTGTAGAAGTATTTATCCATCAGCAGTAGACATATTAGTCAGATCCTAGTTCGTCCCTAAACGTAAACAATATTGCACGCATTCCAGACCTCACTTGTTTTGGCGCCAACTAAACAGCTGAGCGGGCCCCTCCCCTCTTTCTCCCAGGCAGCCCCCTCCAGTGGCACTTTGATAGTGGTCGTCTTCATCCACGCTGCCTAGAGGTCAGTACCAAACATCTCATTTTCCACCAGTTGTATAAACCCCTCGCTTATTTAACCGGCACCTCAAGCATTATACACCCTTCTGCCAGAGCTCGGAAGATGTGGTGTGACGGGGAAAGGTGAATTAGAGGCGTGATGGGTGAAAATAGAGGGCGGGGTGAATGCCGGGTGGGACTGACTCACATGTGGCGTTCATTGATCGGTTTGAGAGTAGGTCGGTGGAGCCGCGTGTTGCACCTCCCCCATCCGTCTACCTTCACAATCTCTACTATTTCCAGTAAATAAATGACCCACAGTATTTATGTCCACATTCTAAAGTAGTATTGATCTACTGTAGAAAATCGATCTGATCATCTGGATATTAGGCTATTTCATGGTAATCAAACTCGACTTGTTCTGGAGGTGCTGGTACAGTCTAAATATGTGTGGCCTCGTGGAGGACAGTCACAGTACCGTCGTTATGTAATATTGACTGATTTATACTATCGGATATTACCAGTGTTTACGTTTCTATGATCTAGTGGTGATCTTGTACAGCATATTATGAGTAGCGAAGTACGTATAATACACGTTTACATTCTTTGGCTAACATTGTTCTGGATAGTGTTTCTGCGGTAATAATTTCTCGCTATTTTTAATGAGGCAATAATCCAGCTGGGTATGTTTGTTTGTGTGTTGATATAAGGTGTTTGGTACAGTGTGTGTTTGATGATTGGTGTACCGTAGTATCATAGTGTGTTTGATGAATGGTGTACCGTAGTATCATAGTGTGTTTGGTGAATGGTGTACCGTATTATCAGTGTGTTTGATGAATGCTGTACCGTAGTATCATAGTGTTTGGTGAATGGTGTACCGTAGTATCATAGTGTGTTTGGTGAATGGTGTACCGTATTATCATAGTGTGTTTGATGAATGGTGTACCGTAGTATCATAGTGTTTGGTGAATGGTGTACCGTAGTATCATAGTGTGTTTGATGATTGGTGTACCGTATTATCATAGTGTTTGGTGAATGGTGTACCGTAGTATCATAGTGTGTTTGATGATTGGTGTACCGTAGTATCATAGTGTGTTTGGTGAATGGTGTACCGTAGTATCATAGTGTGTTTGATGATTGGTGTACCGTAGTATCATAGTGTGTTTGATGAATGGTGTACCGTAGTATCATAGTGTGTTTGGTGAATGGTGTACCGTATTATCATAGTGTGTTTGATGATTGGTGTACCGTAGTATCATAGTGTGTTTGATTAATGGTGTACCGTAGTATCATAGTGTGTTTGGTGAATGGTGTACCGTAGTATCATAGTGTGTTTGGTGAATGGTGTACCGTAGTATCATAGTGTGTGGTGAATGGTGTACCGTAGTATCATAGTGTGTTTGGTGAATGGTGTACCGTAGTATCATAGTGTTTGGTGAATGGTGTACCGTAGTATCATAGTGTTTGGTGAATGGTGTACCGTATTATCATAGTGTGTTTGATGAATGGTGTACCGTAGTATCATAGTGTCTGGTGAATGGTGTACCGTAGTATCATAGTGTGTTTGATTAATGGTGTACCGTAGTATCATAGTGTGTTTGGTGAATGGTGTACCGTAGTATCATAGTGTGTTTGGTGAATGGTGTACCGTAGTATCATAGTGTGTGGTGAATGGTGTACCGTAGTATCATAGTGTGTTTGGTGAATGGTGTACCGTAGTATCATAGTGTTTGGTGAATGGTGTACCGTAGTATCATAGTGTTTGGTGAATGGTGTACCGTATTATCATAGTGTGTTTGATGAATGGTGTACCGTAGTATCATAGTGTCTGGTGAATGGTGTACCGTAGTATCATAGTGTGTTTGGTGAATGGTGTACCGTAGTATCATAGTGTGTTTGGTGAATGGTGTACCGTAGTATCATAGTGTGTTTGGTGAATGGTGTACCGTAGTAGCATCGTGTGTTTGGTGAATGGTGTACCGCAGTAGCATAGTGTGAAGGGAGATGATAAACACTAGCATTCAAAACAAAACCGGATGTGACAGTTGGGATCAGATAATGTATGATATGGATGTATAGTCAACATTAATGTGGAAATATCTGCAATTTGCATCAATAATAATAATAATAATAAATTATGTACCGGTACTAATGAGTGATTGCGTAGTAATATGATAAACAATTTATACAAATGATATAATATTCACTAAGACTATCACTACTTTATTCTTGCTTATTACCTACCTTAGTTAAACCTTATATACCGTATTGCTGAAGTAGATACTGAGTAATATATAATTATACCGTTATGATCTTCTTTTAACCGTATTTGGTAGGCTATGGGGTAAGGGTTATATTATATTAGCTTATTTGATTAATTGTCTACCGGTATTATTGTTTTAGTCTCTTGCCTAGCCCTCTATCAAGCTTAATTAATCATCCTCAAAATCCCCCTTCGAGATGAATTTGTACATTTTTCGGTATACAAATGTTGTGGCCGAATGCCAGTCCCTCTAAAATTACAAGTTCGCTATCGCTCGCCAGGAAAAAGTCGGCACCTAAATGTCACGAAAGGTCTTAAAATCGACAAACTACTGGGGTTGATTTTTCTGGCCCCTCTTCTCCCTCATGCTTAGCCCCATTAGTTTTCAAATTTTAAGACATTCGGTTCATTAGTTTGGCGAAATTAAGACTTTTCGCCACATTTCTGTGTCAATATTAAGACCTTTCGTCCCCTTTAGATGTCGATATTTTCCTGGCGAGCGATAGCGAGCCTGTAATTTAGGTGAAATCGGCTTCCTGCCGGGACATTTTCTACCAAAAAGTTTACAAATTCATCAAGAAAGGAGATCTTGGGGATTTTTTAAAAGTTTGATGGAGGTCTAGGGAGGAAACTAAACTAATGATAAATAAATATATATACATCGACCAATAAATAAACCCTTCCCTCTTAACCTGTGAGAATGTGTAGTACAGTTCATACTGGAAATGAGGGAATATATTAAACTTTAGTCATTGAACCACTTTATTTAATTTCGTATATTAGTGCGAAGGGTGTCACTTGGTGGGGGCCTAACTCTTGACCACTATAATCTATAACTCTCAAACCAATAAAGTATGTATGTATGTATGTATATATAATATTTATAATATTTGGGAAGGCTCAGAACAGGGAATAGGTGTGGAAATTAATGGCCCATTTGTTGTAGCCCTTGTTTAGTTATAGAGGTTAAGGCTGATAGTTAGTGAGTTAGGTATCTGGAACAGGGTACATATTTCCGGTGTGTTATCCATAGTGTTCCCAGTAATTTAAGCCTACACTGTAAAAACAAATCTGTAAAATTGACAGAATATCTGGCAATTAGGCTGCCAAACATTCTCTGTAAAATGTACAGCATTCTGTATAATCATTTACAAAAATACACTGTGGAATTTACGGACTGGCTTGTAATTTTTCACAGATATAATCTGTTAATTTTTACATAAAATCTTGTAAAAATTACAAAATTATCTGTAAAAAAAATACAGAATATATCTGCTAAATTTACATTTCAATTGTATAGGTAACAGTGTTTCTGTCAAAGTTTTTACAGAATCATGTAAATTATACAGATAATGTTTGGCAGCCTAATTGCCAGAAATTGTTCCGTAAATTTTACAGAATCTTGTATTGTTACACTTATATTTTGTCATTCTCGGTAACCTACTTCTACCAAAGCAAGATGTGTAAGAATGAACACACACACACACACACAGTATATATATATATATATATATATATATATATATATATATATATATATATATATATATATATATATATATATATATACTTTTTAAGTAAAATACCGGTATGGGAGGGGTAGCTGAGTGGTCATAAAAATGGACATGTGCAACGGAAAATCCACCATATACCCATGTAAGCATATGGTGCAAAACCGAATTAGCGTACAATATGCATTACCGGGACATTTCATGCATACTTTACCAACAGTAATATTTCTTACATAAATACAATATATCTGCAACACACAAAGAAATAACAGCATATAATCATAATTGGTAGGCCTATTTATAATTTACCAACATCGTTTATTATGACCTAGCCTTGGCGAGGTTATACTGAATATAAACGGTTACCCATAACAATCCCACCCCAGTCTCAGTTAGGTTAGGCTACGTTAAACACTGTGAGTTGTTTGATATAATATACTGTATATATAAGGCAACCTTACCTTGTGTCATGCAAAGGCTGTAGGCTACAAATATATAACGCAACCTTACCTTGTGCCATGCAAAGGCTGTAGGCTACAAATATATAACGCAAGCTTACCTTGTGTCATGCAAAGACTGTAGTCTACAAATATATAACGCAACCTTACCTTGTGTCATGCAAAGGCTGTAGTCTACAAATATATAACGCAACCTTACCTTGTGTCATGCAAAGGCTGTAGTCTACAAATATATAACGCAACCTTACCTTGTGTCATGCAAAGGCTGTAGTCTACAAATATATAACGCAACCTTACCTTGTGTCATGCAAAGGCTGTAGTCTACAAATATATAACGCAACCTTACCTTGTGCCATGCAAAGGCTGTAGTCTACAAATATAGCAGAACAAAATTATGATTATGGCAGCCTGTTACGTACGTAAACATTGCCTAAAACTCAGCTAGGCAACAACCGTGAAAGTATTTGGTTACACATTAGACATGTACAATTGTATACATTGTCAGAAACTAACTAACTTGCACTGTCATTCATTCAATATCCAATTAAATATCTATAGGGTTGCTTACTTTGGCTATACCGGTACCTGTTGGAAAATACACACAAGGTACTGTACTGTACGTTACTACTGTTTTAGCCTACCATTAAAAAAAAAAAAAATATATATACAAGCTATATAATCGAGTGAGTTGCCTCGGCACATGGAAGCATATGAAGGCGATTCATTCACGTCCACACCCTCTCAGGGATTACAACGTCTGGCAATTAGATAGACTATATAGATATTTAATCATAATATGGTAGGATAGATCTTTTAGTTTTCTACCAAATGTTAAGCAATTGTATTCAGCCGATTAAATTAAACTGGGCAAGGGTATATACTGTAAATAGGCTAAGCAAAACTTTTCGAGAAACACATACACATACGGTAGCTATTTTTTGAACAAGGCTACTTTTGTTAAAGCTAGACGTGTTTACTCAGTTTAAGAATGAGCTCTCGTATTCCCGGCATTAGTCTATATCTTATTACAAATGTAAATGTGCATAAAATATTCGCAACTAGGGCTTAACAACTAATAGTTTCTTACCAGTTACGACATTCCACAGCAAGAGATACAGCAAATCACGCTGCTTATTGTCCTTGTTACATATTTCCTGGCGATAATACTGAGCATTTCCACAGCCCATCACGATTATTAAGGTTGTGGTAATAATTGAGGTAAGGAATTGTATGTGTGGAGGTGGAAATTAGCAAAACTATCACATGAAAATACAGCCTGCCTGCCCTCCCACAAATTAGGTCTACTCTGCGTTGCGTGATGTGTCGTTCGTGAACGACCGTGACGGTCACCGTCACTCCGACGGTGAATATTATTTTATTGTCATTATTATTTCTGAATTTTGAAAGTGCGGCGGTGCGTCACCGCCGCACTTTCAAAAGGCAAGCCAGTTGTCCCGCCTAAGTCATGTGACTCACAGCTCGTATAAATATCGCCACACATATAGTTTATTGATACAACACCTACATTTTGTCAAAATAAATTCCACTGATTTATAAAGAAGTTTCATGAAATATAACCTGAAAAAGATGCTTGAAAAGTTTCATATATACAGTAGATGAAGGTAATAGAAGTATCCGGGAACTCTAGTGATAAATTATTGCCTCGTTTTCTAGATACATTGCAAGGGTATAAATTGAATGTGACCATTATATAAACAAATATTAAGTATTTAGTGAACTTAATATATATCAGTTTATAGGCTGCTAGAGTTCATAAAGAACAATTATAGTATATAGTCAGTATTTCTTGAGTTATTCAACACCATGGTTTTACAGTCAATGCCTGTAATATAACATACAGATATTATCTGTATTTTAAGTTTACTGCGAATTTTCTGTTGATAAATACAGAGAAAAATATGTAAAAATACAGATATTTTTTACAGTAGTTCACACTAGCCGGTTTTCGTGCAGTTTTTCGGTCCGTATAAAAAATTGTGACGTCAGAGTAACGTCACTTACAGATATGCGGGCCGTACGTAGTGTGAACCGGGAAAGTGTCTACCAAAATGCGGACCGCTCAAAAAGATGGTTTCGATTCATCTTTTTCGTGTACTGACAGGAAGTACATTCCGTACTTTGAACATTGAAGTGAAATGTGTGTAATATTTTTGTGCCAATTTCCATTACATTATAGTTAATATCGCATAACAATAATTATACGCTATATGTACCTATAATTGTAATGGCAAGGCAAATATTAAGGCAGTTTAATACATCATTAGTTACATGGAGGGATAGACAGACTAATGAGGAAGTAAGAAGGAGGTGTGGTGTGGAGGTAGATGTGCTGGAAAGTGTGAAAAGGAACAATTTGAGATGGTTCGGCCATATGGAACATATGGAAAGCGAGAGAATGACTAAGAGGGTGTACGAGAGCGAGGTGGAGGGACAGAGAGGGAGAGGTAGACCGAATATGAGGTGGAAGGATGGAGTGAGGAAGTACATGAACGAGGGCAGTGCTGGTTGGGGGGAGGGGCGTCGACTGACTGAGGACAGAGGTGCATGGGGGTGGTTCGTTCGTGGCCACCCCTTCGGGGATCACGGCGTCAGGCAATAGATAGATAGAATACATTAACCTATTGATCGTGTACCTGGCAGCCGACGCGGCACCACCAAACTTACCACGTTGTACTGCTTTGCGCGCCTCCAGATAGAGACAATAAACACCTAGAATCCTAGATTATAACTACAGAACAACATCATGTTTCTCCAATAAAATCTCAATTCCCTTCTACAGTGCATATAATTAGTCTATGTCCAGGTACCGTTGCCCACATAAGTTGTTTCTAATCGTGATCTGATGTATGAATGCGGATGTAATAATGTACATTATATAGTAGGCCTATACGAATGAATTGCGAGTGCGGTTTCTTTTAATTCGGGTTCAGTAGTAGTTTATCGAGAGGCCTTCCCCAGGGTTAAGTGCCCCATTAATTACTATTTCCTTTCACCTATGCATAGCCTCCGATAGTGCAGTTGGGATATTGTACATGCTAAGATTGGTATGCAGGATTCGAAACTGCATAATAAATCGTAGGCTTGTGCAGTATTCTTTAACTGTCTTCCTGGTGCAGTGCATAGTGTGTTAATTTTCGGTGTAAGCATCCTAGGTTCGAATCCCCGGACTGCCACATGTGGTTGTTAATTTCATTAATCGATTTTAGGAGTAGAGTTGGTTGGTGGAGAGAACATAATAATTCATTCGGGTTCAGTAGTAGTTTATCGAGAGGCCTTCCCCAGGGTTAAGTGCCCCATTAATTAATATTTCCTTTCACCTATGCATAGCCTCCGATAGTGCAGTTGGGATATTGTACGTACATGCTAAGATTGGTATGCAGGATTCGAAACTGCATAATAAATCGTAGGCTTGTGCAGTATTCTTTAACTGTCTTCGTGGTGCAGTGCATAGTGTGTTGATTTTCGGTGTGAGCATCTTAGGTTCGAATCCCCGGACTGCCACATGTGGTTGTTAATTTCATTAATCGATTTTAGGAGTAGAGTTGGTTGGTGGAGAGAACATAATAATTATCAGTTTACTATTCATATGAATTAACCACTATACACTCGCAATTCAATGATGCGCAATATATTTCCATTAACATGTCACGGAGAGGAACAGAACTTATATAAATATGTGGGCAACTTCAGGATACGTGATGGCTTGGTTTTGATGTATGTTCCTAGTTAATATGCATTGAATTACGGTGGTGGTTGATCTTCGTTCAAAATAAAGAAATAAACACCAAGAAAGATCGTTTCTCAGTCCATGTTGACGATCGTCTAGTTACTCTAGTAGGTGTTTACCTTACGCCAGAGAAGTACGTTCCGCACCCCAGTGTCTGGCCCGCGCTCTGGAATGCGGTCCGCATTTCCTTTCAACTTTACTTTTCCACTTCCGATTTTCGTATGTGACGTCACAGGCCCAAAAACGGATCCGCAAAAGACGGCTCGTGTGAACCGGGTTACGTAAGTCCGTAGTGTAGATAAGCTTAGGAGGGTGGCGGGAGTCATCACGTCACTAGTCTTTCCCGCCTATTTCAACAGTAGATGGGGGAGGTTTGTATTTATTTGGCCATTTTCTTGTTCATTTATGTATGTATTATTTTCACTTTCCTCCCAAGACCATCAAACTAAAAGAATACCCCCAAGACCCCCTTCGAGATAAATTTGTACAGTTTTCGGCAAAGAAAATGTTCTGACCGATGGCCGGTTCCTCCAAAATTACAAGCTCGCTATTACTTGTCAGGAAAAATCAACCCCCTAAATGGCACAAAAGGCCCTGATAATGATAACGAAATGGTACGGAAGGTTTTATAATCGACAAACTAAAGGGTATAACTTCTTGCCATTGAAAGGGTAATCCCTCAATACCTTGACCTGACCTGACCTGACCTTGGGCTAAACATGAGGGAGAGGGAAGTTGCTCCCCCTTAACCCCTTCTCTACCGGCGACGTCTTTGTATTTTATTATAGCTATAATTAGACGATTTTGTGCAGTTTAGGACAGATCTGTGGTCGTGAAAATGGTTAAGTGAGATAGTTCGAAGTCTGTTAATAGCTGGAGGCCCTTTTATACTGAATAAAATCGTCTAATAGTAGGTAGAATAATCATAAAAAGACGTCTCCGGTAGAGAAGGGGTTAACGCCTTCCTCTCTCATATCTTTATATTGCTTATATTTTGGCTATTGTTTTTCTTTTCCGAATTCCATCTCTACTCTTTTGTTGTTGTGGATTTAGGGATGGAAGGGGGGGGGGGGGTTAGATTGAACGTGTTTTTTCTTGCTTTCTTTGCATAGCCTATCAACCCATGATGAATTGCACAAAAACAAGCTTAACCCTTTCAGTACCGGTACCGTCCTTTTAACTTTATTCTGGCTACTAGTAGACAAATTTATCCAGACAGGCTTCGAACTATCTCATAACCTCCGATAGTGCAGTTGGAATGAATGTACAGTACATGCTAAGACTGGTATGCAGGATTCGAAACTGCATAATCAATCGTAGGCTTGTGCAACATTCTTTAACTGTCTTCGTGGCGCAATGCATAAGTGTGTTGATTTTCGGTGTGAACGTCCTGGGTTCGAATCCCCGGACTGACACATGTGTTTGTTAATTTCATTAATCGAGTTTAGAAATAAAGTTGGTTGGTGGAGAGAACATAATAATTAATTCTGGTTCAGGAGTAGTTTATAGAGAGGCCTTCCTTAGGGTTAAGCGCCCCATCAATTACTTCTTCCATTCACCTATTCATAGCCTCCGATAGTGCAGTTGGAATGAATGTACATGCTAAGATTGGTATGCAGGATTCGAAACTGCATAATAAATCGTAGGCTTGTGCAGCATTCTTTAACTGTCTTCGTGGTGCAAGGCATAAGTGTGTTGATTTTCGGTGTGAGCGTCCTGGGTTCGAATCCTCGGACTGCCACATGCGTTTGTTAGTTTCATTAATCGAGTTTAGGAGTAAAGTTGGTTGATGGAGAGAACATAATAATTAACACTTTTTACTACCACTGATCCTTCTTAAAGTTCACACAATCGTCTAAATATAGCTAGAATAAATATAAAAAGCCGTCGCCGGTACAGAAGTTATTAGGAAACCTGGAAGTACCGGTAGTGTGTTAGGTGAGTTAGGTGTGGTGTATAGTTGGCTGGGGTTGAGTTACGGTATTCCCCAACTCCAGTATTTACATCCCTCCCTAGAACACTCTTGCTTCACCAAGGTGGGCACGGCCAAATAGGCGGCTAGTTAAGGGGAGGCTTGGTTTTACTGGACCTCCTTCTCCCTCGTGTTTAGCCCATTAAGTTGTTTTTCTGGACCTCCTTCTCCTTCGTCTTTACCCCCATTAGTTGTTTTTTTCAGGACTTCTTTCTCCCTCTTGTTAAGCCCCATTAGTTATATTTTCTGGGCCTCTTTCTCCCTCATATTTATCCCCATTAGTTTGGCGATTTTAAGACGCTTTGTGCCATTTAGGTGTCGATCTTTTCCTGTTGAGCGAAAGCGAGCCTGTTATGTGTTTGTAAATTTCATTAATCGATTTTAGGAGTATGTTTGGTTGTTGGAAGGAACATAATAATTAAAGAAAAACTAGCCTTCGGCCGAGACATTTTTCTACCGAACAATGTAGGCCTACACATTTATCTCGAAAGGGGTCTTTGAGGTATTTTTTAAAGCTTGATGGAAAACTTGAGAGTAAACTAAACATATTGGATAAGTAAATTAACAAATTAATACAAATCTGCCGTTGTGTGTGTATTATTAGCTGTGTATGAGGGGTCTGAGTGATACAACATGATGTGGTCGTTAGTAATACTGTACAGTGACGATTGTGTCCAGCTGCTACACAGATCATTATCTAGTGTATGATGTGACCAGTATTTCTGTATAGAAATGGAAATGTCAAAAATATACTTTTATTAGTCAAAATAATTGATTAAGGTCGAATAAATAGCTTGCCAATCTATACTGATAATTATAACAAATAAGACAAACTATAAGTGGCTGTGTAACAGTCGGACGTGTGGGGCAACTGTCCAGCCTTATCCAATAGTTTAAAGATAATATACATACACAACTGTGTAATTCAAACATAAAGCTATATATATATTTAGATATTTCACACTTCATTCTATACCCTGTTTCACATATGTAGGCTAAAACTCTTGACCATTAATCTCTATAATTCACAAACGACGAGAGTATTCGAGCTAATATTTCCACCATTTGGGAAGGGTCAACCAGGGAATACGTGTGGAAATGTACAGGCCATTTGATCTATCCCTTTTTGAGTTCGAGAGGTTAGGGTTTACGATTTCTGGCCCACCTATTTGGCACAGGGTATAGTAACCCTCTATTAATTGGTTATCTTTGTTTGTAAGATTATCAGATATACAGTATATGCTTTCTCTGAAATATTCATAATTTCTCATCTTGGTTGACACTGAATGTTAAACTTGGTTTACAATTATTGTCAGCATTAATTCATTATAGGTACAGTTGTCAACATTAATTCATTATAGGTACAGTTGTCAGCATTAATTCATTATAGGTACAGTTGTCAGCATTAACTCTTTATAAGTACAGTTGTCAGCATTATAGGTATAGTTGTCAGCATTATAGGTACAGTTGTCAGCATTAATTCATTATAGGTACAGTTGTCAGCATTAATTCTTTATAAGTACAGTTGTCAGCATTATTGGTATAGTTGTCAGCATTATAGGTACAGTTGTCAGCATTATAGGTACAGTTGTCAGCATTAGTTCATTATAGGTACAGTTGTCAGCATTAGTTCATTATCGGTACAGTTGTCAGCATTGATTCATTATAGGTACAGGTGTCAGCATTGATTCATTATAGGCACAGATTTCAGCATTCATTCATTATAGGTACAGTTGTCAACATTAGTTCATTATAGGTACAGTTGTCAGCATTAATTCATTATAGGTACAATTGTCAGCATTAATTAATTATAGGTACAGTTGTCAGCATTAGTTCATTATAGGTACAATTGTCAGCATTAGTTCATTATAGGTACAGTTGTCAGCATTAGTTCATTATAGGTACAATTTTCAGCATTAATTAATTATAGGTACAGTTGTCAGCATTAGTTCATTATTGGTACAATTGTCAGCATTAGTTCATTATAGGTACAGTTGTCAGCATTAATTTAGTATAGGTACAGTTGTCAGCATTGATTCATTATAGGCACAGATGTCACCATTCATTCATTATAGGTACAGTTGTCAGCATTCGTGCCATTATTTTTTGCACCAATTCTGAATTACATATAAGAGTTTGTAACATTATCTTAGCTACCACTAGACAACTTTGTCCACAATACAGAAGAGCTATCACACTTTTGATGTTATACAAATGACCGTCATTAACATTTATCGATGACATGTTACCACAAAACTGAAGCCTTTTATATTCAATTATAGGCTAATATTTCGTAAACTTTTGATTTTCAGTATTTGAATGTACTTTTATATAATATTGACCGCCATTGCAAAACATACATAAATCAGTCGTATTTGTTATTTAATGCACACAATATTAGCCTACATCCAACAATTATTTGCATCAAGATTTACAAATATTTATTTATTTTGGTTTGCATAATGAAGAACAAATATGGTCCACGATTTCTATGAGTGACGGTACGTCCTCTGAAGCTATACCCTGTTCCAAATAGGTAGTCCAGAAATTGTGAACTCTAACCTATGTAAGTCAAAAAAGGGCTAGAGCAAATGGGCTGTATATTTTCACACCTATTCCCTGGCTGACCCTTCCCAAATGGTAGAAATATTAGATCGATTACTCTTGCCGTTTGAGATTTATTGAGGTTAATGTTCAAGAGTTCTGGCCTATTTACTTGGAATAGGGTATAGAGGGAACGTACGTATGTGTCTACAAAGGAAATGCCTGTGGGATAAAAAGTAACTACAATCTACTTTTTCAGTCGGAATCGACGGGTTTTTCTCCCATTGTCGTCAAATCTATGATTATTCTGACATTTCACATTTCCGTTTCACAGTCAAACTTCTTATATTTGTTCCCATCTTAACAGCTTCTCCCTCTTTCTTTTCATTTACGGGTTTAGTTTCTTTTCTCTCTTTCTATTGTTCCATTTTTCCTTCTTTTATTTGAAAGTGATCGTCCTCTTGGAAATTTTCTTTAAGGGTAAGATAGTTGCTTTTTCTGGACCCCCTTCTTCCTCACGTTTAGCCCCATTATATATTTTATTTTTTTAAGATGATCGCCCCATTAGTTTGTTCATTTTGTCCCATTTCTTTATCAATATCAATATCAAGACCTTTCGTGCCATTTATATGTCGATTATTTTTTCCTGGAGAGTGATAACGAGCCTAAAACAATAATATATACGTTAATAACAAAAAACAATCCCTACCCGTTTAACCAAACCAAGCCCTTCAATACACCTAGGACTAACTAGGGGTGGAGAGGGAACACCTGGCTGCTGATGAAATAATGATATGCTCACCTGCCTATACATTAGTTACCTTGTAACACTTGCGGGATTATATTATGTACTTTAGTTGTTCGTGTATTTCATAATTATGTGTAGTGTTTTCGTGATTATTCCTATAAATATATATCTATATCTATATATCTATATGTCTATCTATATCTACAGTATATATCCATATCTATATCTATCTATCTATCTATCTACAGTATATATCTATCTATCTATATATGTGTGTGTGTGTGTGTGTGTGTGTGTGTGTGTGTGTGTGTGTGTGTGTGTGTGTGTGTGTGTGTGTGTGTGTGTGTGTGTGTGTGTGTGTGTGTGTGTGTGTGTGTGTGTGTGTGTGTGTGTGTGTTTCACAAATACACGTGAGTTACATGGATACATGTAACATTTGTTCACCCTCACCCAGGATCGAACTATGGGCAGTCAGGACGACAGTCCATGCCATAACCCAATCCACCACGGTGCGATAACAAGTAGTTAACCATTTCCTCTTTATATTCAGGAGATGGAGAAATCCAACTTTGGAGGAAATATTTAATTCCATAGGAAGTGGTAATAGCCATTTTCCAGAACACACATACACGGGAGTTTTGCAACTATTCCCACGCAACTCGGGTTGAATTTATTAACTTTAATTATCCTCTAGGCAAGCACGAGGGTTACATTAACATGAAGTATGTCTCACAAATAAACATGTTAATTTAATAATTGTTTTTACCCTAACCCAGGATTGAACCACGTACAGTCAGGACGAGAGTCCGTGGTTCGTTCCTGGGTGAGGGTAAAAACACATATATATATATATATATATATATATATATATATATATATATATATATATATATACCGGTATATAATTTAGAGATGGAACGAATATCAATTTTCACTATTTGCTAATGCGAATACGAATTGCGAATATTTCAATCTTTATTTCATCCTTCAAGAACTGGTAATTCTTTTTATATCACCAACAAACGTGAATTAAATTATTATGAAATTAATTACCGGAAGTTAATGACGATGTGAATGTGTAATTTCTTCAATATCATAGATGAACTGTATGAATTAATTTTGAATATATTGTAAGAGTTCTGGGTGCTTGTTGCTAAGATGATTTCTCAACCCCGATGTGAATTTTTCTTTCCGAGAAAATTTCTTATTGCAAAGCTTACACTTCATTCCACTTTAGCGGCCCCAGCGCACATCTATACTGTTATATATTCGTTTGTGTTAACTTTTAAGATTTAACATTTTACATTTTTGTATATCTTCTATTGGTTTCGTGAAAATATTCGCATACAGTACAGTATTTGCAAATAGCTATGAACGGAAATACGAATACGAATACCAATACGAATATTAAGAAAACAGCGAATATTCGTACATACGAATACGAAGCTAAAATTTGGTCCATCTCTACTATATATATACACTGTATATATATATATATATATATATATATATATATATACAGTATGCTGTGTATAGTATATATATCATCACATGTGAGAAAGTTGAAAGAGTGACAGGGAGCCAAATTCAAGGCATGTTTGTGTCTAAATGACTGGACACACAAAGCTTGAAGCAGTTTAAGTCATAGAATGAGGGAGAGAGTTCAAGAGTTTACTTGTTGAATAGAAGAAAGACTAGGAAAATTGGTTTACTCTTGGATAAGAGAGTTGGACAGAATAGAGGCAGGAATGTGTTAAAAGGCGAATGACACCCACTCTTCATAATGAAGGTGGTATACACTGAGAGAGTTGTATTATCGGTAGAAGAGTAAGAGAGATGCAACATTGCACATCCTTTGGCATGCAGATAATTACGAAATACAGTATGCTTGCAACACTGGAAAATAAATTCAAGGGGGGTACAATTTGTACGAACCATCACTCAGGGGGTGATGGACCATACAGAGCACCACAAAATTGCTTACAGCTTAAATGGACACTTAGATATATATTATTTTAGCCCTTAGGGAAGGTGTGGTGGAGTGGTCTTGCCACTGGATTGGTAATCCAATGGACCCGGGTTCAAATCCCGATATGTCAATGGGAAGATATTATTGGGATTGAATTTGTGCTGTAGGCTACCTAGTATCAGTGCAATACCACAAAGCCCACCGAAATGCCAAAAAAATACCCTCGTTGTTCCCTGATTAAATATCACTATGAATATTCCCATATTCAAAATATGATACAGGGGGACAATGCCTAGTGAGTTCACTGCTCAATAGGTGGCGTTCTGAGAGTGAGGGTCTGAGTCTGGAGGGTGAGACAGTGAAGCACTTGAACGAAGCAACCAGCGGCTTCAGAGATGGAGCTGCTTCGAGCCATGAATGGATGCTTCACATGTCTCACTCCCCAGACTGGAACGAGACCTCAGGCTTCACCGTTTTAAGCGGTGGAATGTATAGGCTCTCTGCCTATGCCCGAGAGGGAGTAGTTGGAATATAGAAAAAAGAAAAACAAATGTAAAATACCCTACCATAATTGGGCAAAATATTTGGCTGGAGGCCAAGTATTAAGCAAATAATACTTCAAATAATCATATAAAGAAAAAGAAGGCATATATTATCAGAAATTACTTTTGCTGCTTATATAATTGCATGAATGGATGTATAAGTCATGTTGAAAGATATTTTACAGACCCAGGTGTAACCTACCATACACGGAAATTTCCATGTATGGAACAACACCTACACTAGGTTTTGGGGAAAAATTGGGGGGAAATATTATTAACAGAAATAAGTCTTCCAAATCTGGCCTATAACATGCCTTAGTGCTCATAGTCACTCTACTTACCCATATCTCTGTGATCTACAATACCTTAAGATTATCATAAATATACATAGAAAGGCATAAAATTACATCAGACATGACAAAAAACAATATAATGACCTCACATACTCATTTCAATGCTCTGTCTGGCGTCACTCAGTCCGCCGATTGCTATGTATGCAGTGATGCCAGTGCTATCAGGATTTTCTGCTACACCTAATTTCTAGCGATTTAGGGCTGTCGTACGGTACATCACCAAGTACGGTCCAACCCCACCTGACCCCTACAGTTGAGTAGATCATTATTGAATATTAGAAAGATAGTTGGAGACAGGACAGAACCCTGAGGAACACAGGAGATGATAGGTTGAGGAAGTAAGCGATGGCTGTCCACAACTGCAGCTATGGACCGATCTGAAAGGAAATTAGAGTCAAAGGCACAGATAGAGGGATAGAAACTGAAGGAGGGTAGTTTGAAAATTAGAGATTTGTGCCAGACTTTATCGAAGGCTTTCAAAATGTCTAGCACAATATAAATATTCTCACCGAAGTTCCAAAAGGAGGATGACCAAGAGTTAGTAAGATATGCAAGAAGATCACCAGTAGAGTGTAAGGTAGATTCATCAGCATATGATGGATAGGACTATATGTACAGTTTAGAAGATCATTAATGATTATTAGAAATACAATTGGAGATAGAACAGAACCCTAAGGAACACCGGAGATGATGGGAACGGCCAGAAATGAAACTAGAGATAAAGGCACAGATAGAGGGATAGTAGCTGAAGGATGGTAGTTTAGAATTAAGAGATTTTTGCCAGGCTCTATCAAAGGCATTGGATATGTCTAGGCGCAATAGAAAAGATCTCATCGAAATCCCGAAAGGACGAAGACCAAGAGCGTAAACCATATTGGTAATCTGAAAGAAGATTATGGAAAAACAAATGCTGAAGACATTTTAAATTCAGAATATGCTAAAAAGCCTTAGAGATGCAAGAAATTCGAGCAATTAGACGATAGTTGGAGGGTTGAAAGCAAAGAGGTGAAGCGTCTTATAATCTCCAAACTACTGCGGTAAAAATGTCTGAAAATGTCGAAACTCATGTGATGAAACAGGGAGGGCTTAAAATGTGCCGCCTTGTACCAGATAGGGTTGCAGCCCCCAATACAGTGAGAGGCGTGATAATCAAGTAACATATTTACCTTGAGGGAGTCTGGGCGTTGACGGCAACCAAGTTTTAACCCGTTCAGCGCCAGGACGCTTTTTTACCTTTGATTCGGGCTCAAATTAAAGGATTTCATGCAGTTTAAGAAGGACATATGTTACTAAGAGGGTTTATTGAGATCGTATTTACCCATTTGAGTCGTATAGGTAGATTACAAAATCGCTTAACCCGGGAACTGCCGGGAGACTCTTAAGAGTTCCCCCGGCGGACTGCGGGGAGACTCTTAAGAGTGAGTGAAAAAAAAATCAACTTTTGACATCGATGTTTTTTTTTTTTTTTTTTTTTTGGCCCCTGGGCCATGCAAAATCTCAGTCCTCTACCTCCCCTCCTTCCCCATTTTCCTCCTCTCCTTCAGTTATCACCTATTTTCCCTGTTATTCCCTTATTCTGAGGTATATTTTCGTGCTAACATTAGCGAGTTGCAAGCAGGGTGTTGTCATCACTGATGGCAAGCGAGTGCAAGAGAGAGAGAGAGAGTATCGATCGACTGTGTCTCAGTGGCCTTGGGGGAAATTGGCGGGAAAGCAGCTTGCCTCACCCATACATTATACAACTCGCGGGCTATATCTCCGATTTTGAACATCCAAACGCTGTTTTCACTCGTTTTATTGTTGTTTCAGGTTAATACCTTTATAATCAACCCATACTAGGCGCATATGGATAAGTATTAATGCTATTAATGGTACAATGAATATTTTAGTGACGGAAACACCTCAAATATGTCAGCACAGGGGGACGTTTCCAATTACCCCCATGCGCACTTATTAGGTTAATGGTAACTACCATTATGTAATGGTGGTAAAGGGGTTAACCTAAAGGCATCTGTTTCTTTTGAGTACCAAAGAAAGGTACTCACCAAGTTTTATCTAAGCACGTTCATCTGACAGGTGAACACACACCGACCTCATTTTGGCGGAAATGGCAAAACCCAAAATTGGCACCAACAGATGTCACTGTCTGCCCTGTCTATCCCCTGGTTAACAGTATATATATCATAATCCATGGGTGTTCTATTTATCCCACTTTATCTCTCCCACTTACTATTGTGATTGAAATACAACGGCTAATACATCGAACCCTAAATAATCCAAAGTTGTATGAATGAAAAGATGAATCTCGTCACTCGGTCACAATGGTCTAGATGTGTAAGTGTTATGCCAGGTTTTTACGGGGGTTGATTGGATTGATTAGGTAGGTTCTACTTGACTGGAGGAGCCAAATTCGTTTCAACACATGCACGGAAGGTAATAGACGATAATTATAACAAATCGTACATTCATATTATTATATATATATATACACATAAATATTGCATTCAAATAATAGATAACGGTATATACATACTGTAGGTGAGACGCACGAACGAGGCTCCACAATATTATTTCACTCCTAAGACTTGGCTCGGATAATATAACTTAGTACTTCGAGGTATTACACTTGTACTTATTAATCTCAAGATATCTTAGTACTTCCTTCAATTGAGGTATTACACTAGTACTTAATAAAGGTAATAGATATTGGTACTCCCTTCAGTCGAGGTATTACACTTGTACTGGTTGACTTCAATATATATTAGTACTCCCTTCAATTAAGGTATTACACTTGTACTGATTAATTTCACTTTAAAATAGTCTTCCCTTCAATCGAGGTAAGGCGTGTATATTTCTTTTAAATGCGTGACACAGGTATATTATTAAATATTTACTTTCTCACGAGTTAATTATTATACTTATTATCTTTCACTTTGTATGAATATATCAAACTTTAATATAAGTACTTCCCTAAATTAAATGGGCATCATTAGTACTTAGATGGTGTTTCAAATTGCATACATAGGATATTATATATTCACTCAAGTACTTCCTTTTTATATAAGGATAGTCACTAGTACTTTTGTTCTTTTAATGATATATATATTTCTGGCGTCAACACTAAGTACTTCGATATATAATATATTATCACTAGTACTTATTATGCGTTTTCAATAGCATATAAAGGGGATATCAAGATGTAATGAAGTACTTCCTTTTATCAATAAGGTAGAGTACGAGTACTTATGAGGGGTTTTACTATAGATTATATATGAGCACTCTGTAGTCTTCTGGTGAACATTTGGGCCGTAGTGGTTGTCCTGACGTGGCTGGTTGACAGTAGATGGAGACTCGACTTGAGTGTTAGGCCTTGAATAATACATATAATATACCAGTGCATTTGTATAGTAAAATCGAACTAACGTAGGAGAGGACTCGCTAACTGCTCTGGCCGTTATAAGAGTTTTGATGCAGAACTTCCAGTAGGCCTACTCTTGGTGTTGGGTCTTGAATATCGTGTGCCAGTGTACCTGCAACACGTTATCGAACTAACGTAAGAGAGTTGTTTGTGACGCAACGTCTCTTAACTGTTCTGACTGTTATAAGTCTTTCAGAACTGGGTTTTGATGGGGAAATTTTGGCCTTTACCGATATCGTGTCCCAGAGCAAGTACCTGGGCTTCCGTATTGGAGGGACTCTATTGTGGAGTGCCGTTATGCAAGACGGTATCTCACAGAGCCCTTGTCTAATTAATGTCCAGCCAGTGCGTGAACGATTAATAGATAGGGGTGGTTTGTTACTAATAGAGCGCTTGACAAATCAGCATTCTTTATTAATAACAACGCCGATCGAGGCAGAGGAACGGATATTACGTAGCCTCCAGTAAGGTCTAATAACAAATTCCTTTGATAAGCCACGATGTTAAATAAGATTGGAGTAAGGCTTTATTACCAGTACAATCAGGATTTTACTCCAATATTAAAATGGGCCAAAATCTTCCAGCTATTAGTTATCCTCCAGTGATGAATACCTAAGAGCTTTCCAACTGTAATGATCTTTGAATTGTCCGCGGTGGTCATACCTTTTGTTGGGTTGTTCCGGCCGGTCCGTCTCGGGTTAATAAGGGCACAGGTGCGAGGAGGGGGGGGGGATTCTTGGGGTACTTGGGGTAGTCCCTCCTGGCTTCACGGTCACGGCGGTGATGCGGCCTAGATGTAGAATGGCGCTTGGAAGTATGGTGTTTATGGTGTCTTTTCTTATGTTGCCTTTCTTTTCCATCTTTTCTTTTCTGGTGTGTCTCGGGATTGTCGATGGTGATGAGTAAATTCCTACCAGGTGTTGGAGGACGTGCCACATCTATTGCAGCTACTCTTGCACATCTTGATGGGGTGGTGGTTGCTTCCTTTTGGTTCGGAGGTGTAGTGGGCAGTGCGGGAAAATCGCTTGGTGGTGGTAAAGGCGTGGTGTGGCATTTCTCTGTGTTTTTTATTTGCGTCTTCGGAATGATAGCCACGACCCCGTGGCTGGAGCTGGAAACACCAAGCGTATTCTTGGCGGGAAAAAGTTTTGCATTGATCAAGGTATTGCCACCATTTCTGCGAGTGTGTGTTGGCAGGTTTGTTCAGGTTTGCATATTATAGGGTTACGTATGATTCCTCGGTATAATCAACTAGGACTGCTTCTAGTTGGTCGAGGAAACGGAAGGGCTTCGTTGTTTCATCAGCCTTGAACCACTTTATCCTGTGGATAAATGGAATCTTGATGGCGGTGAAGGTGCTGGTAGTGGTAGGAGTGGTTTTAGTTGGAGACGCCACGGTTTGCAGAATCGGAGGACCTTAGGTAGACCGAAAATGGCTAATACTTCTGTGGCTAGGACTTCCGCGACGGAGAGGGCGCTGTGTTCTTTGACGGGGCAGTTTATTAGGAACCTGGAGTACACGTTGACGAATGTGACGACGAATCTCTTGCCGTTTTTCACAGGGAATGAGCCCATCACTTCGAGGGATAGAGTTTGCCAAGGTTTAGTGGCTTCAAGTTTACCTGCAGGTCCTGGGGTTCTGGTTCTCTCTTTGCCTAGTCCACAAGGTCTACAAGCTTCAGCAACTTTCTTGGTTAAGATGGTAGGGCTGGTGGTCAGTAAATCTGTTTGAATACTTGTAGCATTTTGGCTTAGCCTAGGTGGATACCATTTCCTTTGTGAATTATTAGCAAGAGGTCTTGTGCTGTTTGTGGGTCAACGGCGATGTGTCCAGACTCCGTGTATATTTGGTCACTGACACAATGAAGGTTGTAAAAAACATTTTTGGGGATCCACTTAGGATTTTTCTTGTTGAGCCAGGAGTGTAGCAGGGAGAGTTGGTCTTTTTTGGTTGATGGCAGTGGCTGTTTAGTCAGGGTCATGTTTGGAGGGGGTACTGTGGTATTGATTTGACTTTGGTGAAATGAGGGGGAAGGGGTAACTATATGATCTCATATCTACCACCCATAATCCAATACATTCCTACGCAGATGACTCAACACTCCACAGTTCCTTCACATTTACCAATTCTTTCACCCAACCCGATCTTATAAATTAAAAAATAAACACTGCAATTTCTCTGAACCAGGACCTTTCTAGAATTAATGAATGGGGACAGGAGAATCTAGTTTCCTTTAATGCACAGAAAACCAAGTACATTCAATTTTCTAACCGATAGAATCTCACTGACTCCCATATATTTGTTAATGATGTAAATATTCCCACTTCCCCTAGTATTGACATTCTCGGTGTAGCATTAACTACTAACTTGAGCTGGACACATTATGTTAGAAGCATTGCTAAGAATGCCTCTAAAAAACTGGGACTCCTGTACAGAGTTCGAGAATTCTTCACTGACGAGCAGTTGGCCGTAATATATAAAAGTCATGTGCGTTCTCAGATGGATTACTGTTCACCTCTGTGGGGTGGAAGTGGAGTGGTTGCATTGAGGCAGTTGGACAAAATTCAAAATAAAGCTATTAGATTAATCAATAACCCTGCAATCACACAGGACCTTCCTACATTATCCATACGAAGAAACGTTGCATCCCTTGCATTATTCTACAGATATTTTCACAGCAATTGTTCCGAGGAACTTGCTTCAATTGTGCCGCCCCTCCACATCTTTCCCCGTAGAACTAGGGCAGCTGAGAGCACCCATGAATTTACACTTTCTCCTCCACAATGCAGAACTTCTGCTTATCAGAATTCATTTATCCCCAGAGCTACTACTCTTTGGAATTCACTTCCCTCGAATTGCTTTCCACAAACTTACAATCTACAAATGTTTAAATCCAGTTGTTACAAACATTTTATGAATGGAGGATGCCTTTAGGCACATGAACCTTTTTGTTTTATCTGTGTTTTTCCTTCCTCCGTTCATTATCTCTTTAAAAAAAAAAATAAAAAAAAAATATTGCTTACTTGAGGAAATAGTGAAATGGAGTTCATAGAGTGGACTGTGATATTATTATTTTTGTGAATAAAAGGAGGTGAATATATAGGGGTAGCTATGTTAATTTGATTTTTAGGGGTTACTAAGGTATTGATGATGGGAGGTTGGTTTAAGCAAGCAGTGGTGACAGGTAAGCGTGAAAGGGCGTCTGCATTTGTATGCAATTTTCCTGGGCGATAATGGATTTTGAAGTCAAATTCTTCTAATGTTTCATGCCAGCGGATGAGGAGAGCACAATTTTTTTCTGATTTCCTGGGCCATTGTAGTGATTGATGGTCAGTTATGATATCGACTTTGGTGCCGAGTAAGAAAGAGCGAAATTGGTTTAATGCCCAGATTACTCCAAGACACTCTCTTTTTGTTGCTGCGTAGTTACGTTGTGCTGTATTTAAAGTAGAGCTGGCACAAGCGATGATGTGCTCACGACCATCTTGCATCTGTGCTAACACAGCGCCTATTGCATATAAAGACACGTCAGTGTATAATCGGTAGGGTTGCTTGTAATCCGGGAAGGCGACTGTGGGGGCTTGCACTAGGTGATTTTTAAAGGTGTTGAAGGCGGTGTCTCTCATTTGTCCATACAAAAGGTTTTTCTTTTTTCTTTTTTAATTTGTGCAGAGGACGGGCTATTTCAGCAAAATTTCTGACAATTCTCCTATAGTAGGTGGCTAAACCTAAAAAGGAGTGAACGCCTTTGACTGTGGTGGGTGTAGTTTGAGCTGCAATTGCAGACAATTTTTCTTTGGTCAGGTGATAAACTCTCGGCTGAAATTATGTGGCCTAGGAAACCCACTGTTATTCTGGCTACTGAACATTTCAACTGTTTTAGCTTGAGTCCAGCTTCTCGTATTCGTAGTAATACTTGCCGGAGACTCTGAAGGTGTTCCTCCCAAGTTTTCCCGTAGACGATGACGTCGTCCAGGTAAGCCAGACAGATTTCCCAGGTTAGACCCTTGAGAACCGACTCCATGAAGCGTGAAAATGTGGCAGGACCATTACATAGACCGAAGTGGAGCACGTTGAATTCATAGAGGTCGGCCCCACTGGTAGAAAATGCGGTCTTTTGTTGATGACTTTTCTTTATTGGTACCTGCCAGTATCCGGCGTGAAGATCTAGAATGGTGAAACATTGCGTTCCATGCAAATAATCTAGAGAGTCGTCGATTCTGGGTAAGGGCGAGGCGTCTTTAATTATGGAATCATTTAGACGTCTGTAATCCACACAGAATCTCGTGAATCCGTCCTTCTTTTCTACTAGAACGACAGGGGAGGACCAGGGGCTGACGGAGGGGGTGGCTATGCCTGCGTCAAGCATCTCCTGTACCTGTCAATCTTCTTCCTGACGCTGTAGAGGGTACTTTCGTCGTGAAGGTTGACGGATGGGAGGTCTTTTTGTGTGGATATTATGTTCCACAACCTTGATTTGTCCAATTTCGGTGGCAGATTGAGCGAATACATCCGCAAACTCCTGAAGAACTAAGGACAGTTGTTAGTGTTGGGTCGTCGCTAATTGCTCGGGAATAGTTGGTAGGACGGGTGGCGTCTTTGATGTGGAAGGTGAGGGTGTTAGGTCATCAAATGTCTCTAAATCTCCGATGATGAGGCCTTTAGGTAAGGTAAGTGGTTCATCTGAGATATTGGCAATTAATGTGGCACCCCTGGCAGGGGGCACTATGGCAGGTATGATGCTGCATCTCTCGGCTTGAGGTTGATCTAGTCTTGGTGAAAATATCATGGGTGAATTGATGGTATAATGTATTTTTTATTTTTTTATTTTTTTCTATGTGAGTGAGGGAGGCAACAGGCAGAACTGCCTGCAGCGAGTGCCTCCCCGAGAGTTGAAAGAGTGACAGGGCCAAAATCAAGAGACGTTCGAGCCAAAATGCCTGGAAACACGGAGGTTGAAGCAATTTAAATCATAGGAAGAGGGAAAGACTGATTCTGGGAGAGAGTTGTTGTTGTTGCTGTTCCCCAAGCTGCCTGGCCGAATAGCCCCAAGGCCAAGGCCATAACCGAGCGCCCCCACAGAACCCTCCCTGCCGACCACAATAAAGCCTGGGTGACCGAAGCCACTCCATGGCGGGGAGCTGAGGAGGGTGAGGAAACGCCCGGGAAACCAAAGCCCCACCCAGGGCCCTGTGCCCCTCAGCAATTATGAAGAGAAAGTTGAGGGGCAAAGGAAAAATGTGACGCTTTGGCTTCCAATATTGGTAGATTGGGAGGTCAATCCACGGAAGAGACGCCGTCACTTGAGATCTAGAAAATATATAAGTAAAAGGAACAGTCAGAGTAAGCTATGGGTATGGCAGAGATCGCTCAGTTCTCACTCTGATAGACCAGCCCATCACCACATGACTAGAACCCAATCCTCTCAGCATCAGCTAGGAAAGGCCCTAGAAAGCCGCCTGGGAGAGAGTTCCAGAGCTCAGCTGTTGAATAGAAGAAAGTCTGCACTCTTGGGTTAGAGAGTTGCACCGAGTAGGGGTGGGATTGTGTTGCAAGATGGGTACCATGTGCCCTACGTAGAGGAGGTGGTATGCACTGGGAAAACTCTGAGGAACACTGATTATTATAGTAGCGATAGAATAGCGAGAGAGATGCAACATAGCGGCGGAGAGAGAGAGATTGCAGAGAGTTGGTGAGTGGAGGGGAGTTAATGATACGAAAGGCCTTCCTTTCAATTTTGTCTAGTAGAGCGGTGTGAGAGCTTCCTCCCCACACATGTGAACAATACTCAATACAAGGACGCACTGTGCCCCTGTACAGAGCAAGAAGCTGTGCAGAGGTAAATAACCCCTTGAGGCTGTTGAGCACACCCAGCTTCTGGGAGGCTGCCTTAGCAAGACTGGTAATATGGTCCTTCCAAGTGAGAGCAGAAGAAAAAGAGACACCAAGAATATTGAGAGAAGATGAAGGATTGATTTTTGTATTGTTGAAGTATAAGGGAAACTCCTCTGGGGGTTCCTGACGGGTAGTAAAATGGAGAGATTGGGTTTTGGAAACATTAAATGTAACAAGGTTTTCTCTGCCCTAATTGGAAATAGTAGTTAGATCAGCGGATAAGTGTTCTATGGCTTCATTACGTTTGTCTTTGAGGGATTGCTGGCTGGGGCGTTCTGGAAATCTAGTTGAGTAGTGTAAGGTAGAGTCGTCTGCGTATGAATGGATGGGACTGGAGGTACAGTTGAGAAGATAATTTATGAAAATTAGAAATAGAATTGGAGATAGGACAGAACCCTGAGGAACACCGGAGTTGATGGGATGAGAAAGTGAACGATGGCCGCCCACAACCGCAGCTATGGAACGACCGGAAAGGAGGTTAGAGACAAAGGGACAGATAGAGGAATAGAAGCCTAAGGAGGGTAGTTTAGAAATTAGAGATTTGTGCCAGACTCTATCGAAGGCCTTCGATGACCTAGAGTTAGTAAGATATGAAAAAAGATCACCAGTAGAGCAACCCTTGAGGAATCCATACTGGCAATCTGAGAGCAGATTATGAGAAGAAAAATGCTTAAGAAATTTGGAAGCAAGAATAGTTTCAAAAACTTTAGAGATACAAGAGATGAGAGCAATTGGACGATAGTTGGAGGGTTGAGAGCGGTCACTCTTCTTTGGAACAGGTTGAATGAGAGCAAACTTCCAGCAAGAAGGGAAGACGTTAGAAAGACGAAAGAGTTTGCCTAGGCAGGGAGTCAGCGCGGAAGCACAGTATTTGAGTACAACAGGAGGAACACCATCCGGACCGTACGCCTTCTTAGTATTAAGCCCAGAGAGGGTAGCAAGTACATCTTTGGAAGAGATTAGGATATTAGGCATAAGTAGGAGAGAGGGAGGAATAGCACCGGAATCATCCAAGGTGGAGTTCCTAGCAAAAGTTTGAGCGAAGAGTTCAGCTTTGTCAGAGGAAGAAGTGATGGTTGTGCCATCAGAGTGGGAAAGGGAAGGGAAAGACGAAGAAGAGAAATTGTTGGGAGGTTTTTGGCTAGATGCCAGAAACCTTGGGAAGAGCTAGAGTTGGATAGTTCAGTACATTTATTATTGATGAAAGAATGCTTGGCAAGTCGAAGAACAGATTTGGCTTGATTCCGGGCAGAAATGTAGGAAGAATGAGATTCTTGTGTATGAAGGCGTCGGTACCGTTTGAATGCTTCCTCCTTGTTGCGGACAGCAGTAGAACAAGCGTGAGTAAGCCAAGATTTGTTTGCATTAGTCTGAGAGAAAGAAAATGGAATGTATGCTTCCATGCCCGATAGGATTACCTCGGTAATGCGTTCAGCACTCTCCGAGGGTCCCCGGCCACGGAAGCAGAAATCATTCCATAGGAAATCAAAGAAGTACTGCCGTAGAGCCTCCCAGTTGGCAGCGCCAAAGTGCCACAAGCACAGCTGGCTAGGAGGATCGGGTGGCCTTACTGGATAGATAGGACAGGTGACAGAGACAAGTTTATGGTCAGAGGAGCCCAAAGGAGAGAAAACATCGACAGTATAAGAAGGGTTAGAAGCTAGAAACAAGTCAAGAATGTTGGGCCGATCTCCGAGGCGATCCGGGATACGGGTGGGTTGCTGAACTAAATGTTCTAGGTCGTTTAGGATAGAAAAGACGTAGCCTTGTTCACCAGGTTGGTCAGTAGTGTGAGATGAGAGCCATTGGCGGTGGTGAATGTTGAAATCTCCTGAGATGGAGACTTCTGAGAAAGGAGAAATGGATAGAATGTGTTCCACTGCAGAGTTTAGATAGTCAAAGAATTTGGGAAAGTCATTAGAGTTAGGGGAAATATAGACAGCACAGAAAAATTTAGTAAGAGAATGACAGGAAAGTTTGTACCATAAAGTTGAGAATTCAGAGGAGTCGAAATTGGGAACATGAGAGCAAGTGAGTTTGTTGTGCATGTATGCACAACATTCGCCTTTTGCTTTGAAACTAGGATAGAAAAGGGGCTGCTGGCAGTTGCTTCAGACACCTGAGTTTTGGTGAGGAAAAGAAGATCAGGTTTGGAGGAGGAGAGATGGTGTTCAACAGAGGAAAAATTAGAGGAAAGTCCGCCAATGTTGCAAAAGTTAATAGAAAGAATAACAGGTAATGTTGAGGGGTCGTCAGGGGAAGGTCGGGCGGGTCTGGGGGCATTTATGGTCCTCCCCCTCCTGGGGACTCCGAGGCTGGGCTAAAGTTCACAATTTTTTGTTTTTAAATTTAGTGTGGGAGAAGGAAGTGTGGTGTGCATGTTTAGTGTAGTGAAGTGGATAGGAGGAGGAGGAGGTGTTTGTGAGAGCTAGCTGGATTACTCTCTGTGTAAGTGAGGCACAAAGGGAATCAGTAAGACAGGCCAAGCAAATGAAACAAGAGTTCCAGTGACTCCTTATCAAATGCCTACAGCCTCTCCTTGGTAGGCCTATAGCCCTGTTTGATTGGTGCCTACAATCTACCCCTATTCCCCCTATTAGTCTCCTTGTACGACACACAGTAGGATGCGTGGGACATATTCTTTGTTTCTTTCACCATAAGATGAAGGCCCCCTTACCCCCTGGGGGTATAGGTACCCATTGTTGGTGTTGGGCTGGGATAAGTACTTTTTGTTTAGATACTGTAGAGGATATTTTAGGTATGGAGGCTGGTGGCGAAGGTGTAGAACATGATTTGCAGGGAATCTTGGTTGAGGTAGGTGGTCGTCGAGGATGTGGTGGCTTCTGGGTTGACTTGGGTTGAATGTTGACTTATGTTTGTTGGGTTGACTTGGGATGAAGGTTGACTTTTGTATGATGGTGGTGACTTCGATGCTTTGATTAGTATTTTATTTATAGGGATGACTTTAGGGGAGACTTCTGGTATTTGCATGTTGATTTTTTTTTTTTTTTTTTTTTAAGTCAGCAGATGTCGACCGCAATCCAGTTGGGCTTGTAAACTTTGGAGGACGTTTAACCCCATGTAGCCGTCATATTGAGTGCAGTCCGAGTAACAAACTACAAATGGACGACGGCAAGAAGCTTCTGGTTGAGGGGTCGTGATGTGCAGGGGCGTAGTTTTCCAGCGGATAACTAAAGGTGTGTCGCCTGCGCTAATTAGGTTGGTTTTTGAGGCATGGAGTACTCCTAATTTGCGGCGATGTTTCTCATAGAAAGAATTGAAGAGACATGATCATGCAGCTCCAGTGTCTATGAGGAGACGGACTGCAATTCCTTCAATCTTAGCTAGGTGGTATATCGGTGGTGGTTTTAAAAACACAGACTCCCCCGCCGAGGCCATAGTGGGCTGGGGAGGCTTTAAAAAACCTGAGGAGGGTCTTCCATCTCCTCTGCTTCTTCTTCTTCTCCTTCTTCGATGGCTTGGACTTGGTCTAGTTCAGGAGGACAATATTCTTCATCTTGGTACTCAGCCTGTAACTCCATGTTCTGGTTCTGCTCAACGGCTGCGGGGACTCGGTTAGCCGGATTTCTTCTTTTTGCTTGATCTCTGATGTCATGTATTGGGCATTACGAGTAGCAGGCTTTGAAATCGAACGGATTAATCGTTACGATAGGGCTGTCACGGTTCCTTTGTGGAGACATGTGGCGTTGGGGGCCTCTGGTATTTTGCTGGTTATTTGGGTAAGGTCGACCAGGATGATTATGAGTAGGGTAGATCCGCATATTGGGTTGTGGGCGGCCTGACGAGAAGAACTGTCGGCGGCCTTGTGATGGGTACTGCGGTCTTGCTCCATAATTGTTATATTGTTCTGGTCACCTGTTGCCTTGAGGGTGTGTGGGGAACCTTTTTATGGCCCCCACTGTGGAGGTTTTAGGGTGGGTGGCCAACAGCTTTCGGATAGTGATGATGTCCCGGGCGTAACCCACGGGATCGTGGATGGAGAAATGCTCTTTAACACACAAGGGGAGTATTCTCAAGAGCACACAGAATATTTGTGTTGCTGTTGTTGCTCTGGAGTTTG
This sequence comes from Paralithodes platypus, assembly GCA_032716605.1. Taxonomy (NCBI): domain Eukaryota; kingdom Metazoa; phylum Arthropoda; class Malacostraca; order Decapoda; family Lithodidae; genus Paralithodes; species Paralithodes platypus. Next base: position 44,836,399 of record CM064552.1, on the reverse strand, counting down.
GAGAGGATAAGCTGCTTTTACCTGGTGAGTCACTAATACCAGGGTAAAGTCTAAGTCTCCTTCATATTTAATTTCATCAATTTTGTTTAAGGCAACGACGGGGCCTAGTGACGGTTGCACAGCATTATTCACAATAGTCCGGAATTGATCCTAAGTTAAGTCTGGGGTCACTTGTCCGGCTACCAGGAACACAGCCTTTCCCAGGTGGGTTAGTAAAACTACGATCTTTTCATGATCGGGCTGATATTCCAGGCTGAGTACTGGACTTACTATATCTAATTATGTGCGAATATTGTAAATTTATGCCTCATACTTTGGTATGGGGATGTGAGAGCGTGTAGCCATGATGACGTATGTGATAGAACGCTCTATTTCCTTTTGATTTTTGTGTCAAACGACTTCTTCCCGAATCAAGAACCACCGTCTGCTGCCAATGTTATGCCAGGATTTTTCTGGGGTTGATTGGATTGATTAGGTAGGTTCTACTTGACTGGAGGAGCCAAATTCGTTTCAACACATGCACAGAAAGTAATCGAGGATTATTATAACAAAACGTACATTCATATTATAATATTCATACACATAAATATTGCATTCAAATAATAGATAGTGGTATAGTACATAGGTGAGACGCACGAACGAGGCTCCACAATATTTATTTCACTCCTAAGATTTGGCTCTGATAATATAACTTAGTACTCCCTTCAATCGAGGTATTACACTTGTACTTATTAATCTCAAGATATCTTAGTACTTCCTTCAATTGAGGTATTAAACTAGTACTTAATAAAGGTAATAGATATTGGTACTCCCTTCAGTCGAGGTATTACACTTGTACTGGTTGACTTCAATATATATTAGTACTCCCTTCAATTAAGGTATTACACTTGTACTGATTAATTTCACTTTAAAATAGTCTTCCCTTCAATCGAGGTAAGGCGTGTATATTTCTTTTAAATGCGTGACACATGTATATTATTGAATATTGACTTTATCACAAGTTAATTATTATACTTATTATCTTTCACTTCATATGAATATATCAAACTTTAATATAAGTATTTCCCTAAATTAAATGAGCATCACAAGTACTTAGATGGTGTTTCAAATTGCATAAATAGGATATTATATATTCACTCCAGTACTTCCTTTGTATATAAGGCTCGTCACTAATACTTTTGTTCTCACAAGGGACTGGATTTTTCGCAGAGAGGCTCCTGTCCTGACGTTATTCTTGACTTGCAGTGTGCTGGCTTAATAATCCATTAGGGTTGATAGCCTCTGTAGTCCTATTTCAACTAACTAACTAACTTTTGTTCTTTTAATGATTCATATATTTCTGGCGTCAACACTAAGTACAGTACTTCAATTTATATATATTATCCTTAGTACTTATTATGCGTTTTCAATAGCATATAAAGGGGATAATCAAGATTTAATGAAGTACTTCCTTTTATCAATAAGGTAGAGTACGTATACTTATGAGGGGTTTTATTATAGACTATATATGAGCACTCTGTAGTCTTCTGGTGAACATCTGGGCTGTGGTGGTTGTCCTGACGTGGCTGGTTGACAGTAGATGGAGACTCGAACTCTTGGGTGTTGGGCCTTGAATAATACATACTATATACCAGTACATTTATACAGTAAAATCAAGCTAACGTAGGAGAGGACTCGCTAACTGCTCTGGCCGTTACAAGAGTTTTGATGCAGAATGTCCAGTAGGCCTACTCTTGGTGTTGGGTCTTGAATATCGTGTGCAATATGCCAGTGCACCTGCAACACGTTATCGAACTAACGTAAGATAATTGTTTATGACGCAACGTCTCTTAACTGTTCTGACCGTTATAAGAGTCTTTCAGAACTGGGTTTTGATGAGGAAAGTTTGGCCTTTACCGATATCGTGTCCCAGAGCAAGTACCTGGGCTTCCGTATCGGAGGGAACAACAGAAATGGTGTTTAAGTGAATTAATTCCCTTCCATACCTGCTATCACTCCTCCACATGTGTCAAAATCCCCTCCTTTCCCCACCCCTTCAATTATCACCTATTTTCCCTCTTATTCCCTTATTTATTGGTTTAGTTTTGTGCCAGCATCTCCAAGCCGGTTCTAGGTTCTAGGGTGCGGTCATGTGACTAGCAAGTGTGTTGCGTAAGAGAGAGTGTGAGAGAGTGAGTCAGTCAGGCTTCAGGCCTCACGAAGAGAGGGTGTACGTGCCGCCTGCCTCACATTTCATGAATGACCGGTTGGCAATAATTCACGATTTTGACCATCTAAAGTATAATTCTAAACATTATTCCCACTTGTTTTATTGTTGTTACATGTTACTATCTTCATATTAAACGTAAAATAGGCGCATATGAATAAGTGATAATGATATTTATCATAAAATGACGATTTTAGGTGGGAATGGGGCCTAATATCGTCGCCCAGTTACATGGTGTCCACTACATACAGCTCGCACTTTAGAGGTTAATGTCCAGCCAGTGCGTGAACGATTAATAGACGGGGGTGGTTTGTTACTAGTACAGTGCTTGACAAATCAGTATTCAATTATTATTAACAACGCCGGATCTAGGCAGAGGAACGGATATTAGGTAGCCTCCTGTAAGGTCTAATAACAATTTCCTTTGATGAGCCATTATGTTAAATAAGATTGGAGTAAGGCTTTATTACAAGTACAATCAGGGTTTTACTCCAATATTAAAAGGGGCCAAAATCTTCCAGCTATTAGTTATCCTCCAGTGATGAATACCTAAGAGCTTTCCAACTGTAATAATCTTTGAGTTGTCCGCGGTGGTCATACCTTTTGTTGGCTTGTTCCGGCCGATCCGTCTCGGGTTAATAAGGGCACAGGTACGGGGGGGGGGTTTCTTGGGGTACTTGGGGTAGTCCCTCCTGGCTTCACGGTCACGGCGGTGATGCGGCCT